>VNJM01002268.1:0-192504 GCA_008042475.1 Drosophila kanapiae | reverse complement strand
CCATACGAGTAATAATCGATATCGGTTTGAGTCTTGGCTTAGCTACAGATGGTATATCTCCCATCACCTGCTCGATCAATGACGTCATCGCACAAATCTGCGCCAGCGCATCGTCGCTCTGTTGGTTTCTGTTCGCCTGTTACCCGAAATGGGAAACGGACAATTTGTATCGCAATATCTTACTCACAAAACTCGTTCTATTTATCTTTTTTTATTTTACGGTCTTGTTGAAGTCTAGCTTGGACTCTTACCAACAAAAATAGAAGTTTACTTTTAGGCAAAACACAATAATAAAATTGAAGTGCTCGTCAAGTGAAATACTTTAAGGAATTTGTCTAAAAATAAACTTCTAAAAATAAGCAAAAGAAGTAAATGCTGTGAGGATCAGTTACAGTGACATTTACAATGCCATCTCGTTTCAAAATTAGGCCCCTCTAAGATTTATGTGCCGCCCACGGATACACTCCATTAAGCGATGCGCACGACAAACTTGAAGTGTAATTAAATAGTTAAAGTAACGAATTGCTGTTTTCGAGAGTTTACATAGCCATTTACATAAAGGTCTTTATTACAACGGGGGCTAAAAAGTAGGTGTACTTAGGTAGAAGCTGCTAAAACGAAGGCCAACGAACTTTTGTTTTTCGCCAAAGCTGGCCGGGAGGAATGTTGGGATGTCGGGATGCCGGCTCAGGTGTCGGGACGCAGTCCTGTACGTCTGCAGCAAATTAAATACGATTAGTCAGGCAACGGGTTGTCGGCGCTCCGCTGGGCATTAGCATAAGGATAGCGCAACGCCAGAGGGATGAATTTAGCCGGGGAGCTGCCCATGGCCTCCGGGCTAAATCAATTTCTATAGTTAATAAGCCGCCCGCCCGCTGTGGATCATGCTGCGTGCCAAGGATATTTTCCCGCTTCTCTGGCTGGTTGGTAATTAAAAAGATGTGTTCCGTGCTCCTGTGGCTCACTGTGGTGTCATTGTCCTCCCACATCTCTCATCCTGGCTACCGCGTCCCTGTGGCTAATGCACTCGGTCCGCTGATGTTGCATAAATTAATTGATTTATCAAGTGCACTGCGGGCGGCGGTTGGCCGGACTTGTTCTAAGTCTTAATTAGCATTTTCTCCTACTCGCACAGCGCACGGTGCGTATACGCAATTAATACATATTTGCCTCGTTAATTACCGACCATGTACACACACACACTTTCCCGCCGACACATTAGATAATGGGCCACACGTGGCCAGCTCCTTTCAAGGATTTATGGGCAAAGGGTCCAGCGTCGTAACCTCCATACTGGCTGCTGGCCGGCCACCTGGTTAACGACCCATAAATCCAAACAATCTCGCTACGGCACATAAATTGTTCCAATTCAACGCAATAAAATATAATGTCCAGATAATGCATTCCCAAAAAAAAAAATCAATTTTTGCCCACAGCTCTTGCATTCTAAAAATATATTTCGAGCTACAAAATTAAAGCTCTAAGTGGGCCCCAATGGTAGGTGGTAGGTTGGTTGTTTGGGAAGAGTCTAAACATTTATTTTAGTTGGCCACACAGCACATTTTGGCCAAAGTGCAAACGGAAAAGCTGGTTAACGGACGGCCACAGCTTCTGTTGCTGTCAAACTTCGAAACGAAATTCTAATTTTGCGGCTGGCAATTGAAATGCTCTCCGCATTCGAATTGTTTCGAAAGTGCTAATGGGATTAAACATTTTCTGATGGGGATAAGGATGATGCTGATGATGATGATGATGATGATGAGTTCTTGTTGCCGGATTGACATTTAAAGTGATAGCCTGATTTATTTCATTTATTTCAGAGCTAAATGGCAAACGATTCTCTTTACTTATATTGAGTTTTTCCATGAAAACTTAAATATTAAGGCGGCTGCTTCTTTAATCTATTTTAATTGGAATATTTCTGTGTACACATATCCTTCAAAATATGCAACGTAATCAACAGATTTTACTTGAAAGGCACACACAAAATATCCGAAAAATCTTCATTTTTTTCAACCACAACTGTTGATATATATTTTTTGGGGTATACACATTCATAAAACAGTGATACAGCATCTCCCATACACAGCATCAGCCTGTCATTTTCATGATGCATTGAATGGCCCAAAAGGCTTAGAGCAAGGCCAGTGGAGCAACCAAAAAAAAGTAAAAAAAAAGGGGAGATACCACCTGTTTGGCTTACAGTGCTAATCCATCAATGGCAACAAGGCAGAAAGTGCCAACAGCAGCTTCGAGTGCTTTAGCCAAAAGCAAACACGAACGCAAGCCAAAAAAAACAACGAGAAAAAAACGCCCAATAAAATTCCCAATGCTCTTGTTTAGAACAACAACGGCAGCGGGGAGAGCTCCACCGGCTCCATTAAAATACATATTCGAAAAGCCCTAAAAATCCATTCATTCAGGTGGGTCGTAAAAAGCGCGAATGGCCGCAAACCCGCCGACAAGGGAGGCGGGCATGGCAATGGTCCTTCATCATTCACATCCACTGGGGATGTAGATTTTTGCCAATGTACACTGTAATATCTTGAAATTGGCAATGTTTTTATGCCCTATATACAGAGGGGAGTGTTCTTGTTTTGATTTAAAGTCAAGGAAACTCAGCTTTACTTTTTGTACTAAGGCTTAATAACAATACGAACTAATAAATCGTGATTTTCCTACTACAAACCCACCTGTATGAATTTAAAACTAAAGTATTTGCATCTCTGTTTTCTTAAGAGTATATACACTTCGACTCTCTTAGATTTGAACTGCCGTTTCCTTTTATTTAAACATATTTCTTAGCAATATGCTCTCGGTTATATTTATGCTCGCATTTTTACAGTTCAATAAAGTTCAATAAATTGACAAAGAGGCGACTTGCCAGTGGATTTCGCTGATAAACGCAGTAAGGATCAAACAAATTAAAGCCTGCCGCCGAGAGATGCAAATAAAAAAAATGGAAAAACAGATGCTAACTTAGCCAGTCCGCGCCGTGTCCTTAAAAAACTGAACTGAATCTGACAGTGTCAGCGGGCAGAAGGTCAACGGAGGAGCAGCGGTGTCGAGCTGGCATTGATGGACGAGAGGGAGCTGGCCAGGAGTGAAATCCCCGTGATGACAGCCAGTGGATTGGGGCAAACGGGACTGGAAACATATGCCAAGGTCATCGAAGCTGACATGTAATCGCTTTTAAGGCAGTTAACAGTGTTAGCCATGTTTTTCCAAGGGGGGAAGCCAAATATATGCCCTATTGTTAGGTTTTGAATATGAACAGTATTTATTATAAGGATTTCTTAAAGGTAATTCAGTGCTAGTTGAGGTTTTAAGGATAAAGCGGGAATATTTTCGACCTTATATAAGTTATTTTGATGGATTTTGGCAGTTACAACTTCTGTTAAAGATCACCTCTTTTTAAATCTTTATTAATTGTGATGTAAATACTCTATAAATCTCTAAATTTCATTGTAAATTCCCCTGATACTGTGCTTAAAGCTAACACTATGTAATACCATCATTCTTAAAGACCTTATGACTTTATTGTCTGGTATTTGCAATGCTTACTCCACTTCATCTTCCCCCAAATTGAATACGAAATAATTGGTGTTATCTTCACACTTTGCTTGTCAAGTGGATATGCCAAATTCCGTTTAAATCAAAGAATGAAATCGGAATTTCAGCTATTTCGTTGGATCAACTCAACCAAAGCGGCTCTTGATTTGCCGGGACAGTTCAAGGAGCCTCTCTTCATTTCTTTTGCATGGAAACGATTGTCATTGTCAGTCATCAATGGGCCGTTCTGGTTTTCTTTTTTCTTTTTTTTGTTGGTGGTGGCTGCCCTTCATTTGACTTCATTCCGCCTTTCACGCTTCATATCTATATCTAAATAATGGGATGTCACTTTTAATTTGAGCCTCGATTTATATGGGACTAGCCTCCGGGCTAGAGCTCGGGCTTATTTCCAATAAAAAAGGAAGCCGAAAATGACCAAGGGAGGGACTAGTAGCAGGACATCTTCATTGTGCTTATCAGATTCGTGGAAGTGCTGGCACACACTTGGCCGCAGTGTCCTCACTATGGATACTCCCACTCGCTCAAGGACCTTATCTGTGTTTGCTTTAGAGGGACGCGCTGGCAAGCAATTAGCTTCGTGGTCCCCGCAATTTAATTGTTATAAATGCCAAGGCTGAATGCGAATTAAGTAATATTTATGGATGGCGGCGAAAGGATATTGGTGCGGGGCAGGAAACTCTTTCCACGCGTCGAAGGATCATTAATAACACTGGATTTTGCACTCGAACCGCGTGGGCGTGGGTGTACTCTGCGGCATGTGAGAGTCCTGGGCTGGGCCATTATCCTATTACCATTAATCTCATGCACAGTTTGGCGCCTCAACAGCGGCATCTGCTAGTCCTTGCCTTAGTCCTGGCCTCGCTGTGATTTCAATTAGGCACCCAGAAGAAGGGCCAACAAAAAAAGGAGAGAAGCTAGCCAAGTTATGAAGATAAATGTCACTCGTCAAGTGGCAATCAATTAGTTAATGCTTTCAAGGCCCACAAAATGCCTCACGGGACATAGTGCGCACACACACACAAGAAAAATAGAAGGAAAACTTCAGAGACTCTCCGGCTGAGAGTCTGCTTCGTGTTTGTCACAGAAATTATTCAATTACGAAATTAAATTTAATGCCCCTTGTACTTTCGTGCGGGGAAGTCCCTGCTTTTGATCCCACTAAAAGCTTTAATAACTGCAAATTGCTTTCACAAATTTGTCTTCGAACCGAGCTGGAAAAATGGGGCGGAAAAGTTGGGTGGAATGGTATAGGAGGAGAGGCGAAGTCCTGCCCGCATACCTGAGCAAACATTTTTCTCATTTCGGTGTCGTCCTTGCCCGTGACCAAATATTTAAAGGCATTTCGACGTGAGCCGCACTCTGAGTTCGCCGAGCGGTTCACGAGTTCGAGTTCGAAGGCGAAACGTTATCGACTTTTTGCCCCGCTGCATTCCAAATTAATGTCTCTATCTACCTGGCTATACCCCCCATCCTTCACCCACCCCTCACTTGAGCATCAGAAATCCAATTATATTCACTTTATGTTCCGAAAGTGAATCCCTGAAAGGTGCGCGCGCGCCTCTGGCCTCTGAGCCATTAACTAATGCCAAAATCCGCTTAAAAATTTAATTTTTTTCACTTTCAGTACGCGTAACGAAATAAAAAGGGCTGCCCGAGGGAATGTCGAATCCGCTTAGTTAGTCACCTGTTTGGTGCGTGAAATATATATAAAATAGGGTCGAAAAAAATATAAGAAAATCATTTACATTGAGTTGTTAAGTCGCGCGGTGATTTTAAGCCTATTCTCGGACTTATTTGGCATAAGTAGATTTATTGATTTTGCCTGGAATGCAAATAAGGCTAACCTTGGACAGGCCATTAACATAATTATGTTGATTTATAGGAAAACATGGCTGTAGTTGTTTTCTTTATTATTTATTTAAAGAGCACTTCCTGGCAAGTCTGACACTTACTTTATTTTATGGAGCTTCTTATCGATTTATGGGAAATAAAGGTGTAACTGTTGAGTGCTTGGATATATCCTTCGATGTGAGTAAATACAATATTCAGTTGGCTTGTTTTTAAGTAAAGTTAATTGTTATTATATTTGTAAAAAAGCTAATATCTACATGACATACTTGGGCATACTTTTAGGCAGCTAGGGAAAAATACTACTAGCTTTAATAATATTTATTTTTTTTTTTTTTTTTTTTTTTTTTTTTTTTTTTTTTTTTTAATATCTTAATATATTTTATTTATTTGATTAGCGCTCTGCTACCCAAGTGGCAGCTTAATCTAATACATTTACACTTTATACACAACATTGGGTCATAATAATAATATTTATAAAACATTCTTTAATACATTTAAATAAAAGATCTTTTATATGTATATTTTTATTCATATTACTTCTCTTATGACTGACTTTTTATTAATTATTTTAAACGATCACAAAGTTAACTTTAACCTAAATAATTAATACCAAAAGCTTTGCAACAAAAGCTTCGATAACACAAAACAATCAACTTTATTTTCTATATTATTTTCTCTCAATTTTTTAGTTACGTTCCGCCGCTTGCTTTCGCCGGTCGCCCTTCAGTGAAGTAAATAATGAAAATTAATATTTGTGTTTACCCCGTTCGTTTGTTTGTCACACGAATTAGTAATTAAACTCATCACCATTTATTTTAGTTGCCTGAATTATGACGTCCAAGCCCGTTCTCTACTATGCACCCCGCAGTCCCCCCTGCCGGGCCGTTCTGCTGACCGCCGCCGCCCTGAATCTGGAGTTGGATTTACGGTGAGTTTTTATATACCAGATATGCCGGATTTTTTTCAGGCAAACCGGTCTACCCCGCACACTAGCCACTACTTTAACCCGGTGTGTCTCTAGAAATACAAGGAAAATGCATAGTTTTCTTGTTGATATATGGAAAATATTGTATTTTGTATATTTAGTTAAGACACGTGGCTTATCTTAAAGTTTTGATAAGGAAATTAGCTTTATTGGCACTGAAAAAGCCATCAAAAACATGCTGCCATCTTCGATAGTAATCAATAGTATGTTATTTATAGAATTTGCTTTAATTTACAAGTATTTATTATTTCCTAAATATTTATCTTCTTAAAGAACCTCTCTAAGCTCTTCTCCTTATCTCTCTCTCCCCAACAGCATTGTGAACGTGAAAGCCGGCGAGCACAAGTCTTCGGAGTTCCTCAAACTGAACCCTCAGCACACGATCCCGGTGCTGGATGATAATGGCACCATTGTCAGCGATTCGCACATAATCTGCAGCTACCTGGCTGATAAGTATGGACCCCAGGGCGATGACTCCCTGTATCCCAAGGATCCGGTGCAGCGTCGCCTGGTCGATGCCCGTCTGTACTACGATTGCGGTCACCTGTTTCCGCGAATTCGATTTATTGTGGAGCCCGTGATCTACTTTGGCGTGGGCGTGGTTCCCGAGGATCGGGTGGCCTACGTGCAGAAGGCCTACGATGGCCTGGAGAGTTGCCTGGCCAGTGGTGACTATCTTACTGGCAATAAGCTGACCATTGCGGATCTCAGCTGCATTGCCTCGGTGTCCACGGCGGAGGCTTTTGCTCCCATCGAGGCGGAGCAGTTCCCCAAGCTGAAGGAGTGGGTGAAGCGGCTGCAGGCTCTTCCTTACTACCAGCAGAGCAACCAGGAGGGTCTGGATATGCTAGTGGGTCTGGTCAAGGGACTGCTTGCCGAACGCCAGCAAAAGTAAAGAGAAAAGCATTCTTTTTGTTGAATTCCTTAATGATATTTCACAGCGTTTTGTATTTTTGCACTAAAAAACCTTCTGAAAAGTATGAATTTCCATAAATAATAGAGACATTTTCTGTAGCTCTTGGATTTGTAGATTCTTTTCCGGGGGATTGAGCTCGCTTTTTGCCAGTGACTCCATTTCGAGCAATCAATCAATAGCGGGTGTAATAAAAACATGAGTTTCATTAGACAGCAGCCCAGGACGATGAATCAGGAGCCGAACAGCAAACAATAATAGGATATCCAATCCTGCAGAATAAGCGGGAGATGAGGTGGCGGAGACAAGGACGGCCAGCGACAGCGACAGCGACAGTTATGTGCAGCTGGTCGAAAAGTAATGGCAAAACTTTTTTTTTTATGGCCAAAAGCCGGCAGCGGAGCAACCAGCAACCAGTAGCCGGCAGCCAGTAACCTGAACTTGGACTCTCATGGACTGCGAACTCGGCTCTGTGAAATTCAAGCCAGAAAGTTTTCTTTGAGCCACATCCCTCCGTGCTCTCCTGGCCATGTTGTTCTTTGGTTGTTTGTTGTTTGCCTTGTCCGTGTTGTTGTTGTTGTTCTTTGTTTATTTTTGTTGTTTGAGTCGTTTTTTGTTGTTCTTGTTGTGTTTGTAGTTGGTGTTTGGACGTTTGGCTGTTCCCGTTATTGATTACAAGCCGTAAGTGATCGCCTTTATAGTTGTTAAAGCTTCTTTGGCTTGTTGCGGCAAAACTCTTCACTCCGCCTCTGACTTTGGCCACTTAAACGGAAATAAGTCGATGCCGCTCGGCCATAAAGTATGCCATGGATTTGCTCTAACTTATGGTGGTTTTAAAATTGTTCAGATGCACGAGAGGTTAAGTAATTTAACTTGTACTTTTGCTGGAAAGGTAACTGGAGATTTGAGACTATTATCTTATATATACGGGATTGTTAAGTGGACATATTTCTCTTGGGAAATATGATAGTTGTCATTATTCCTGTATTTTGTTAATAAGAATATCCCAAACTTAAAAGTCTATGGTTTAAATTACTACCTGGCTTGTATATCGACAGGAAAAGTTCGATATGATGTATCGAAAAACATATCGCCTTCTATATGATATTTACATATAGAAAGAATCGTAAAAATTGATAATATATCGAAAAATATCTCGTTTATCTTTGAAATATTGATAACATCGGAAAGTACTTCCTGACAAATATTATTTTATATTTATCTTCTATTAATAATCATTTTTAATCTATATTTAATCTAAATTTGGTCACAGTCCCATTTATCGAAAAGAATATCGATTTATGGCAAATATTATATATAGCAACGTTAAACACCGATTTATATATTAATCTTTGGCATTTAATATCGATTAAGTATCCATGTATCGATCCCTACCTAATATTACATTTTGCAGTTGCAAAGATAGTTCTACAGATATTTTTGTCATCATCTTCACAGAGGCCTTATTTATATATAAAATACATATTTCTTTTAAATAACTTATAAAACTTTTTGCAAGAGTGTTCCCTTAATAAACCTGACATTGTGAAAGTGCATTTGCATTTTCCACTGGGGAAAACAAACTATATTTTTATTTTGGTTTTTGCATCCAAATATTTAGCTTTTTTCCGCTTGATGCATCCGGATATGGCCGCGTTCAGCTTTCCGCAAACGCGATGTGACACTTCACTTTGCACTTGCGGCCGGGGGCCATTGTCGATCGGGAGTGGCGGAGCTACAGGGACTCTTCTCCACACGGAATCCGTAACCCGGAACTCGTAACCCAAAACCGGGAGCCATCAGCCGCAGGGTGGCACTCAGTTCCGATTAAAGTGCAACACTGCGCGACAAAAGTTTCGTGGAACTGGATTTCGGCCACGTTTCATCACAGTCTCTTTTATTTATTTTTTTTTGCGTAGAGTGAAATTTCCAAATGCCATTAACTGTGTGGGGAAAGGTCGGTGGCTTTTCTTTTTTCCCTTCACCCAAAAGCTCGGTGTGTGTGTGTCTTTGGGATTAAAATTTAATGCCGCAAAAGGAAAAAGGCAACCTAAGCGCGTGTCGGTGAGGAAAAGTAAACCGTCGGGCCAACTGTAGCTACTCATGATTAATGATGCCTTTTTCGGTGGCTCGCCGCCAGGACCTTCGCCCATTTCCGGTTCGTTTAAAGTTGAAACGTCGCTTGGCCATCTGTTTGCTGGCTCCATTGTTTGCTCTGCGGTTGCGGTTTGTTTAACAATGAAATTAACTTCTTCTTGCTGCTAAGCCAAGGTCCCCGGTTTCAGTCCGACAATTTTGCCGATAATAATATTTCCATGGAATCTGCCAATCGCCATTGAACCCTGGCATCAGGATAATTAAACTAATTGGAATACTCATTTATTGTGTGCAAATCTCGATTCGGTTCCACGCTCCACTTGGACTTTGGTTTACGGATAACAAGGCCAATCAGCAGCTTTAACGATTTGGAAGTTCGATATGTAATTATGACGTTGGGGCATTGCTTTCCAATCAGGGCAATCCATCTTGGGGAGTCAGTGATGGGAAGGGGACATTTTTGTACCTACTTTGAGTATTAACTTGGTACCAGATAGGATAATTAATTTGTACGAAATATATAATATAAAAATAAATATTTAAAGACTTATTTAGTAAGAAGTAATATCCAAATAGTTTCAAGGTTAAATTAATGAATATATCTAAGATGGGATAACAGATAATATTGTTATAAGGATACTGTTTCGATATTTAAAGGAATAGCTGATATAAGAATCGATATTTTACCTATGCGAAATGCTAGATAAATCGATATTCTCGTTGATATATCGAACTGTGACAAAAAAGAGCTTAGGCTAAGGTTGAACTATCAATGTTGGAAGAAAATATAAAAAGATCTAGTAAAAAATATAGTTTTTAATATAGTCTGTTAAAATACAAATAAATTATATAACATTTTCGTAAATTTGTTCGGTATTATCGATATTATCTATATATTAACATTCCATATACCAAACTAAACGATATTCTCGATATGATATGATTTCTGTGTAGATATATCAAATAGGATTTATCATCTCCATAAGCTTTCCTATATCTAACTATACATATATCATATAAATAAATAAATAAATCTAGATTAAAATGATATCTTTCTTAATTTCTCTAATTTCCATATCGATGAGTAAGAATAGTAAGTAAGGAGTAAGGTAAGTACGTTATATTCTATTATTATTTTTTCAGGTACATTGGCTGTCTTAAATAAAGTACCAAAGCCTGTAGTTCGGTACACCTGTCCAGGTACTCATCGTCTATACTCGAACTGAAGTACGGCCCACTTGCCCTCGACATGATTCTGCTCTTGAATTCAGTTCGGACAAAGGACAGGTTCTCATGGGGAATTCATGTCGCCACTCAATGGCCGGACATAAAGCGTTGATGGCCGTGCTCTGTGCTCCGTATCGGTATCCTTGTACATACGTCTGTCAGGACATTCGTTGGCAATTCGATGTGAAGTTGGACACTTGCTCCCATAATGCATAATGTGTTTGCGTGTGTGTGCTAACTAATCGCCGGGCAATAAGCACAAATCTGTTTTGAAAAACTAAAACCAAACTAACGTAGACTGCCCTTGAGTGTGGCAGGACAATGAAAGGCGATTATCCTGCTCAACTGTCCAGTTGTCTTTTCACCCGACGGCCTGAGGACCTGCAGGCCTGAAAGCCTGATGCCTGGCTGGCTCCTGATAAACGGCTGCACAAACTTCTGGCCATTGTGCCGAGGCCAGGTCACTGCGAGCGCATCCTGCGCCAGGACCCGAGCCGTTTCAATGCATGTTGATTAAGTGCTCGCAATCCGAATGCTGCCTGCTGACAGCAGCAGCATTTGCATTTGCATAATTGGATATGTATGAACGGAGAAAACTTGATCTGTAAATGCAGAAATCCCAGAAGCAAGGGGCGGGGCCGAGTCCGAGTGCAGAGTTTCTCATGGCCGTTGACATGTCACTGCGCTTTCATTTAATCAATATGAGGGGGTGGCAAAGTGGGCGGGACCTTTGCCCGAACAGTGCCTGCAATACCTGCAAGCAGCTTAAACTGTAAGACTTTGAAAGTAAATATTCTAAGCCAGCTTTTGGGCATGTTGCAGGTGTAATTTATGGCTTACATCAAGTCTAAACCCATGGAATTTATCGCTGTTATCCAGAGATTAAACAGAAATTAAGAAAAGCTAAAGAATATAGCTTATTATCACATTAACTTATTGTTATTATTGCTTTCTTATTTATTTATTTCAAGCTGTAAGTATTTGCAAGCCATTTTCTTTAGCAGATTTATTATAAAAACCATATATTCTTTCTTTTTTCTTATTTTAACTCCACTTTCCACTGTAAGCCAGGTTGTGTCACTTTCAGCATTGCTTAATTAATTGATAAAACGTGTTAAAAGTGTATTCTTTCTGGACAGGACCTGTTGCAAGTGTAATTAGCTTTAAATAATGGAGCAGCGACAGCCGAGGATGTGCCGGATTTCAGGGCTGTCATGCCTTATTCATTACCCATTAGCTGCCGACTTTAAGAGCCAAAAATAAAAAAGAAGGGAATGAAGCAGTCATAGAGCAGCAGCAACAGCAATTATAGACAATAAATTCGTTGACACTAAGTGCTCGACAAACTTTTCCAATTAGGGGCAACAACAGGCGAATTTGTGCCTCGGGGGCGGAGAATGGAAATGGAATTGGTGGGGTAGCTGACTTGCAAATGAATTCATTCAGCCATATGACTCCAGCCATGTCCGGGACTGATTACAGGCAGAGCCGGCAGAGCCTAAGCTCCCTGCTTTCACGCCGTTTTCACGCATCCGCCTCATTGCGCTTCGCCTGGCACTTTGGCGGCAGCCGCCTGCTGCCTCTTTGCCACATCGCCACCTTGAATACTCGGCGCCTCGCCAGGCAATCTCCTTAAACCAATTAACTTTCATTTGCCGCCACAGCACGACCACAAAATTTAGCCAGCCAGAGCTTCATTTACGATTTGATTCGTGTGTTTACAATGTTTTGGCCAAGTGGGGAAGTGTGACCCGGTTTGGGCGGCATAAATCAGAAAGAGCCAGGCCAATGCATAGCGAAGACTGCAACGGGGGAGTGCAGCACACACTGGGATAAATTATTATTAGATAAAGGATAAGAATATAAGAGGGAAATGTGTGATATACCTATCAATATCAGGTCTTTAACTATCAAAAAAAACTACGAGGAAATGCTTAGGTATTTTCCAAGATAAAACATATAATAGAGAGCTGATTTTCCTGGATTTCTTTCACTGCAAATCTCCAGGGCGGTCTTCATGTTTTCGTTTGTACAACACCAGGAGCCAGCTGCCAGCTTGCCAGCTTGCCAGTTGCCAGCTTCCCAGTTTCCCATTTTCCCAGTTTTCCATGGAGTGCCGCCAGTTGCAACCTCCTGCCGCCAGCATACCCCTGCCCTTTTTTGGGGCTAACCCTTCCTCTCTACACACACAAAAAGCTTTTGTAATTGCCTGAATCATGGCCCACATGACGTATACGTGTTTTGCATACGAGATTCGACCGCTCACCCACATTCCCCAACGCTGGCTATCACTCTCTGTCTCGTTGGCAATTTTCGGGGCAGCTTTTGTAATTGCTTTTGACTCCACACCACCGACATGCCAGGTGGCAGCGACCCAGTCCCTGCTTTAATTATGAGCATTATTCCTATTGAAAGGCGGCGAGGAGTCTGCGTGAATGCCATTCCGAGCGTCAACTATGCTGAACTTTCGGGGCCAGGGGCACTGAGGGCGTTGCTTCTTAATAACTTGGCAACAAAGCAGCAGCAGCAGCAGCAGCAGCAAAGGCAGCATTTTGACGCCCCTCCAAAAGAATGGGGATAAAGCTGGAATTAATTATCTTTTGACTTTGACTTTATTTAAAAAGTTCTTGTTTTTTTTTTTATTACGAGATTAATTTGGAGTAGAATAAACGTGGGAATAGCAAAGTCTCACGTCGCTTAATGCAGTGAATTCTGGCATTTACCTGAAACACCTGTCGGAAATACATCCCAGCTTTGAACTGTGAACTAAAGGGCACTGAGGGAAAAGTATACTAACTCCTAATACATTTAAAACTGACTATAGATTTTATAACTAAATAAATCTGTGTGTAGGAATAATCCTGGCATTAAATTTAAATTGAAGTAGCTCTTTGACATTTTATTCAATGCAATTTAAAGGCCTTTATTATTCTAGCTTTACTATTTTTCAAATTAAGCTCAATTTAATATCAAAGAGATCTAAGATTTCCTCTGAAGTGTTGAAACAAATAGTTATTGGGCTTAGCTTTAAGTGTTTCCTTTTCCTAATGTTTAATGTTGCTCATGTTTAAACATATAAAACTCCCTGAATCCCTCCTATTAATCCACTATACTATATCTACTCCAAATCGATTTTGTTTTGTGTGTTTTTTGTGTGAAAATGGGACCGGATGCTGTGGGGCTGCCCAATTCAGGATGCTCGGGAATGAATTCGTATTTAACTTTGTCTAATCCTCGTTAGCATTAATTTGGCCAGTCCAGGTGTGTGTGTGGATGCGGAAGCACATCCAGCTGGGAGCTGGAAGGGAGGATTTCATTTTCATTTTCATTTTCGGCTGTGTTGGTATTTGGGGCATGTACGAGGCCCGCAAACACACGCATCATTCAGGACGCATTACTGAAGGCCATTGTTATACGCACTCGGTGCTGTTATTGTTGTCGACGGCAGGCAGGCAGGCAGGAAGGCTCACAGGTGTGTGCGTGTGTAAAGTTATTAAAACCATTCAAAACGTTTGCTTCGGATTCAGATCCCGATTCCCCCTGCCAACGACAACCTCCTCCATCGATACTATACATATATTGTACGTGCAGCCATGTGTGTGGGCGTGTAATTTGCATAACTACATGCCAGGACCAATCCAGATACTGGCAGGATGTGAATAGGTTTCCGGCGACCTACCTATCCACCGATAGTCCCTAACGGGGACACAAATACGCATACAAAACGCCGCACGGAATAACATAACCGTTGCAAATTAGCACACAATGGCAGGTGTAAAGAGACAGGAGTCAATTCACTACGACGAGCATTGTTATCGTCGGAACTCCACCCTTGGTCCTTGGTCCTTGGTCCTGTTGCTTATTAGAATCGGATAATCGTTTGGATGACAGCTTCGGCTGACCCCCAGCACTACTAAGCCCTGCACCATTTATTTGGTCATTCACATACTCGGGGCTTTGCTTACAAATTACTGGATTAGTTTTACATAAAAGGTATAGATATTTGCTATGTTTATATTAACAAAAAGAGCTTAAGATACTGAAGCAGATGTAATACAGAAGGAACGAAAAATCCTCAAGAGCACTTCAATGATTTAAAGTCGCTTGCTGGGGTGAAAGGCTAAGGTTCAGGTATGATAAAGTAAGTTTTAAATTAGAATTCAATAAGTTATACTATGTACGTATGTAAATAATAGTAAATCTTTACGGCAAGTCGACTGTAACGTTTCATTTTATCGATACATCATACTAGATATTAAACCCCTTAGATACAAAAACCCATAGATACCAAAATCCATACAAAACATGATATGATATTTGATTGACTTACTATATTTTGCTAGAATTTTCCTCTCGAAATACTTTCCTACTATGGATAGCTTTGCAATTTCCACGAATAACAGAAATATGTTTATACAGAGATTAAAATAACGATTTCAATGTTTAATGTCGATATTCAAATGATAAACAACGCTGTTTTCCCACCTCCAATAATAATCACTAAAAATTTACTTATTACTTCATATAATTGTTGATTTAAAGTTGATATAAGTATACCAAAATATGTATTAAATTCAATAATTAAATAAATACTAAAGTAATACAAGGAAAAATTTACAGTAGCTATTTTGGTAGTAAGTTTTCGACTATAACAAAGGTTGTAGTAAATATCACAACATTGTGATATATGTACAAAAAAAAAAACATCCAAATTAAAGCCATCAACAGGGAAATGAGGAAAACTCTGCGGTATCTGTCTATAAAATAACATGTTTATGGCTAGCGAAGTTAAGGTAGCCATTACAGCGATGGTTTTTATGTTACTCCGCTGGCAGGCAGGCATTTCCCGAACCGAAGACAATGTTGGTGGAAAATGCCAGCGCAAATGTGTCAGGACCAATGGCCAGTTGGCCAGTCAACCAGTGCCAGCAACCTGCAACCTGTTGACCTCGTCAGGAGCAGAATGTAGGTGGTAGTTGTGGGTGGAGTGGTTGTGGAGCAACGAATTCCGTTTCGGTTTTGGTAAATGTTTCTCCACCCTCTGACCATTCCGGCACAGCGAAATATGAGAAATTGGGTTTGCGGTCTTCCAGTCAAATGCACCTCGAAATCGTTTTTATTCGTTTTGTTTTTGAAACTCGAGACCCAATGCTGCGGGGCCGTTTGCCCAAAGGTGGAATGGAAATTCATTAATACACACTCCGCTTGGCTAACAGAAACTAATTTCGTTCGACTCCGAATGTAAATGCCTTTCGTGTGGCTTTTGCGGTCCCTTTTTCTCGATTGCCTTTTTCGGGGGTACAGGGAAAAATAATTCCCAGGAATCTCATGTTTAAATTGAATTTTCCACAGAAACTAAGTTGCAAGGGAAAATATGCTTTTGATTTTGGCAAATTCCAATGAAAACTATCTAATAAACCATAAGAATCCTTGGGGAATCCCATTATTAAATATGATTTTATTAAATACAAATTAAACATAAAACTGTAGACCTGTAAAGACTCTTGTAGTTTCTAAAGAACCTCTACTACTATTTCGTGTATCTTAAGCATTAAACAAAAAGCATTTCCTTGTTAAAGAAAATCATATTCTGTTTTTCTGTGCATTTGAGGTTGGTCCCCTGAAAACGTAGCTATATTTAGAACCTACCGTGCCACGCACCAAATGTCTTGTTTTCACTGCATAAAAAGCACATTTGTAATTTGTTTGCCGGGAATTTTCGGTGCCTGCTCTTGGTCCTGGTCCTGGTCCTGGTCCTGGTCCTGGTTTTGGTCGCTCCGCAGATTTGGTCGCCTGCATGTTTCACTCTCGGGCGAAATGTACTTGCATAATTTATGCGAAATCAGCGACGTGGCTGAAAAAACAACCCCACAAGCCACACACCACAATACACACCCCACCTTCTAGGAGAGAGAGTGGAGGAGCACTTTATTTGCCAGCCGGTGGCACGTAAAATGCTTTATCCCCGATTCATTGTCACCGAAAAGATGCTTTATCGCTGCCAGACTACAAATTCCAGCGCAGCTAAAAATATTAACGCTTGAATCTCATACTAGACAGGTATTATATCTGGCAGGTGAAAAAGTGGGCGGCAAGCGCTGGCCCTGTGGGTGGCTTTAAGGACATTGCTGCAGGGCAGGAACCGAGAAAAGAACAGAAGCCCAGGCAGAGCCCGCATTTATCTTCTGGGCAGGGGGAAGGAAAAACTTTGTCTTTAGTCATTCAATCCAGCCAGCCACACGGACGCTTTTTTTTTTTTGGGGCGGGATTATGGATAATCACCTTGGCGAGGAGATGGGAAGGATGATGCCCGAGCAGGAGACGCATTTGTTTTTATCGCACTTTTTACTTTGTTTAAGCACAGAGAGAGAAATCAACAATAAACTGGGGAAGGAGACTTAATCATTGTCTTTTTATTAGTTACTTTTGAAAACAAAAAGAGGCTCTTAAATAAATAAAAGATTCCCTTGGATAAATAAATATTGCTTTGATTACAAAATGTGAGATTTAAAGAGAAACTAAATAAGCTTGTAGGTATTTTATAGAGGCCTTACTATAGATTTATTTGTGGACTGCAAAAATACGAAATATTTTAATGTAAGTCGACTGTTGTTCACTTTGTTATCGATTTATTTCTATGTACAGTTTACTCATATAAGGATATATATAAAAGGGTAGTGAAATATATATGAACTAGGGATATATATCAAGAGAAAAATATACAAAATATGGCGCTCATTTTTATATCGAAAGTATTACTTAGTTCATTCTTTATTTTCCGATTACATAAGCTCGATACATGCAACAGAATATTGACTTATCGCACATGCATACTTATCGCATTGTCAAAATATCATTGCAGTAACGATATTTTCTGTCATCCCTATTAAAGATTTAAATATATTATTATATTGCAGTTTCCCCAATTTGTATTTAACCAATTAATAACCTTTTTCGATCACTTTTCGCTCAATGCATTTGCGCTTCCCATTCACTTTGTTTTCGCCGGTTTATTTTTGCATAATTTTCTAAGCGTCGTGCCTCAGTTTTAGTACATTTTCATTTACCTTGTGCCATGTTACTCGATGGAAAGATGGCCGTGCAAATTTGTTTACCTTCGTGCGTGCGCAAGTTTTTCCAGATTATGCAAAAAGTTGAATTTTTCATTGCATACGCTCGGGCGTATTATCCTCGACGCCGCCGCGTGTCAATGCGATATAACAACAGACGGCGGCGGCGGCGGCCATTTCATTCCATGGCAAATTCAATGAGAGACTCCCCCCGACCGGCCCCACGAAGGCGTTTATATTAAATTGTATTATTTTGTATTTTCTTTGAGGGCGGGATGGAGCCTCATATCGTGACCGGGGCTGCCCACGGGCCGAAGATGTTTACTTTGCTGTATTTTCTGTAAACTTGCCGCCGGCGAAGCTATTGCCACTGCTGTTGAAGTTGTTTTTCTTTATTCTGGGGCCCAGGACTTGGGCTGTTCTTGTCAGCGTGCCAGGCAAATGAGTTTACGAGCGGGCAGGCTGAGGGAATGGAAAGGAAAGGAAAGGAAAAAAGCGAACAAGGAAGGCGAAACTAACTTTGTGCACATCTTACTTAGTTACAGGCCGCCCTTGTTTTCTGTCCTGGCTCTTGTTCGACCCTCTTCTGTGGCATTTAGTGGGTTTCCCCCCTTTTACTGGAGGACCAGCGGAGGATACTCTACACTGGGTCAAAGGACCACTTCTAAATAAGTTTCCTTTTTAATACCTAGGATTTTAGGCTCGGGTATTTTTGTATTTTGGAATAAATATTTGGGGCTGTGTGGAAAAATCAGGCTGGTTTATAAATAACTACGTTTATATCTCTTTAAAGAAATGCAGAGTTCCTCTTTAAGGATATTATTATATAAGAAAATAATTACACTTTTAAAAGCATTTTAAGATAATGAAGAAGTTTCCTATCCACTCTATTATTACAAAGTTCTTGTACTATATTATTGATGATGATGTGTGGCTCTAGGTATATATTTAATTTTTGATAAAAACATTAAAAACCTTCAACTGGTTTCCCATATTTCAGTGAGCATATTTACCCCTTCGGTCCTTCCAAATTCCACTGTCTCCTGGCTTCTTTCTATCTTTAATGTGCTCGTGTTCGCTGGCTGGGCCTGGAAAAGCAAATTTCAAACATAATGAGGGTCAAACAATATTTGTGATTTGGTTTTTTTGGGGCCAACAAGACGGGCTCTATGTTGTTCGCGATGCTGCCATTGTTTTCTTTTTTTTATTTTGGTTTTTGCCCGGCCACGAAACAACATTACGTTGTTTGTGTGGCGAACATGGCGAACATATTTAACCTTTTCGAAGTCAGGGGCCATCGAGTCTTTAACATTTTTGTCATGTTCCCTCAGATTTGGCAGGGTTTTCATTAGGAACCAAAGTGCACTTCATTTATTTCCAGAGATATATGTATGTCTACGGCCTTGTTTGCTTTGATTTTTACACAATTTGCAATTCATTTATTTACATTTTTAGGGCTAATTAATATTAGTTAATTGAGGAGCTTTATTATATTACAAACATCCAAAAGTAGTTCTTGAGGTTAAAAGCTATAAAAGAATCTCTTAGTTCCCGATTAAAGCGTGGGGTAGACGGGAATGGTGGCGATGCCGCACTGGTTGTTCCCGTTCCTCAGCATCTTGATGTAGCCCTTGTCGCCCCACGTGGTGCCCCAGGAGTTCTTTACCAGCCAGAAGTCCTTGCCGGACTGTGTGCCATAGCCGACAGCCGTGACGCCGTGATTCAACTTGTCCGAGCTGCACGCCGGCTCATTGTACACTCCCGAGGAGTAGAACTGGAAGGATCTGGGCGAGGCGTCAATGGCCACCGATATGGGTCCCATGTTGGCCACCGCATCGGCCAGCTTGCTCTCATCACCCTTGGGCAGAATCCTGAAGCCAGTGACTTTGGCTCCGATCGTCGCCTTGTTGAAGTTGCACTTGTCATCTTTGCCCTTGTAGGGATACGAAGCCGATGTGTCAATGCCGCCATTATCCCGGATATAGTTGAAGGCGTTGGTCATGAAACCGCCCTGGCAGCCATGATTTCCCCAGTTGGTTGAGCAGTCCACCAGGTTCTGTTCGGAGAGGGAAACCAGCTTGCCGGTCTTCCGGAACTGCAGACCCTCCAGAGTTCCCGTGCTGGCGAAAGCCCAGCAGCTGCCACATTGTAATTGATTTTTCACAGGGGTAACGGCGCCCTTGGAACGCCAGTCCACGGAAGTGGGCAGGCTGACGAACTCCGGGGAGAAGAAGGTCACATCGTCCCAACTCTCGTAGGCTATTCTGAAGGAATTAAAGGGAAGTAATTGTGAAATTAAGGGATATGATGGATAAAGGATATAGATTTCTGGCGTTCGCTTACTGGCTCTCCTTGTGCTGCGTGTAATTGAAGCCATTCATCAGCTCGTTGAACTCCTCGCTCGTTAGGTCCGCGTACTCGTTGATCGCCAGCTTGAAGCTCACCTCGCCATCAGCGAATCGCTGGTTGTGCACGGCGATCGTGTTCCTGTTCTCGTTGAACACTTGCAGGCGAAAACGTTCCTCGGCAGGATTTTCGTAGGTCCTGTGATGCTCCAGGGTAAAGTCACGCCATTCCCTATCAAGGACTTTGTCCAAGGATACAGCATTGCTGGCAGCCAGTAAGGCAAAGAGGTTAAGTATAAAGAACTGACCCATGTTGCTTCTCTCAAAAAGAAGTTAAGGGAGTTTCAAGAAGTTTCTGGTATTCTTTTCCAGCTAATTAAAACTTTGTTAACCAGTCAACTCTGTAAGCAGCCGGTATGCTTTGTGAATATCCACAGAAATTGGCGCCTCTTTTATACACCAGACAGATAAGTAGAAATTACTCTCATTAAACCATAAAACACATGAATCGCCCCGTAAAATCTTATCTCTTACAATCTCTGAATCGGCATCGTGTCGCGAATTTTGGTAATCACAGTTCCCAGCAATTTCGGTTGCTCCATTATAAAAACATTGATAATGCGGTTTATAAAGATGTCGGTCTTCCGTGTGCGCGGAGTCAATTAAAATTACGTCTAAGAGGAGGTTATTATTATTGGAGGGGGAGGGGAGTCACCAATCAGGCAAATTTATTGTTAAAAAAGAATGTTCAGACATATAAAATAAAATAATTAGGGCAGTTATTTAGAAAGATATACAAATTGTTTATTAACTGCAAATCTTTCTTGTATTTCCATGGCTTCACATTTTGGAAATATGTCTGAGTAGGGCCTGAAAGAATGTACTTAATATATAATGTAACAATTAAATAAAAAATGTTTATTATTATTATTATATTGAATTATTTTGTTTACTTCTAAATAGGTAGTATCTTCGGAATTTTGTCTTAAACATACAAATTAGATTTTATATTTATATGTATATTTTAATTTATTTTAATTATTTCTCGATTATATAAACATATTTGCGAAATAATAGTCATTATTTATAAATCATTTGTTTTCAATAAGCGCGCTCATTGTATATTATCAATCGATACTATCGATATCAGCAACGACTAGGCATTCTTCGAAAATTCGATGAGCGAATAAATACCAAAACGGCAAATAGCGCCCTCTAGTGGTTGGCGGCATTCTGAAGCCCTGAAGTCTGCAATAAAAATTAAATTTCTGAGGGCGGTTTTTTTTCAAATTAAATAATAAATGAAATAAAACTGTATAATAGAAATAGAAACCTTAATATATAAGAAGTACTTTAAGGATTTTATATAATTGTTTTAATTATAATGTATTACGCATCTTTTACAGCTAATATTAAATATTCATAATTATCCTTTGAAAAAACAGCTCTCTCTCTTTTGGGCTCTCGCTCTCTTTGCCTCTCGCAACCACCATCCCTAAATCAGGCATAGCGGCGGCATTTGCGCCTTCAACCCCCGCTAAGGAGCCACGTGCTCGGCGAGCTTTTGGCCTCCTTTCGCTGGCATCTGGCGAATCAATGAAAGTGAAGCTTTGCCCAAATTAAGCCCGCTCGCAGCCGCCCTCCGAAAAAATTTCCATGCACAGTCCTGCGTCCTGCGTCAGCGCCTTGCCACATATCCATATATATATACATATACTACGATGGTGGTGGCGCGGCATCTGCGTAGTGTGCGTGTGGATGAGAATCCACCACCGAGAAATGCGAAGGCAAATCTTCGAATCCACCACGCGAACTGCCAAGCTTCGCGCGGCGCCACGCGATTCGGATTCAGTTTACAACGGAAAGCACAAATCAACGGTCGTGAAAATCGAGCAAAGCTCCGGCACGGAAAACGGAAAAAGCCAAACGCAGAAAATTCGTCGAACGAAACACACAGATTCCCCCGAACCGAGTGTTTTGTGTGCATTACGCGTAATCAGTATTTAAACGAAGCTCTGCTTCGTTATTGAAAAAAGGATTTTCCAGTTAAATATTTTAAGCGCAAATTGTGCCGCTTTGTGTGTGTGCCTGAGTGTGTGTGTGTGGAAAATCCGCCCTTAACAGCAGCCAGGAATTCTTTTTGGAGTCGCCAATCCCGAGAAGCTAAGCCAAGACAAACTTTGGTACGAAACTCTCTGCCTGACGTGTCTCCTGCCCACCAATACACGCGCACACAAAGGACCTTTTGTCTCTCTTTATCACAGTCTCTCTCTCTCTCCACTCTCTCACTCCATTTCCCTCTCTCTCTCTCTCTGAGCAGAGGTATTCTTCTGACAAAAATCGCGGGTTTGGTGATTTGCACGTGGAATTCCATGGAAAACCAATGAACCCACAAGTTCTCACATGTAAATTACAATTGTTTCGTGCCATTGAACACCAAGCGAAAAATCTGCATTTTTGTGCATTTTATTCGAGTGTTTGCTTTCCAAAATAACAACAAAGTGCACGAGTTATGCATGTTGTCATGCCATATACTATATAGGGTATGGCTAGCATCAGATTTTGGCAAGATTTCATGGCCCGCCGGCTAAGGGTAAACAATCAGTTTTAATTTGATTCTAAGAGCGATAGGACAAAGCAATTAGGTGACCCTTAATTCGAGGGAGGTTTCGAATTCCTCTGGAGATTTACTGACTGAATTTTAACTATGAGTGAGAAGGGAAAGTATTTAATTATCATATATTGGGGGTTAGGTTTTCTATTCTCCTGGAATTTAGGATAATAAAGGTTAATTTAATGATCCCTTTTGCAGGTTTACGATTTGCCATTAAAAAAGGGTTATTTCAGGAGAGATTTCAAATTCTTCTGGAGATTTACTGATTAATTTTTTACTATGAGTAAGAAGGACATTTATTTTATAATGATAGTTTTTAAGTTGGTTTTTCTCTACTTCTGCAATTCCAAATACAAGTTTCAATTTGATATTAAAGGTTAAGCATTTAATAATCCTTTTTGTAATTGGTAAATCTATAATTCTACTGGAGATTTATAAAAAATTAGTAAATATAATTGACAAAGGGAAGTTTTCGTATTTAGTTTGATTTGGTATTCACCTAAAAGCTATAAGGAAAGCCATTTCATTAATTCCCCTGATTTCCTTTTGGATTTTTCAGTTAATCCTTAATAATAACCTTTCCAAATGCAGGAATTCTCCTGCAGACTGCATTGAGGCTGGCAATGGCATTGGCCATCGTGGGGTTGATTTTTCTTTCTGTCTTCTTTTCTTTTGGTTAGGGAAAGCTCTTTGCCACCCTGCCCAGTGGCCTCAACAGGCCAACAGTTGATGCTGTGCCAAAAATATATAAAGGAAAAGGAAAAGACAAACACGAAAAGAAGAAAGGGAAGCACAAGAAATTGAACTTTGTGCCTGTCTGATTGCATGCCACCTTCGCTCTCATTTTCCTCTCTCTCTCTCTCTCTCTGTCACTCATTTTCCCTCGGCAGTGAGAGCGAAAGTTGTGCATGTACGAGGGATATGATATATGGTCTATATAAGGCACTGGCATTTTGGCACTCAGCTCGGCCAGACGAGTGCATGTGTCCCGCCCGCTGGTTTTTGGCCAAGCGAACGCTGTTAGCTGAAATATTAATGCTGTCTTCGGGTCTTGGGAATGGAGAATATGCTCTTTATTGATTGTTTGCTGGCCCGAAAGGTTAAGTCGTACAAAGGATCCTTGGCGCGGGGTTAGAGTGCGAGTCCTTTGGTTATTTTTAGACGTTTGCGAGGAGAAATAATTTATAGATTACTTATAAGATTGGTTTTCCCAGAAAGCATATGGAAAATATTATATAAAGAGTGTTTTTATTTATATTAAATACCTTTAAGCTTAAATTAATGAGATTTTACCTTTTCATAATTATATCTAAAGGCACTTATTGTTTTTAACATCACAAAGCCCATGTAAGCTTAAACAGAAGCAGAATTTATAGAAATCGTATACAAAGTACATTAATAATAACAACCCTATCAATAATTGAGTTGCCTTGAGCTTTGTTGGCTTTATTTCCAACCAAATTAAATGCAATAGAATTTCGTTATTTGTGATTCGTGCAAAACTGAACAAAAGGAAAGGTATTCCAATTTATAAGCCGCTTTTATTTCTAAATCAACTGTAATTAAGAATAATATCAAATAGTTTCTGACTCGTATTATTTATATTTTTATTTTCTTAATAACTCAGCTAGACAATACATACTTTCCACATTAAACAACACTTGAGACCCCTTTAGTCTATAAACTGGTTAAAACTGACTCAAAACTTTCCATCAGCTGCGTTTATTTACATAATATTGCAAAAACAAACTGTCCTTCGACAGCAGCAGCTGGCCAAGCCAAAGTGTGCGTAAACAATAGGGATCCGAAGACGGAGACGGAGACGAAGACTCAGACGGAATGTAAACTGGAACCCAATACCGTGGGGACAGCTAACCAGTGTAAATCCTGACCAAGCTGGCGCCGACTATGCCCGAGAATGCAACCATCGCAGGCAGGGTATCAAGGTCAAGCGGAAACGGAAGCGCGGGTGCTGTTTTTTTTTTTTGGGGTTTTGGCGGCCATGTCCTCACTGGATATTCGGCGCAATGCTCGCCTTGGCGCCAAACGATGGCCAAATCAATTACTACCACCTTTTCCTATCCTTTCTCGTTACAAAGAAGGGCAAAATCACTTGCGCAATGAATGGCTGTTTGTATTTCTAGTGGGATCCCAAAATAGCCACGAATATGCCACTAATAGTTGGCATTTTAAACTCAAGAGCAGCGAATATTATTCATGTGTGTGGCGTAAACAAAAACTGCCGATATATAAAATGTGCAAAATCGATTGCATAAACAGAGCGTATTTCATTGGCAATCAAATTTCCCGATTTATGCAGAATGGATAAAGACAGCTGCTACCCCGTGCCACACTTTCCATTTTCCAATCCCCCACAAACCCATACACCTTTCCTGTTCTTTATATTGCTTCTTATCGATTTAGCCTGGAAACACGCCATGTCATCAGATTCGCGATACCATCGCTCTCTCTCTTTCTTTCTTTCCTTTTTTTTTAACTATTTCGAGGGCACTTTAAGCGGAATAAACTTTAAGTTGGATTCCCTGACCCGCGCGAGATGAGAAAAGGGGATGAACTTGTTTTCTTTGTCGGCATATCCTTTTTGCTGCGACGCAGTTTGGTTGGTCCTTTGTGTGGTTTATTTTTTATGACGGGATTTAAGCTTTTCTACCTGTGTGTGCGAGTTGGTTTTTTGGGGTAGCTTTGTTTTTCTTTGTTGTGTGTTTGCCCCCGGTTCCTGGTACATTTCCATTCATTTAAATTCCGCCCGGAAATGTTTTCTTAGCTTGGAATATTCGCACACGGCCAGGGCACTGGCGAAAATATTATGAAACTATATTTTTTGGAAGGTTTAAATATATTATTATTATTTTTACAAGAATAAAATAAATATATATAATATATTTAAATATTAAGTAATACTAAGGTTCATCTTCTATATTGTAGTTCTTTTTTAATACTTTTGGAGAGTTTATGACAAAGAAAACTCCTAATTACTTCCTTAGATATTGTATTCCTTAAAAAGGAGATGTTCAATGGATCAGAAACCATAGAAAAAGGGTTAAGAACGTTCATTTAAACATAAACCTTTTCAATTTTTCCCGTTGAACCCTTTAAATATAAGTATCAATGATAAAAATAAACTAAAGAAAATATGTACAGTGAATTTGCACTTCCCTAAAATGATTTACAATATAAATTTCCTTTAAAATCCTCTCCTACTTAAAGAACTTCTTAAAATACAATCCCTACTTTCCTCCGTGTAAGCTGCTGCTTAAATATTTAGTTTTTTCCACCACGTGTCCTGGGATAAACAAGGGAATTATGTAAGAGAGCAACCGCTGGGATCTCCGTTACCCAATTACATCCTGTCAAAGCCAATCAGGCGCACTTTGCGGCCATCAATCTTGACCCCTCATTGAGTAATTTCCTTAGGCAATGGCTTAAGCATTGTTTGTGCTTGTAGCCCGAACTGGGCTAAAACCGTTCCAATGACAGGGCCAGGGCCATATCCTGGCCAGAGCTTTATTTAGAAATGCCGGTGACTGCGACTGTGGGTGTGCGGTGTGTGTGGGGTGTGAAATTCCGAGCAAGCTGCGACGCAAAAAGCAACAGCACAGGGTTTGAGGGCCAACAATCACAGGACTTTAATATTTTCACACACAGACACACACACACGTGGCAGGGTGGTTTACGTAACAGCAATCGTATTGTGTAATCAGTCCGCTGAGTTTTCTCCCTCCCCGAAGATGTCGGAGGAGTGTCGCTGCATGCTGACAGTCGCTGGTCCTGTGATTATTCACGATTTTCCCTGCAATTTAATCGGAGCGAGATATGCGGCAAGCTTGGGGCTATAATTTGGTTGCGTTTGTGCATCCACGAGATACATGTTTGTGGCATGGCGATAAATGGGTAAATATTTATTCCGCTGACAGCCAGAAAGCGCAATCGGGATTGCTAGCTAATGCGAGTCAGCGCCATCAAAAGACGTCATAGCGCATTACGTATACGCAGGGTATGGCCAGCGTGTGTGTGTGTCTTCGATGGAGGTGTGCCTTCCCCCTGGTGCCATCCCGCTCCCCAGTGTCCATCAATGAAGCGGCAGGACGCCAAAAGCTGCCACACAGAGCTTTTCGCTCTCTCCGAGTGGTGGATTTGCTGCTTCTTGCCACACAGCTGCTGCTGCTGCTGCTGCGAGCAACACACCCACGCAAAGGCCATCTCTCTCGTGGCGCCACGTACTCTCTCTCTCTTCCCTCTCTGGCTTTAATTTACTACGTCAGCAACAGAAGACGAGCCTCCAAGTAAATAGCCACCACATAGACCTCCCCCAGCTGCCTTGCTCTTTTTCGGGGCTGCTCTTTCAATTTACAACGACCTTCTGCGGTAGTCAACACAGTTTTTGGCTCTCCCCTACACCGAGCAACAAGGTTCAGGAAGTCACGTCTCAGGGCTAAAGAGTGGGTTGCCCAAAGAGGATGTTAATCGATAGTAAACTAAGGAAATATGAATGATAACAACTTATTAAATATTTAAGAAATATTTGCACAGCAATTATGACTTCCTTTCTTAACTAGAACTTTAGGAATTTATGTTTTCTATTATCAAAATCAAGTTCTTAATGGTTGTAATTGATTTAAAAGATTAAAAACTATTATTTATCCAGTTTTTCCTTCATATTAATCTTTTAAATCGTGGTAGTTTATATAAAATACCATCCCACCCATAATACACCTTAATTTTCCCCTGTGCAGCTGAGCATCTTGTTTCACTTCCTCCCCCGAGGTCCTTTTTTGTGTGTGTTTTTGTGGAGAAACTAAGGATCTAATTAACCCACGACCCTTGACATTCATACGTGCTTGAAAACCTGCGCATATATTTTGGCAAGCGAAAGCAAATGAATTAACCGAATTATGCAGAAAACTAATAAACACACATGCTGTGTATACTCTCTTCCCCCAAATAAATTTACATAGTAATGAGATTACGAAAAAAGACAGCAAATTGGGGGAAAGACACTAGCGTGGGCGGTCGAGAGCGAAAAGTTTCCATTAACCAGGGATAGAGCCCGCCTAATGGCAAACAATTAGGAGGGAAATTGAGTTAGCAGCCACTAGAAGGCGGTCTCAAGGACAAACTGCCACACAAATGGGCAAATAAAGCCGCATTCATACTCGAGGAGTATCGATCAAACAGTATCCTGCTTGGCCTGCCATCTTTTCCTAACCGATTGCTCCACTTTTGCAGCTGGTAACCACGGACACGGATACGGACACGGACACTTCGCCAGGTAAATCCGCACGTTGATGGCTGCCACCAAAATCATCGATGCGCCGCGCAACGGCCACGAAATGGCGCCACTGAACACACGGGCCCGAGGAGATGGCACCCACGGTGTGACCATTGTCCTCACTGCCCCCCAGCGCAACTCCGTGCAGTCGGTGGACATCCCGGGCGGCGAACCCGAACGGGCTGCCTGGAGCGGCAAGATGCAGTTCTTCCTCAGCATCATCGGGTACTCGGTGGGGCTGGGAAATATCTGGCGTTTTCCCTACCTGTGCCAACAGAATGGAGGAGGTGAGTACCGAGAAAATAAAGAATAACTTTATATAGAATAAAGAGGGGTATATATTTTAATGATTAATAATTCCCTGCTTAACTAATCATATTTCTATTGGATTTTGAGAGGAAAGAAATCATTATATTGCCTATTTCTTCGAGAACTTTGATCATTAGTCAATTAAAATGCTGATTGGAAATGTTTTCCCGCATGAAACCAATACCCGTTCGATAACTGATACTTTCCCTGTCTGCCTCAGTTGCCTTTGGAATTTATCGCCAAGCCTCGGATTACGAAAAGCGTCAACTACTGCAGAAATTTGCAATCAATGTCTGGTTGTGGCCTGCACGCGTCAGGCGAGCGATAACACCAATTTTGGTAATACCCCCCACTACCCAAGCGCCGCGTACATGTCACACCATATATACCTTGCCATATGCCAGATATCCGATATCAGTTGGCCAACGAACTGCAGCTAATCAGGTGCAGCACGGCTCTGACAATAACATTATGGGATTTAATGTGCACTAATTGGGACGGCCTGCGACGACGACGGAAGGGCCCAATTGGTGGCCTTGGGTGGGGCGAGCAACGAGCACGCACCATTCTAATGGCGAGTCAACCCCACCCAGCTTTTAATTCAATTACAATTACAATTGACACATGTCGTTGGAGGCATCGAATCCGGAATACTCTCTAGTTTCCTATTCTGGCAGCCAGATATTTCTTGCCTCAACCAGAAATGCAAATTTCCGGCCTGCTGGGCATTGATTTTGTGTCAGGGGTCCGCTTGTCCATCAACTGGATTTGCACAAAAAAGCGAAATTAACCAATGTCTGTGGAAGCCATTCTTCCAAAGCTGACATCTCAATTAAAGTAAAGTGAATGTAATTAATTAATTTTGCATGTATTCGTTGTTTTTTGTCAGGAGATATACAAAGTTTAAGAGTTTGGAAAGGCACATATTAAGGCATTAGGCTTAATTTTAAATATTTAAAAATCTTTACAAAAGGTAATAGTAATAAAATTTCTATAGAAACTTAAGTTTACGTTATTTTCCCCGCACATTTTCTTTCTGTGGAACTAAACCCTCTTCTGGCTTTATTGCAGGTGCCTTTCTGATACCCTTCATGATTATGCTGATACTGGAGGGCATACCCCTGTTCCTAATCGAGCTGGGCATTGGCCAGAGAATGCGTTTGGGGGCGCTGGGCGTGTGGAACACCATCCATCCCTGGCTGGGCGGCATTGGCATCTCGTCGTGCATTGTGACGCTATTTGTGGCCCTCTACTACAACGTGATCATCACGTGGGTGTTCTTCTATCTCTTCAACAGTTTCCGGGTGAGTAGTGGATGCAAATCATTTAGATTTGATTTATTTATTTCCCTTTCCCATGTAGTACCCGCTGCCCTGGTCCACCTGTCCCACGAACAGCTCGGGCATTGAGCTGGAGGAGTGCGCCAAGTCCTCGGAGACCACGTACTTCTGGTACCGCACCACCTTGGATGCCGCACCCTCTATGGACGAGCCCGGCGGCCTCAAGTGGTGGATTGTACTCTGCCTGCTGCTCTCCTGGACCATTGTCTTCTTCATTGTGATGAAGGGCATCCAGAGCTCCGGCAAGGTGGTTTATTTCACCTCCCTGTTCCCCTACATCGTGCTGACCATCTTCTTCATACGCGGCATCACGTTGCGCGGCGCCGGCGCCGGCCTGATGCACATGTACACGCCGAAGGTGGAGAAGCTACTGGAGCCTACGGTCTGGCTAGATGCGGCCACCCAGGTCTTTTACTCCTTTGGCCTGGCCTTCGGATCCCTGATAGCCTTCGGCAGCTACAATACGCCCAAGAACAACTGTGTTAGGGATGTCCTGCTGGTGTCCGTCTGCAATGCGGTGACCGCCATCTATGCCAGTGTCGTCATCTTTGCCATACTCGGCTTCAAGGCCACCGTCAACGTGGACCGATGCATAGCCAGGTGAGTTTGCGAACTGGAACAGTGGGAAGTAGGGGGAGTGCGTCACACGCATCGCTGGCCATCAATAAGCGCCGACCCCGAGCAAACCACCAGTTGTAACCGGTGCAGGGCAACCGCTGCCTTTGTATCCATTTGCGTATCAATGAGGGTGTAGCTCTGTCCACCGTCCATTGATAGTCTCGGAATCGATACGTCGACATCGATGGAATCGCGGTCGTGTCTGTCAATTTGCATCAATTAACGGACCCACGGCCCACGTTGAGTTATGCACAATTGCTCTTGAACCGCCCCGCCGCCAGTCCGTGTCCATCGACGGGTTCCAACCGATTTCATCCGGTATGGGGAATTGATTGTGTGCTCACTGTTTACTTTTCCTCTTCTGCCCACCCTTTTAGCAACAAGGAAATCCTGGAGAGGAGCCATCTCCTGGCCAAAAATGATACCGCTCTGGCCTACGAGCATGTCATGAGCCAGGTGAACACCACAGAGCTGGCCCGCCTTCAGCTGAGCGAGTGCAGCCTGGCCCACGAACTGGACAATGTGAGTACTGTCTGCAGGGTATTCCCAATGCTAGAGGGGATTATATATTTACTATTCTCCCTAGGCTGCGGAGGGCACGGGCCTGGCCTTCATTGTGTTCACGCAGGCCATCGTGGAGCTGCCCGGGGCTCCCTTCTGGGCGGTGCTCTTCTTCACCATGCTGCTCTCGCTGGGATTGGGCTCACAGATCGGCATCTTGGAGGGCATGCTGTGCACCCTGTTCGACATAGACATTGTGAAGCGGGTTAAGAAACAGCATGTCACTGGCGTGGTGTGTCTCTTCTGCTTCATTGTCGGTTTCATCTTCTGCACAGGTGCCGGCGAGTATTGGCTGAAGATGTTCGACTCCTTTGCCGGCACCATTGGCCTGGTGGTGGTGGCCCTCATGGAGATGATAGCCGTGATCTTTATATACGGACATGAGCGGTGAGTTGTTTGCTATTCTTTAATGAGAAAAGAATCTTAAGGGTATCCTACGGTGTGCAGCTTCACTGAGGACATTTACCAGATGACTGGCTACCGACCTGGTCGCTACTGGCAGTGGACTTGGAGGTATATTGGCCCCGTGATCATGGTGTGCATTCTGGCCTCCTCGGTGATCTTTATGGTGATCAGGAATCCTACCTACGGGGCTTGGAATGCGGACTTGGTAAGTGATCTATAGCCAGAAGTTTATCCAATTCAAACAACGATCTAATGCCTTCCTCCTCTCCCCAGGGCATGATTGAGCAAAAGGACTACCCCAACTGGGTGATGGGCATTGCCCTGTCGATGATCCTGGCCGGTGTCCTGCCCATGCCCATTGTGTTCTTGATGCGCAGCTTCCAGTGCTTGAAGGTGGACCTGGATATCCACCAGGGCTCGATTCGGCGCAATGAGACCACAGCCTCCACCAAGGAGATGATCGACAACGATGACGATGTAAGTGAAGGAATCCCAATTCGGTTTCGATCTGGATTTTGGGCTTTCTTTGTGCCATTTGTTGTGTTTGTTTAGGCTAAGATATATACTATTACTAAGCTCATCTATCTCTCTATCTTTCTGGTCTTTACGTGTGACTAATTTGTGTCTTTCTCTCACCTAACGATCTCTCACTCCTCACCCTTGTGTGCGCTTGTTCCTCTAATCTATATAACTGACAATGCTTACATACAAATACCGATCTTAATATCGATTTGCATAACCAAAACTCACGCCCATTCAGAACATGAGTCCGGATATGCCACCGCAAGATTCACTAGCGGCGACACGCTTCACAATTGGAGACTTTGAAGTAAGTTGTGGCCCCCCAAAGAGGTCCATCCTGTCACCTCCTGCACACACTAACGCTAATCACACAATTCTCTGCTCTTCTTTTCCCCCCTCTGCTCCCATTCATTGGTCAATGTGTTTTTTTAGAATTAGAACGAATCGAAATCCTGGGATACATGAGAGGCAGCGCCAAGTTTTAACAGAACAAACCAGACGAAAGACATCCAGATAACCCCCCTATATATAAAAAAAAACACACAAAACGCTGGAACACTGCTAAATTCCACGCGTAAACTCAAGTAGAAAACCCAGTGCTCATCCATCAGTTAGCAAGCAATTACCTGTACTCGAAACACCAAGAACTAATCAACGCACAGCAATTAATCGTAGCTAGTCAAGCCACTAAAAAAACCGAACTAAGTTAAACCAAGATGCTCTTTTTAAAACTGAAAGGGACACAACAATTATTTACAACAGAGACAGTGTAGGTTTAGGGAAAAGACTAGCAAAATCGCTTGTACATAGTGTGTGTTCCCCTGGTATATATATACTATACTATATACTATATATATATCGAATTGGCGGCTGACCGAGGCCAATTTACAGGTAAAGTAACCGTGCGAGACGCCGATCCTTCCATTAACATTTCGTTTCGTTGGTTTGTTCGTTCGTTTGTTCATTGTTTTCGATGTTTTCTGGGTAACTTTTCCTTAACATAAATGTACCTAAACCTACATTTTACTTGACTTTACCTGTACCTAAAATATATATTTGTTTTTTTGGTTGTACATTGCGCCATCTGCGGGCCGTGTAGAGAGCTTTCGCTTGGGCTTGTGTAGAATATCAAGTATACGCAGCGTGGTGTCAGCTCATTTGATTTATTTTCTATCATTTCGTTCGTAAGCAACTCTTGATTTCCTAGAGGACTTTCGCCGTCTTCCCTCTATATTATATATTTATTTTGCTCTCCTCCATACCATCCATCAGGAGGACGAGGATGACGAGAACGATTACAGCGGCCCGGCGCTGGGCGGTCATGTGAAGACGCAGAGCGATTTCTCCGACGACGAGGAGGAGGACAAGCCAATGACCATGCGAATGATGATGATGCGTCCGACGACGACCGCCAAGACAGCGAATGTGCTGAATGTGCCAACCAGCAGAAAGACGAACTTCAAGAAGGAGGCGTACGATGTGTAGAGGAAGGAGCCCAGGATACAGATACAACAGATACAGGTGTAGAAGTCCAGGTAACGAGATGGTGGCAAGGAGAGACGAGCGCAAAAACCATTTATAAATATTTACTCTAAGTATTTTAACATAATTTAAAGCTAAACTAAGTGATTAACGGAATAAACGAGCCGAGGAGCTAATTGAATTCAAGTTCGAGTAACTAAAATTGTTAAAACACAAACTGATCTAAAAGTAAATTGTAAACCAACTATGTACGAGTACAATTGAGGAGAATCGATGAACTAACACGGGTTGCAAAAGGTTTAAATTCGATTATGTAGCATTTAGTTTGAATGCTTTAAGCTTTACAATTAGACACTCGAGCACACAAACTGAAAGTATTTCCGGCTCCACAACTCCCCCAAACTCTAAACCCAAATTCCTATTCCCATTCTCCCCCAACAACCGCAAAACACACACACACTTTTATGGCAAACGCTTTATAGTCGACTTAGCCATCGCATTTCCAACGAGTTAAACTCAAACATTTAGTTTTAGTTCTAGTAGAGATCTGCCATTATTATTTTGACTTCAAGTTGAACTCCGCCGGGTCCGAGTGCGAGTATATGCATATATATATGTAATCTAAACCGAGTTACACACACTTTAAACTTACTTCAAACAGGTTAAGAGCGTTGCGACACCCCCCTTATTAACACTTCGAGTTCTAGTTGAGTTGAACAAAACTACCTATACTTACTATATATATTGATTAGTGAAAGATACATGGAATGTGTGATATTCTAAATAATATCCTCCAAGCGTAGGTCCTAAGTGTATTCATCCCGTATCAGTCGACCCACAGCTACCCGTTCAAGCCATCACCAAAGTATTTTCCTATACCGACACTGAACTAAGCGAAATGGTAACAAAAACAAAAGAAAATAAACTGCTGTGAATAGTTTTAGTGGTTGTAAAGTTCTATCGAAGAAGGGAAACCATAAAGCGTCTAATATTTAACTAGTTATTAAGCCGCACCCCACATTGTTCGCCCACTGAGTTAGTTCCCCGCCACCCCCAAAGAAGAGTCCTTGCCATATTTCCCAAATTCGGTTTCTGCAAATGGTTTTCACACTTACCCACACTACTCTTCTCAAGCAACTTACTCTCATTTCGTTTGAGGCAAGGCAGACTAGGCACAGACCACCACGGATTTCCGGATATCTGATATCTGAGAGGCGACAAACTGAATCAAAAGACACACACACACACATGGAATTTCAAAGTACTCAAAGTCAATGCAAAGGAAGGACGGCACCGAACGTCGAAGACAATAAGACAATTATAGGAAGAAAAAAACAAGAAATACTTATGAAGTGGCCCCGTCGAGTTTAGAGAGATTTTGTAGTCCCCCAAAGGCTGGGAGATATCTATGAATCCGAGGCAGACCGCTTTCAGACTTAGACTACAGATAGTTAGCCGATTTGTACGTACATTTTTAGTGACTGTATTGAAAGAAAAGAGCCCTGCAAAGGAATTAGTTCGCCACATCCTCTCAAATCCAAAGAATCCTCGCAAATGGCTAAAAACCAAAACACCGAAACCCAAACCAAATACATAGTACCATGCCTAAGTGTATAGTTTAATTGTTTACGCCACTATATATACGAGCATGAGTCTATATACACACAGTACATATTAATCTATATACCTAGCTCTACCATAATTATTATATATCAATTATTGTCGTAGTGCTAAAGCCCCGAGCGAGATGTGTAAATTTGAATGTATTAAATGAAGAAAAAAAAACCAAAACAAAAACAGAGACACTGCAAAGAGATGAATAACTTATATGAAACATTATTGTACCGTACGCAAGAAATTATTATTAATAAAGATATTTCAATGATTTAGAGTGTTAAGTTGAAGAAGAGCAAAACGAAGCAACAGTTTGTTTTTCTTTTGAAGGGTTTTTCCAGGGTTTCTTTCAGGGGGCAGGTACCACTGTAGCCTACGGCTGGCACGTTTGACGTGCGGCAGACGCATCTGCAGATTGGACGATCCGCATTTATTGGATTTTGATAGACGACACAATGTTTTGTATTCGGCTTGCTGCCCCCTTGGTCAAAGCACCTTGGACCGAATCCCCGATTAGGCTTATCGCCGTCCAGGGGAAAGTTTCGATTTCGTTTGTTTTGTTTCTCGGAAACATATGACGGGGCAAGTCAGGCCCCTTAAGGGAGAGGAGCCTCCCCAGAGTACAGCCACTCGCTCAGAGTGCACCGAAGGGTGGGAGAGTTTCCCTGGGCATGACCTTGGCGGGATTGGCCATTTCGGTTCCCGGTTTTATTGGCAACAAGCATCGTAAATGGCATTGGTCTATAAATATGCTAACACAGGTATGTATAACGATAATGACCGCCTGGAAGCCACGTTCGTTATGGCTGAAATGATAAGCCAAATGCAGGGAGGGGAGACACAAATCAATTTGTTAAAACACCGAACAGGAAAGGAGTTGGTAAGAAGAGGTCTAAAAGTTACCCTATCTTGGGTTTAAATAATAAATTATGTTTATTTTAATATATAAAACAGTTTAACTTGGTTCGTGGGTTCTTTACATTGATCTTTATGGCTGTAATTCTTTTTATTATTATTATTTAATACCCCTATTAATTAATTATTAATAATAATATAATTTCTTTTTATTAAATGTCTATAATGGCAAGCTTCCTTAATATTATTAAACGCAAAGGTTTATTTTCTTTAATAATAAATAAACTGGCAATGAGAATGCATAACTACGCCAAAGGAGAATTCATTTCGATTTGAAAAGTTGTTTAGTTTTTTGTTTTGTATTTTTAATTCAGCATTTCGAGTTTAAAATTATTAAATACATTTTTAAAATACTGAAAATGTTCTTTAAATTTGATTTCTAATTCGTTTCTAATTCGTTTCTAATTCGTTTCTAATTCGTTTCTAATATTTTCTTATTCATTTATTAAGATTTTAATGGCAAATCGGAATATTTAGGAACATCAGAAGCCCAAAGAGAAATATTCACATTCTAGGGACTTTAAATCGATATTTATCGATATTTATTATTAAGTTTGTTAGTTTTTAAATTTGGATAACCTTTCTATGTTAGTTTTTTAAATTCTTAAAAATATCTACATTTTTTAAATGACATTTAACAACAATCTATGTAAAAAACTCTAATAAATAAATCATAACACATTTTATTGGCTTAAAAGGGTGCTTCCTTTAATTATCTAAATGTTGTTTTATAAGATATATTAATCAGTTAGCCATTTTTAACTTAAATTTTATTTTATGTATAAATTCATGTAATTTTTCCAAGTGTAGACACAGATCAGCGATGGCGTAACCTGTGTGATAAGAGCCACCAGCGCAGACATTGCAAAAGTCGTCCATGGACCGGTTGTGAGACTGTCTGCTCCGCTCCAGGGGGGGCGTGGCCTGGCCAAAGACTCCTCTGGGTTCCTCTGGAGCTTTCCCAGCCGCCGGCCTGACTATGCAGTGGGCGGCACGTAGTCAGTGGCAAGTGCAGCACCGGCAGCAGCAGCGGCGGCAGAGTCTGGTCTTATCTTATCGAAGCGACACTCCACAGCGTGTGCCCCAGCCCCCATGAGAATCGAATGGGAGCCGAAATCGAGGGGCAATCAGATCGGATCGAGTGAGAGCGCGGGAGCGGGAGCGGAGACCGAAAAGGCACAATGCTCGACACATGTTACTTGAGCGCAGCGACTGCCGCATGAAGTCAGTTTGGCTCGTTGTGCCAGCGCAGCAACAAGTGCCCGCTATATCTCAATCCGAATCCGAATCCGAATCCGTCTCCGTGGTCTCGTATCTGCATCTGCAACTGCCTTAGTATCTGAATCCGAACGCGAGACTGAAACTTAAGACGAAACCGAAGCCCAAGCTGAAGTAGAAACTGTCGCTGAAGCGCCTCAAGTGCCCCAGAGAGTTCCACGCTCAGTCAATTGGCGAAAAGTGCATTTGACGCTGCTAAATAAATTCAAATTAAGTCGGCAATTTAATCGCATTAACAGCGCAGGGCTAAGCGGTACGGCAACGAGAGCGATAAATTAATTAAGGCGGAGATAAAATTGCAACTGCGCCAAGAAAGTGAAAGCGACCGCAGTTGCCGCTGCCAGGTGACAGAATGCTGCTCAGGGGCGCACAGCTGCTGGGATGCGGGTGAGTCCGATGGCATTCTGCGAGGATTCCGAGGTGGCAATGAAGCCACAAGGCGACGGTGTATTGACAGGTTGAATGGGTGGTACAAATGTAATTTGCAAGAGGTTCGAATGGTTGATACCCTTTCAATGAGAGGGAGAAACCAGGAAACTTTAATTTTCTTGTAATTGGATGGAATATATATGTTTTATAACCGAATGGGTTAAATATAGTTATTAAAAAATGTAGGTTGGTTTGAAATCCGCTGAAAATATATCTAAAAGTAAGCAAAACAATATTTTATGGCGCAAATACATTAAGAAAGGTCGATTTCGAATGAGAATGTAGCATACTTTCAAAGTCATTGCAATTTCTGTGGCAGCCCTGTCTTAAGAAATAAAGTACTATCTTTATTGGTATTTTAATACTAAACAAAGGTTTAAATAGGGTCTAATCATAAGTATTTGTACTTACTATATATTTCCATAAAGAAAAAGGTAATTAGATTCTTATTCCAAAAACCCCCTGTTGCCCTAGATAGCGCGAAAAACTTTAAGATATAATTATGTCAATCAACTGCTAATCAGCTCCAAATAAAACAATAACTTTATTCGATTTTCGGTATTTCTGTACATCAATCTAATCTTATGAAAGTGTACTTCATAAAATGTAAACAGCTCTTATCTGCTGGCGGAGAACATTAATTCAAATTGTTTATAATCACAATTGAGTAGTTTATTTAATTGGAATCATTAACTTATTGTAAGCACACTCGTCTAAGATCAAATCATTCTTAACCCGCAGAGGAAGACATCGGGTATAGAAAGGTTATGTCTAATATATTTTAAATGACATAACAAACAAACTCTGAGGCTGATAATTCCACTTTAGCCAATTTTGTATATTCACTAATTGTGATTATATAAATTAGTAGATAGAGAGCATTCAGAGAAAAGGGGGGATTTTTATTTAGTCCAAATATTGTTAAATGTGTTCAAAATAAATTAAATATTATAATTAAATATAATACTCTTTTAAATTAAATGAAGAAATTTTAAAAAATTGAGTTTATATTTAATTAAATATTATTATGGATTTATTTTAAATAGGGATATATTCAAATATATTGCAGAATTAGTTAGAAAAGATTGCATTAAAATTCCTTTCAATAAAATAACTAAATATTTATAGAACAAATACAATATATATCGAAATATACAATATATATCGATACAATATATATCGAAATATCTAAAAAGTCTTTCTACATTTCGCTTAGCCTCTTCATTAATATATACACCCTTTAAAAACCGCTGCAAAGGGTATTAAAACACCAAGAAAATGACTTTGTGTGGTCTGATTGACTTACAAGCCCTAAGGTTAATCCCACATAAGTATTCATTAGTAACTAACCTACCCCAACTAAGGCAGGTTAAGACTAGTTTCTGATTCATTCCCATCGAAGTGGCGGGAAAATTCCACGCCCGCCTGTAATTCAAAGCGTCGGTTACAATTTCATTCACGACGTAAACAAGCAACAGTACTCTCACTATAATCATCCGCCCATCAATGTTAATGTCACTCGTAGCCCCCCAGATCATTGCACTCGACGCTCTCAGCTCAGATTCTAAATATATGTATGAACAAGAGATTAAGTACTCTCTCAGCTGCTGCTGCTGCAAAAAAAGCTAAAGTTTAGTTGTTGAATATATTTAAGAAGGTTCAGGAACTTAACCAAGATATTTAGCATATTATATCACACTTAAATAACATTAATTTCTTTATATTTAGCAAATAATTCCTTCTTTGTAACTATTTTCTCAGCTTTTTTCTGATTTTTCTCTTATCATTTCTGAGTATTTCCTGATCAGCTGTGAACTGCAGCACCGTTATGTTGCCTACTTTCAGCCGCCGGTTGAGTGACCAAAGCCCTAGAAGTTCTCTTACGGCACCTCTCTGTATGCAACACTTACCGTTACTCACTTTTATTCAATGAAAAGCTTTCCGCATTCCCGCCTTTTGCTTTGCTTCGTCTTTATCAGTGGCTCTCTTTTTTTTCCCTCTTTATTATTTTTGTAGTTTTGTTTTGGCTCATGTTCTTTGGCTTGTGTGTGTGTGTGTGTGTTTGATCAAGTTGCTCGACTGGCTCTGCCTCTCTTTTGCGTGTGTGTGTGTGTGAGGCCATTAGGCGTAATCAGGCGAAAAATAAAAACAAAGCAATGCATGTGTGGGTTTTTGTATTTTTTGAGGGCGCCTAGCAACAAGCGCTTCGCTTTCGCCTCGAATCTTTGTCACCGCCTCCCGTTGACTGTTTTTGTTTTTATTTTGGCTTCTGTTTTGCTAAGGTGGCGTGTTTTGGCCATCATCGCAGGCAGTTGGTATAAAAAACAGCTACTAAATGGCAAAGAGAGAGGCACTAAAAAGCAGAGTCATAGCTGCAGCAGTTAATTTCGAAAGGTATCCCTAAGATACTTGTTCTTGGCTTATATTTTTTGTTGTTTTTAAATAGCTCCCAGCCTGCCATTGATGTGATAACCTTTAGACACGGCGACGACGATGACAGCAACGACAACAATAATATTGTTGTTGACACCGAGCGCTGCTGAAGCTATTTCTTTCTTTCATTTTTTGTATTTTTTTGTATATTTTTTGCTTAGGCCGAGCCCCTCTTGGCAAAATAGCATTATTTATGCATGACAGAAATCAAAACAATTCACTTAAATGTAATTGTACGACGGGGTTTCTTTTTGGCAGGTTATTTCTGCTTATCGCAGGGGCACGCGCCTTTTCTCAAGGCCCCCGGTCGATCAGTGATTTATATATAAGAATTATGGGTAACAAGGCTTGCATATCAGTTAATGGTTTGTTTACCACATATTCCCAGAATTCCCAGAAAGTTCTGGTCGCCCCACAGATAAGATTTTCCTATGCGCCTTCGATATTATGACGCTATCCTTTTATTTGTAAACTGAGTCATCCTAATGGTTAATTAATAAGGATCCAGTTAATTAGCAGCTTTTCCTAACTACAATTTAATGTATTTAACTAATCGGAGCAACCATTACCTTATACACAGTATTGGGTATTCGCGGAGCACTTTAATCTACAAATGTTTGGAAATATACGAGGTATTTGGGAGCGTGGGCTGTCTGGGCTGTGGGCTTCTTATCAGTCGGTAAACACAAATACGAAATTAGCTGGACTTTGATAGGCGGTAATGAGCACTCTCTATATACGTATCGAACTATCCTCCAGACTGGGTCCAATAATTACCAGTTTCGACTGGGTTTTATGCCACAATTTCTGCGTAGTTTATGGATGAAAGGAATTCGTCAGAACAAGAGGAAGCCACACTGGATTACTCACGGTTTCTTTTCTTATTTTCAAATATATATTCGTTTTTGTTATTAATATAGTTATTATTGGAATAAATCTAGAAATAAGTGTGCAGATGACGCCGATCATAATCTGGGGTTAGTGGAAAACTTTTCCTCCTAACAACAGATAATGCTATTTTCCTGCGCGTCATTACTACGTTCTGAATAATAAACAATTAAGGAAGCGTCACTGAAATTCATATTAAATAACATGCGCCTTAATTTGTGGAACAATGTATTTTATATTTAATATTTTATTCAATGAAAAACTTTCCATCTCTCATAAAAATTGTGACCACTTCTAGTGGATCCTCTGGCTGATAAGCCACCGATTGGGGTTGCCCTTCGCCTCCACTTGATACCCGATTCTTTTTTGTGAAGGTTTGAAGGCATAGGGCCAAGGCTAATGAACCCTCTTCGCATTCTGATGGAACCAGTTTCTTGTATTTCATCAGACTGCAAGTACAGTTTTCAGTTTTTATTTGTGATTTGAGGAAAATACTGTCGAATCAGCTGACACCCCCATGACTGTTGCCAACGCGTTTTGCGTTGGGGGAAATTTCTGTATCACTACAAGTAGTATTTATAGAGACTGAGATATGTTCTGTTTCCATATAAAAAAATAAAACAAAACACATTAATGAAACACGCGCTGGCTGAAAATTCAGCGTATTTTTACGCGTCTCTTTTTTGCAATAAAAAATACAAGAAAATACGTAAACACAGGAAAAAAAACAGAAAGAGGCTGGCAAGAAAATAGCGAATGAAGAAATACCCTCTAAATTTTGGGAATTTAAATATGATTTATAGGGTTTTCTATATTTAAATTATATTTTTAAATATTTATTAGAGGTAATAAGTATAAATAAAAGGCTAGGAAACATATTTCTTATAAGAAAGAGTCTTAGCCAGGCTGTCTTAGATATCTACAATGCTTAACCTAATTGTATCTTTTCAAATTAAAATAAACTGTTAATAGTACTATCTCCTAGTAAACCTTAAAGACCCCTTTGACAGGGTATAACCGAGTGCCAACATAAAATGCGAACTCTTGCGAATTGGTCAACATTTGTGGCGTCATTGGGACGGAACTGAAGCCACTATTTCGAAAGGCCAGGAGACATTCCCGCGTTCAATCCGCACCGCGGGGAAAACATCTCTGTATTATCTCCCCGAAATAGCATCCAATACGCAGTTCAGCCTCCAATTCTGGCGCGTGGCCCTAATCAAAAAAAAAGGCGCTGCCTGGGACAACTCGAGTGCTGCTCAAATAATTAGCTAAGCCGACGCTGGCTGCTGGCTGGTGTCAACAAGGCGATAGTCTAGTTTCGGTTTTATTTGGAATAAAGCGGTTATCGATGCCACAATAAATATTCTGGCCCGACTATTTGACTAGCATTCCAGCAGCGTGGCCGGGAATCTGGCAAATAAAGTACTCACCCACCTCCAATAACTACATGAAACGGAAAGGCCAGATAAAAGCCAGACGAAAGCCACAAAGGCCTCCATAAAAAAACAACCAAAAGCCAGACCAGAAAACTGGCTTAATATGATTAAATTAAAATTTAATTTTCACTTAATTTACAGCCTAATTGGCCATCTTTGGCTATGAGGTTTAAACAAAGCAAAGTCGAGACATGGCTTCGGGTTTATCATTCACCTCACACGCCCCAAGCATGCAGACGACAGGCCGGATTGCTCCGATACCCACAGATACCTTCAAGTGTGGAGCGTGTGTTTGGCCATAGATAACTGCGCAGTTCCAAAAATATATATAATATATATATATATAAAGCAGACATTAATTTTTGGGTATTTCTTTGTGTGACGTCACAATTGGGGCAACCCTGAGACGCGTGTAAATGATAATTCCGCTGGACTTTGGACCGGCGTGTAAGCCAGCCGTCTGGCATGTGACTGGGTCAGAGAGATATCCCACGGATCAGCTACACGAAGTTGTATCTGCCGGATGCGAGTGGTATATGTATCTGTATCTGTATCTGTACTTGGTGGCATCTACATGGAGACTGCTCTCGGTATCTTATCTCGCCAAACCAAAACAAAGAACGAGGAGATCAGAGAGCAAAAAGATGATGAAAGATTGCATCATGCTGCCCCATAGGGGAAGGGGAACGGGAACTGGGGGAATCTCGATGGCGGCCAGGCGGGGGAACCCGCTTCTAATGAAAGTGACGTGGAAACCACCACCGACTGGCACCAATACGACGAAGGTTGAAGTTGGATCCCCACAAACACACACACACCGAGATCTTTTGCAAATTGCGAGTGGAGCAAGTTTCTCGAGTTTTGTTTTGGAGTGGAGCTCTCGAAACCAGACCGACCAGACGAACAGCTGATCAGCGAGTTTGGCCGTCTGTCTTTTGCCTTTTATTTGTATCTCAGTGTCTCCGTGCCTCGGTATCTGTGTATCTCAATATCTCTCAGTGTCTGTGTATCTTTTCCAGCATCGTTACCGCTTAGAATTTGAAATTCACGTTACGAGGCCCATGCGGGCGGTACAGTTGTGCTTGGCTGGGCTAGTCAGCTGTACGACCAAGGCAGGCCATGGCTTTAGATAGAGTATGGGAAAGGGTATCTTAGATGGCTTAAGGAGAGCTAGAAAAGGACTAGAAACCACTCTCAACTTTAGCTTAATCCTTCATATTATATATTCCATTTCCTTATTCAATTCCCTTATTTTCCTTTAACCCCTTCCAGCTTGGTCTCCCCAGCCGCCCGAAGCTATAACTTCCGGCTGACCTGCCGCTTCCTGTCCGTTCATTACGGCGATGCCAAGACCCTGACACCCGCCGTCAAGCAGTATGTGGAGAAGTGCGTGGATCTCTGCAAGCCGGAGCGAGTTCACATCTGCGATGGCACTCCCAGTGAGAGCAAACTCCTCCAGGGACTCATGCTGAAGCAGGGCACCATCCTGCCACTGCCCAAATACGACAACTGTTGGCTGGCACGCACCAATCCGGCGGATGTCGCACGTGTGGAGTCCAAGACCTTCATCTCTACAGACAGCAAGGAGCAGACAGTGCCAGTGACGGAGAAGGCCACACCAGGAATGCTAGGAAATTGGATTTCCGAGAAGGATCTGCAGGCGGCCATTGCCGAGCGCTTCCCCGGCTGCATGAAGGGACGCACCATGTACGTTATACCCTTCAGCATGGGTCCGGTGGGCTCGCCGCTCTCCAAGATCGGCATTGAGATCACTGACTCTCCCTACGTTGTGGAGTCCATGAAGATCATGACGAGGGCGGGCAATCCCGTGCTGGACTTCCTCCAAAGCGGCGATGGTCAGTTTGTGAAGTGCTTGCACTCGGTGGGCACGCCCAAGAGCGGTGTCCAGGCTCAGGCATCCTGGCCCTGTGATCCCGAGCGCACCATCATCCTGCACAAGCCGGCAGAGAATGAGATCGTGTCCTATGGCTCGGGATATGGAGGTAACTCGCTGCTGGGCAAGAAGTGCCTGGCCTTAAGGATAGGCAGCACCATTGCCAAGCGCGAGGGATGGCTGGCCGAGCACATGCTCATCCTGGGCATCACCAATCCGCAGGGCAAGAAGATCTACATAGCCGCCGCCTTCCCTTCGGCCTGTGGCAAGACCAACCTGGCCATGATGACGCCCACGCTGCCCGGCTACAAGGTGGAATGTGTGGGCGATGACATCGCCTGGATGAAGTTCGACAAGCAGGGTGTCCTGCGTGCCATCAACCCGGAGAATGGCTTCTTCGGCGTGGCGCCTGGCACTTCGAGGAGCACCAACCCCATAGCCATGGACACGATCTTCCGGAACTCGGTCTTCACTAACGTGGCCTCCACCTCGGACGGCGGCGTCTACTGGGAGGGCATGGAGAAGGCGCAACTGAAGGATGTGACCGTCACCGACTGGCTGGGCAAGCTCTGGTCGCCGGAGTCGGGCAAACCGGCTGCCCATCCCAACTCCCGCTTTTGCACCCCAGCCGCCCAGTGCCCCATCATCGATCCCAGTTGGGAGGACAGCGCCGGAGTGCCCATCTCGGCCATTCTCTTCGGCGGTCGTCGTCCCGAGGGTGTGCCACTGGTTTACGAGGCCAAGGATTGGACTCACGGCGTCTTCATGGGTGCAGCCATGAGGAGCGAAGCCACTGCTGCCGCCGAGCACAAGGCCAAGACCATCATGCACGATCCCTTCGCCATGCGACCCTTCTTTGGGTACAACTTCGGGGATTATCTCGCCCACTGGCTGAGCATGGAGCAGCGCGGTCAGGTACCCAAGATCTTCCACGTCAACTGGTTCCGCAAGAGCGCTGAGGGTAAGTTCCTGTGGCCCGGGTTCGGAGATAACTCCCGTGTCCTGGACTGGATTTTCCGACGGGTTGAGGGCGAGCAATGCTTCGAGGACTCACCCATTGGCCGCCTGCCCACCAAGGATGCACTGAATTTGAAGGGCATGACCGAACCCATCGATCTCGAGCAGCTGTTCCAGCTGCCCAAGGAATTCTGGAAGCAGGAGGTCAGCGCCATTGAGCGCTACTTCGAGGAGCAGGTGGGCCACCATCTGCCCCGACCGGTGGCCGAGCAGCTGAAGGAGCTGAAGGCGCGTGTGGCTGCCATGTGATGCGTGTGTTCCATAGGTTACTCCCCTCCTAATCTAAGACCCTATTGCCTAAAATAAAACGAATTGAAACGAGATTTTTATAGCACAATTCGACTGGGAATCGGTATGTGGATTGGGAACTGGGCATTGGGGCGTGGCCTGGACTCGGGCTTATCTGCGGCCGTCGGGGCGGAGGCCCGTCCGCAATTGGCGTAAACAAGCGTATAAATCCATAATGCCGTTTAACCTGAGTTATCAGCAGATCGAGGCGATGGAAAACAAGCAAATAAAATGCCAAAAGAGGCCAAAAAACTTTATGAAACTGAACTTCATTCTTTCCCTCGCGAGGGTTGTGTTGCCAAGGCCTGATTGCGCCCCAAGACGCGTGTGGTGTGATGTACCCTCAATGGTTCCAAAGTGATAAGAATCCAAAGAGCCAAGGAATCCAGGCGAAGAAAGACCAATTCCCAGCGCTGAATGACAATTTTCCATTGGAAATTTCCTGGTCGCCAGCACAGATCCGGGTCTATATTTAGACGAACTCAGAGGCTCGTCCGCTGATAACCCATCGTCTGGGGGAGTCTGTCCCAGATCGCATATTGATTATGCATATATATACAAGTATTTCTCGGCCCCTTCTATTGACGCAAATTCCTCGTTAAATAAATCTCAACTCATCGAAATGCGCCGATCGAGGTGCGACGAGGTGAGAACAGGAGCAAGGCAGTTAGCATCTCAGTCCGCATCCGAATCCAAGTCCAAGTCTGGGTCCAGCAATTAGCGCCGATGATGAAGATTATCAGGCCCAACTAGAAAAACAAGTCCATAGTTTATAAATAAAACCCACCGAAAAAACGGGGCGACGCGTGTAGACGAAATTCGATTTAATTCGAAACTGGACTTGTGTCGCCGCCAAGGCGCCAGGCAGCCGAGCAGAGGGGGGGATCAGGAGCCGGGGGATAAGGAATACAGGCTGACCAGGTTTTCCACACCAAGGTCAGTCCCTTCTGGGTCTAGGCTAAGTGAGCGGTAAGTGTTCATGGAACCTGATTCGCAACGGTCCCTTTTAAGGTTGCAATTGCACAGGGAAGAAAATATATAAATAAATACAGAAAATATAGAAAAAGGTATGGTATATTCCTTACCTAGATCAGCAATTCATTTCTAGCTAATATGTTCCTTTTATTTATTATTTATATTAACAGAGAGTAGAAGGATACTGCAAGGAATTATGTACCAATAGGAATAACTTGATTATAAGATTATCAGACTCTTTTTATTTGGTTTAAATTTTGTGTTTGTATAAACATAACTATGTAGAATTAATTTATGAATGAAATATGCTAACCTTCTTATAAATTAACAAAATTATAAACCATAAAGTTACATTTCTTTAAAAATCCATAATAACTTCAACAAAACTTCAAGCACAAATCGTTTTGATGTTAAAATCTTACAAAGAAGTTAACTATTTCTGTTCCTGCCTCTCTCTAGATATTTTTCTTAGTTTCAGTCTTATAATATTTGCAAAATACAAACATTTATGAACTTTGAACCCCTTTAACTAATTTCTTTGATATTTATTCCTGATTAACTGGATTTTAAGGGGGGCCAAAGTCACCCAGCCAGCCAGCCAGCACCTTCATTTCTCCTTCCCCAGAGGAAAACACAGGCCGGGCCACATGACAACCAACGAGTGGCTATTCTTGGTCCGCCAAAAACCAAAAAAAAAACAAAAACAGAGTCACATGAAATGCTGGCCTCCAAAACGGCCATGGCCAATTGAGGAGCAGACCGGCTGACACTATATACAAATTTTTCCGTCACCGATTCTGCAAATAAGCGAAAGTTTTTTTCATTTGGCGAGGATCCAAATAAGAATGAGAGTGGAGGCGACATGCCCGCCATGTGATGTGATTTGGCGGTGGCGTAGGAGGGCGCGTGTAGAGGCCTAAAATACAGGAGAAGGTGCCATAATGCAGTCGGAAAAATCGGAAAATGTGGCCTCCCAAATTACCTGAAATATTTGCTATTACTACTAGTATTAGTGGGGAATAGTTAAGGTTTAATAGAGAGAGAAAAGATGAACCATATCTATCAGTACTTTGTCTTATTTTTTTAATAAGAAGCATTAGCTTTAAGTCAGCAAAATATTATTGAAAATAAAAGGTAATTATAACTATTTTTAATCTGTATATATACACGACCATATAATAAATATATAGAGAGAAAAAACAACTTTATTTTTCAAGTATTTGTATATGTTTTCTTCTAAAGTGCACGCGTTGCTCATTAAAAAGAACGAACTATTAACTTAAAGTCACAAAAATCAATTAAAAAGAAGCTGTTTTTTAGCCTAATATATTTTTTTTATATATATTTTGTACTTACTTAATATATATATTAAGAAAAACAGCTTTATTTTCAGGTATTTGTTTATATTTCTTTCGTAAGTGCAAGCGTTGCATATTTAGAAATCAGACAGCTAGCTAAAAGTCACAAAAAATACACCATTTTCGAGCCTTAAGCTTACCTAATAACATAATAAATATATTTATTTGTATTTCCTTCAATTATTTGTAATTAATGAAACTATTTTTAGCTTTTGTGTGTAGCAGTGCACGCGTTGCACATCGAGAGGCATCCAGAATGTACGCAGCTGCATTTGGCAGAGACAACTGCTGTTGCCTCAGCTGTCCATGAACTGGTTTCTATTTTCGATCGCTCCTATCGCCGGCAAATCATAAACAAAATAATTAAATTAACAACGGGAAAGTGGCAAAAAAAATATGGACATCAACATCACAACAAACGTTTGTTAAATCTGCCTTCCTTTCTTATCTCAAACGCAGAACAGAAACTAAAACCAAAAATAATGCCAAAACAATACAACAACACTCTGTTGCCTGTTGCCAAGTGGGAACGGGAATATATATACTACATATATATAGTACTGGTATGGTTGGTATATCCCCCCGGGCTATCCCCGCTGCTTGCCAGCAAACGAGAAAAACCAAAACAATCGGCGAGCCTCCGCCGGCAACCAATCAGCTTGTACCGAAGTTTGAACCTCTCTCGGTCGGTCTCGCCTCGGATCGTATCAGCATATAGACGACACAAATATATATAGTCGCTATATGACGATCGTAAAAACAGCCGAGCCACCCGATCGTCGGACTTGTTCTAGTCGCCTCGATGCCGAGGCGTCGGCTGGCGCGTATAAAAGGCAGTCCGTGCGGGCTGTCTGGCATCAGTCACTCGTGGTCACAGTAAATGGAAAGATCAAGTGAAAAGCCTACTTTCAGTGGTCTGAAAATCAAGCTGATATTTGACAAAAAACTCTGGAAGAACATATGAACGCATAGTCAACGCTAGCAGAACAATAATTGTGATAACATAATCCCCATCCACCGATTTGTGATACAAACAAGATTTAGCCAAAGTGCCAAAGGAAAACCCTTTTCAAAAATCAACTAGTAACTGTTGTGCAGTTTATTCCAAAGTTTTCACTACAAATTCATTAAAAACAAAACAAAAAACACAAGCAAAATGCCTGAGCTCATTGAACAAAGCAAAATTATGTAAGTATTCAGGGAAATCCAAATTCAATTATTAATTTAAAGTGCCCCAGAATATTTTGACAAATCAATTAACTGAAATTTCCTCTGCTTCCCCTCCTTTCAGCTCTGGCAATCTGTGCGGCCTGCCCCAGTTGCACAAGCTCCGCCAGGACAACTGTGGCCTTTATAGCCACATTCGCGGCATCCCCATCTCCTTTGGCGATGCCAATGCCTTGACCGCCGGCGTTCGCAGCTTCGTGGAGGAGGGCATCGCCTTGTGCCAGCCCGACCAGGTGCACATCTGCGATGGCAGCGAGCAGGAGAACAAGATGCTCATCAAGAGCCTCCTCGAGGCCGGCACCATTGTGGCATTGCCCAAGTACGAGAACTGCTGGCTGGCCCGCACCAATCCCGCGGATGTGGCCCGTGTGGAGTCGAGGACCTTCATTTGCACGGAACGCAAGGAGGAGACCATCCCCACACCGCTGGAGGGCGTCAAGGGTGCTCTGGGCAACTGGATTGCGCCCAAGGACATGGACGCGGCAGTGCAACAGCGCTTCCCCGGCTGCATGAAGGGTCGCACCATGTATGTGGTGCCCTTCAGCATGGGACCTGTGGGCTCACCGCTCTCCAAGATCGGCATTGAGCTGACCGACTCCGCTTATGTGGTGGCCTCCATGAGGATTATGACCCGCATGGGCGCCGCTGTCCTGCGCCAGCTGGCCAAGAAGGAGGAGTTCGTGCGCGCCCTCCACTCGGTGGGTGCCCCTGCGAATGGAGTGGTGGAGCAGCCTTCCTGGCCCTGCGATCCCGAACGCACCATTATCCTGCACAAGCCGGCCGAGAACCTGATCGTGTCCTATGGATCGGGCTATGGAGGTAACTCGCTGCTGGGCAAGAAGTGCTTCGCTTTGAGGATCGGCAGCACCATTGCCAAGCGCGAGGGATGGCTGGCCGAGCACATGCTCATCCTGGGCATCACCAATCCCGAGGGCGAGAAGAAGTACATCACCGCCGCCTTCCCTTCGGCCTGCGGCAAGACCAACCTGGCCATGCTCAACCCCTCGCTGGCCAACTACAAGGTGGAGTGCGTGGGCGATGACATCGCCTGGATGAAGTTCGACAAGCAGGGCGTCCTGCGTGCCATCAACCCGGAGAATGGCTTCTTTGGTGTGGCTCCTGGCACCTCCATGGAGACGAATCCCATTGCCATGAACACCGTGTTCAAGAACACCATCTTCACCAACGTGGCCTCCACCTCGGACGGCGGTGTGTTCTGGGAGGGCATGGAGAGCAGCCTGGCTACCAATGTCCAGATCACCGACTGGCTGGGCAAGCCCTGGTCCAAGGACTCCGGCAAGCCGGCTGCCCATCCCAATTCCCGCTTCTGCACCCCGGCAGCCCAGTGCCCCATCATCGATGGTGAATGGGAGGATCCGGCGGGAGTGCCCATCTCCGCCATGCTCTTCGGAGGACGTCGTCCCGCTGGAGTGCCTCTGATCTACGAGGCCAGGGATTGGACCCATGGAGTCTTCATTGGCGCCGCCATGAGGAGCGAGGCCACCGCTGCTGCCGAGCACAAGGGCAAGATGATCATGCACGATCCCTTCGCCATGCGACCCTTCTTTGGGTACAACTTCGGCGACTATGTGGCCCACTGGCTGAGCATGGAGAAGCGCGGCCAGGTGCCCAAGATCTTCCACGTCAACTGGTTCCGCAAGAGTGCCGAGGGCAAGTTCATGTGGCCCGGATACGGCGAGAACTCGCGCGTGCTCGAGTGGATCCTGCGCAGGATCAATGGCGAGTCCTGCTACGTGGACTCGGCCATTGGACACATTCCCGCCGAGGGCGCCCTCAACCTGACCGGCATGAAGGAGCAGGTGGACGAGAAGGAGATCTTCTCGCTGCCCAAGGACTTCTGGTCGCAGGAGGTGAAGGACATTCGCACCTACTTCGAGTCGCAGGTGGGCGCCGATCTGCCGGCCAGCATCTACCAGCAGCTGGACGAGCTCTCCGCCCGCGTGGCCAGCCTGTAAGGATCAGCGATCGAAGGATCGTCGAGGAGCTTCCAAGCTAACACATATTTACCCGCCCCACATACTCAACCCCCAATACGCTATCCTACCCTGTCCTATTCCCCATATATCCTTGTCCCCCACTTAGTCGTTTCTCTAGATCTTAAGCCGAAGACTTCCAGACTATTTATTATGTAAGCAGCTTTAAGATTAGCCAGTAAGCCGAGATTATCCAAGCAAATGCAAAGAAAAACAAACAAAAAAACATGAAAGAAATAAACAAAAAACAAGAATTTATAATCCACAAAAAAACGAGAGTTTTTACTTAGCTCAAGGATGGTGCCAGCTATGAGCACCGTGATCGAGACCAGCTGGGAATTAGTACTGATTAATATAAATTATGGCTGGTAAACTGTAGCACACGATCTTTGTTATAGAAACAAAGAAATCATGAGTAGCATGACGAAAAAACCGTCAGTAATTAATTTAAGATAAGTGAATTTTCACAGTATTGATTAAAGGTAATAAATAATATAAATCTTTCAAAACAAAACGAAAAAAACTTGGCAAAAATCTGCCAAACATAGATAAAAAGATTGTTATTATTATTTACCTTAAGAAATGGTTTAAGAATGAATAATTGCTTGGTTAATATTAGTTATTGCCAGTTTATTTCATGCTACCCATGATTTCTTTGTTAATATTATTATTTCCAATCAGAGTTAAAAGCATTACCATATTTTATTAATATTAAATAGAAGCTTGCTTAAAGTAAATATAATTATCAATTTTCAATTATATTATCAACCCAAACGGAAAGTTTTACTTAGGCCAAAACCTACCTGAGACTAGAATATTACACACAGATAATTATTATAGTGTGAGACGATTAAAATTCTCAATTTAAAAATATTTGTATATTTCTTATGAACTTTTATACTCCTCTACAGCATTTTCTACTATGTTTTGTCCTTAAAATGAGGTATTTATCCTCATTTAGAGTTAAGGTTTACTTATTTTCCAAATAGACTCATTTCGAATAGACTAAAGTAAACATATTTGAAAGGCTTTCTTTCCATGCTTAATTTAGGTGTTTCTTCACCTTTTTCTTAGCCAATTTATCTCATAAGAAGAAATATTATATATGGAAAAGAATTTTCTTTAGCAAATGTTTTACATTTTAGGTTCTTTATAATCCGTTTTATTAGAAAAATTATGGTTTCGTTGCTCAGATATTTTAAATAAGTATTATAAGGTAACAAGCTAATTATTTTGTTATTAATTAATTGTCTAAATAATTTGCTAGCTCGTAGAAAATGAACTTTGGGCCATACTCAAGCCAGAATTATCAAGGCTCTATATCTCTTTGGCTTTGCTTTAAAACACCAGACTAATCTCTTATGTAACCATCATCATCATTATAGATATGTGTCTTAATAAGTTATCACTTAATAAATCAGAGGAGTCACATAATCATCTCCTTAAATATCAAAAACCAAATAAAAGATATCATAAAACAGTTGTTAACCTTAAAGCCTTTGAAATAATAAAAACCTGCTAAGGAACTATTTTATGAGTTATTTACTTTTATATAGAGCCTACTTTAGATATTTCTGGGACTCAAGGGATTGCAGCATCAATCCCCCCCTGACCATTAATCCATAAAGCATTAAACCGTTAGATGAGCCCCGGAATCATATCCCCCAGCAGTGTCAAGTGTCGACTCCGCTGCATTTTTGTCGGCAGCTTTCACTGGCTCCATTTTCCAGTCGCGTCCAGTGGAAAATCGGAGGAAAGCTCCCGCCAAAGCCAAGAGCTTTGGCAGCACAGTGTTCGGGTCGGCAAAGGTAGACGCTTCGGCGAAGGTTCACAGTTCAGCTCGAGCAGCCGCCGCCGCAGCTTCGTCCGGGCGGAAGTTGGTTGGTGCAAGCGGAAACGGAAACGGTAGCGCAGGCGGAAGTGCAGAGTCCCGAGCGGCGCCCTCCGTGCAAACTGTTGCGTTGTGACCAACTGGTGTGGGTTTCGCCTGCGTCGTCGTCGTCTTCTTCGCCGTCGCCGTTGTCGTTGTCGTTGTGTTTGTTTTAGTGGCATTTAGTTGGCGGCGAACAATTAGCAAAGTTGCCACAACACAGACCGAATTATCCGACAAATTTAATGAAAATGGTAAACATTAAACATTGAATGCGGCACGCGGAGTGAAAGTGAAAGTGAAAGTAAGTGTAAGTGAGAGTGAGCGGGTGAGCGAGTGTCCCTTTGTGCCCCTGTGTGTGTGTCTGGCACTTTGTAAGCTGCGATTTGACATGTTGATTTATGCGCTGCTCTCACTTTGGCCCCAAACGGCAATTGCCACCCACCTCCGCCTCCGCCTCCGGGTCTGGGATTACTCGTGTCCTGTGTCGTCCCTGCCCGTACTCCATTCCGCCGCCACTTGTTGCGTCGCTCACAGGACATTCGCTTAATTGCTAATCCTCGCGCCCCAGACGCGTCTAATTACACGTAAGTTTGCGCCGTTTCTATCCTGCCAAAGGACATCATCACTTTTGCACCCCGCCGGGCATTTAAAGTGCAAATTGGCCGGGACGGGAATGTGGGTTGGCCTCCTCAAAAAGCGGAGGTCACTTAATATGCCATCAACATGAGATTTGCACAAATGGCCCCGGCCAGCAAGAATTATGTGTTGCAATAAAATCGATGCGGCCGGAGGTGGGCGCCGCCTCAAGTGGCGGCTAATGACCAACTTGCGACGTGACTTCGGCCAGGATTTGTAATTTGCGAACTGGCCGCCACCCCCGCACACACACACACACAAACACACACACACACAGTCTTTGATCTTAAGTGTTTTATGGACTTTCCTTGTTTGCCCCGCACACACACACACTCCAGTTTATTTTTACAGGCAGTGTGTCTCTCTCTCAGTAACGAGGAATGGTTGTAGGGTCCATAAAGTAAACCCCCACTGTGATGGCGGATCCATTAGGGGGCAGGGACTGGGATAGTGTGTGTGGCAAGGGGATGTTAAGTATGCGTTTAACGGGTGCGGGGCTTAATTACAGGCAAAGTTTAACCAAAGGGTTGTCCGTCCGAGCTGCCCCGAAAAAACCATTGTGACTTATGGATGGCGGCCTGCAATTTAATGATGGTCCGTGCAGGAAGAGTCACGACGATGGCGGCGGAAAACGGAAAGGGAAAACGGGAAAAGCGAAAGCAACAGCAAAAGCGTAAGCAAAGGGCGGAAAAGGTGCCAGATTGGAGAGCTCAAGCTGGGAATATATGCAAATGCAAAAGCCACACATCGCTCAGGGTCCATGCATAACTTACCAGCCACAATCTGTTTAAAGTTGGGACAGGACGAGGCAGGACAGAACGAGGCAGGACAGAACGAGGCAGGACAGAACGAGGCAGGACGGCACAGGACGAGACAAGACATTCCATCAATAATTCAATACCCAACGACATCGACTCCGACTGATTGGGTTCGCAATTTCGTTCATAATCCATAAATCTGTGGCAATTATTATCTTACACAAGCTTACCTTTTCTCCGGACCTCTCGCCTGATACAATAAGCTCCCAGGACACAGGACACAGCTCCTCCTTGGCCTTTATGCATACACAAAACCGTAGCCAGAAACAAAAAAAAAAAACAGAAGCAAAGAATGCGTCCGAAAAGGAACGTGGAATGGCAATGCGAATGCGAATGGTTCGGATTTTCCTATTGATTTGTTGTCTGCAGATTTTTCGCAAAGCCAACAGAGAGAGAGAGGGACAGAGAAAGAGAGAGAGAGAGAGAGTGGGGCCCTGGACTCTGAGCCACTTCCACATCAACATTTTGTTATCAAAACCTCCAGAAGTCCCCGTTCCATCCATCGATTCGTTGCGGTGGCAACACACCATTATATTACGTGAAAATGCAAAATGCGGCAAAAAAAAAAGAAGGAATAGAGCTGGGGAAATGGGGGAAAAATGGAGGTAAAATCGGGGCGAACTGCGGAAAATGCTAACTGCGAAATGCGAAAACGAAAAGGTAGCAGCAGCAGAAACAACAAGTTGACAAACACTTGAATCAATCACTCGAATAATTGATGCCTTGTAAGTGGTATTTACCGAAAAGATTTCCCCCGAAGATTCGAGGGCTTCAATTGAAAAGTTTTAAGCGGACAACTTGGTAGCTCATTAATATGCAAAAAGGAACTTTTGCCAAACTCAAACAATCAACAGTCGATTGGAGATTTATGAAATTATGGAGATTTTTCGGACAAGTTAAATAATGGCGATATGACACTGGTTGTTGTGGGAATTTAAAGTAGGTTTTATATTAATAATAAAAGGGGTTTCGGAGGAGAAGTCCTAAGAAAACATGCGCATTTCAAACGCTTTAATTAAGCTTAAATCCTTTAACTTTGTTACATTTAGAGAAAAGAGGACTCAAATATTATGCTAAATCACTTACATCATAAAAAACGCACTTACACGGAATGCGGCACCTCAAAAAATGCATTTCATACTTATAGAAGCTCTAGTAATATCTGTACTTCTGATTTTAAATAAAAACCAACTATTTTATCAAACCATTCAATTATTTCCCTTACTTTTAGACAACTTTAAAAGGAGTTTTAAAGCTCCAGTAGCTCCTGTCTCTCCTGTATTCAAAGGAACTAATCAAATCAACTTATATCACTCTCTAATTTCCATTAAACAAAAGTAAGCTATAAGAAAAGCATGCGTGCTTACAAACTTAATAAGAAACCCCGAGGCTACGCCAAATTATCGCAACATTTGTAGCCGCTTCACGCAACAGTGACTCACTTTCACTCGCATTACACGAAATTCCTACCGACAAGGACATTCGACTGTATTAGGTGGCAGGACCCCAAGAACAACAACAGCACCAACTACTACGAAAATAAACAAATAAATGATAGGAGCAACAGGTAACAGGTAACAGGTAAATGAGCAGGTATGCTGCGGCCATTATTCCGCACTATTTGCTTTGCCGTATGGTCACGTACTTACTCGCGTTCACGGATGTGCCTGGCTGCGCTCCGGCTATTTGTGCCCGCCGTAGATACACAGACGTAGATAGCCGTAGATAGATAATAATGGCCCCGGGGTCACAGTCATGGAGAGAGAGACCATTATGTGTATGTGTGGAAACTCGAAGCGGCCACGTGTCCAGGGAAAACTAAACGAGATCCAGCTGGTGCTTGTGCTGGCTCCAAAGGGGGAAGTAGAAGTGCAACGGGTCAGAGTACTTGCAACAAGCGCCACTGGAGAGTTTAGCATCGTATAACTAAAGTGCCGGGGCAACATCTTAAGCACTGAAAGAAAAAATGAGACAAGAAACAGAACTACTTAAGCTCCAAAGGAATTCCTTTCCTGACTTTCAAATAAGAAGAAATACATAAACTCTCAAAGAACACTCTTTAAATTGTTTTCTTATTTCAAAATAATGCTATTTTCCTAGTTAAAACTTTAGAAAAACTTAACAAGTATTTAGCTCCTTTGATTTCCCTGCACCATTTCGGAAATTGCCAATTTGGGGGAGAGGAAAGCGTCTGGAAAATCCCTTTGCTGCTCGATTAGAACCTCAGAAATGGCCAACACTTTGGCTGTCTGTGGCTCTGTCTGGCGGCAATAATCAAGTTCTTGGACGGCACAAAATTTAGGCAGAAACTCAAAGACTTCGGCTGACTGCAAGTCAAACTCCGGAGCTGGCAAATCCCATTAGGGAACTTTGTCCCCGCACCGAGCGAACGAAGTTTGCCGCAAGCCGATTGTTTGCAAGGAAACTTTTGCATAAGTTGCCGCCAGGAGAGTGTGTGTGTGTGTCTGTGGTGTGCGGTGTGTGTGAGTGTGTGTGTGTGAAGGTGCCGACAGCTCCGGGGAACAAAGTGCGGTTGCGGGGGCGCTAATAGGGGCAGCCACTTACGCCACCAAACTCAGCAGCGAGAGAGAGAGAGAACGCGCACATTTAACAATAATTGCCTGGCCAAATAGAGCACTTCCTCCCCTCAGGAGAATGACTGGCGGTCAGGCTGGTCTCCCTCCCGGCCCCTTTTGCGGTCGGACGTGGGCGTGGCCTGGCCTTTATGATGCCTGGTTTCTATTGCCCGCTTTTCATTATTCTGATTAAATACAGATAAAGCCATAAATTATGTTTACTTTGTGCCCATTTGGGCCGGGCTCTGCGCGCGGTCAGGGGCGGCGCACTTTGTATCCTCCCGATGGGTGTGCGGTGTGTGTGTGTGTGCGGTGTGTGTGCGGGATGAGTAATGGCCCATGATATTTACACATGAGTTGGCCATCAGCGAGTCGTTCCCATCGCATCTTCTCATCTCATCATCTTTATTTTAGCACGGGGAAAAATAAGTCATAACTTTGCGCATTTAAATGGAAGTCCTGAAGGCCAAGGGGATATGTCTTCATCATTTCTTTACATAAAGAATAAGTTTAGTTGAGTCTGCATTGAAAAATTTAATCTTAAACAAGGCCTTATTAACTAGAAATTGGTTTTTCGGGGAATAAGATAATATAGAAGAAGCTCTTTGAAGTATTAACTATTCTTTAGGTAGAAATTGTTTCTTATATTCTATTTTAAATAATTAAATCTGAAGTTGATTTGGGAAAAGTAAGAGCAAATATTTCGTAAGATTTTTCCTAGCAAAGGTTCTCTCAAAGATCTTTTAAAAATAAGATGCATAATGTCGATACATTTTTACTGCAATCAGTAGGAAATTATCAGCTCTAAATCTTCTTATTAAAAGGTCTTTGGTTCTACCTTTAAAAATATGTAAATAATTTAAATTCCCTTAAAAAAGCAATCCCCATTCCCCCGTAGAAGTCCTGAAATGGCTCAGCAACAGCGCAGCTGGGACGAGGGAGCCGGTGGAGGCTCCTATGGGCATCCGCACTCCTCGCATCACAAGGTACCAGCGCGGGCGGCCAGCAATCCGCTGCCCTGCAAGGGAGCCACTCCCAAGCTGCCCAGGTAAGATCCTCCACAACTTCCCCCTGATTCCATTCAGATTCCCTGACACACCGCCAGGCAATACCATGGTGCTGCCAACTCCGGCTACAGCTACGGCGGCTATGAGACACCGCGGAGTCCCAAGATCACCACCACCTTTGCCAACGATAGCTGCGATGATGGGAGTAGCTCCACGCCCAGCTCCTACTACCAGACACCCTCCTCCGGTTCCATAGATGACTCCGCCTCCCTGCTCAGCGGTCGAACCACCGCCCGTAGTCCCAAGTCGCCGTGTCAGTTTGTCTTTGATGCAGTGAGTCCCAGTCATGGGCGGAAGTTTGAGTACTACGAGCCCATATCGCCGGATGATGGAGCCCTGTACTATGATCCGCCCAGTTCACCGCGTCGCCAGGGTTCCAAGAAGCTAATACGGACAAAGACGCCGTTGGATCCGGTGCCACAACTGACCACCACCGGGGTGGACGAAAGCATGGCCATGGCCATGGGAGGAGGCTCAATTGGATCGGGAGGATCAGGAGGAGGCGGGAGGGAGAACAAGCGGCAGCGGGATGATTGGGAACTGCCGGTGATCAGCAAGATCGAGGCCAGGAACCTGTGTGCCCTTGCCTCTGGATCGGGAGGAGCTTCCTCCGGTGGCAGCTACTACGGTTTGAAGCGCGACTCCTGCGTCACCGACTGCACCCAGCTGTCCATGGAGTCCGGCGAGACGGGCACCCAGCACACGAACAGCACCATGGTGACGCACACCACCACTAGCTTTAGCTTTACGGAGCCCGAGATGGACCGGCATCAGGATGGCTCCCCTGCCGGGAGGCCGCAGTCGAATCGCCAGCGCCGGCATGCCATCAACATCACCTCGAATCCCGGCTACCAAGTGCTGCATAGCTCACACTCCACCCTGGATCGTACCTGTTCGGATAGCGTGGTCTCGCTGCGCTACCGGAAGTCCACCAGTGACCTGACCCAGGACGCCGACCACGAGCTGAGTGGCTGCAAGCCGCCGGCCAAACCCAAGCGGGATGCCTCGCATGTGGAGTACAAGCCACGACGCCGGGGCAGCTCCAAGGGTGGACTGGCCTACCTGGCCAGCAGGCGGAGCTCGAGGGAGTCGATGAAGAGCGCCTGCTCCAATGCCTCCATAGTGTCCAACGATGATGTGGGTCCGCTGGCCTTCCAGAGCTCCAATCGGGGCCGTCAGCGTCGGACATCCAACTTTCTTGAGTTGCCAGGTGGGGATCCAATAGGCTCAGTAAGGAATACTTCCTAATCTTCATCCCCCCTTAAGTTCCTGACCATATTAGACCCCGGGTCTGCTCGCTGCCTGAGCGTCCGTACAATCCCCGGGCCAGTGATGACCTCTACCGCCTGCGGCACTTCTCCATCAGCAAGGGCAACGTGGTCAACTGCGGGGACTCCATAATTTCGCGGCGATCGCGGAGCAACACCAGCGTCAACTCGACCAATAGCCGGGCCAGCGAGCGGTCACCCTTCGAGGGCAGCTGTTGTGGCGCCGGCTATGCCAATGTGGACTCCCTGCCGGCCTCACCGGATGACTCGGACAACCTGGAGCCTCCGCCCCCGGCCAGATACCGTGTGGTGATGCTCGGCGATGCCGGCGTGGGCAAGACGGCGCTGGTCAATCAGTTTATGACCTCGGAATATATGCACACCTACGACGCGAGCTTGGGTAAGTTGTACTCCAAAGATTCCCCGAGTCCCCCAAAACCAGATCCTACCGGAGACCTGGAGCAGCAGGGAACCAGGGAGCGCAGTGAGTAGCCTTGACCACCCCTAGCTGGAACCTATGTGTGTGCCTGAACCCCTAGCTTCCCAGCTGCCACTGGCGTCCTTAGAGTTTAATTCTGATTTGAGTTTTAGACGACGAGTTCGGCGAGAAGACGGTGAGCGTGCTCCTGGACGACGAGGAGTCCGAGATGGTCTTCATCGATCATCCCAGTGTCGAGATGAGCGTGGAGAATTCCCTGTCCACCTATGAGCCCCATGGCTGCGTCGTTGTCTTCTCTGTGGTGGATCGCAGCTCGTTTCGGGTGGCCGAGGAGATAATCAACTATCTGTGGCAGGAGAACTACACCAAGGACAAGGCTGTCATACTGGTGGGCAATAAGGCGGATCTGGCCCGGGCCCGGCTCATCACCTCGCAGGGTGAGCTCTCCTCCTCCTCCGATGTCCTAATTATGATGGCTTGATTTCATTTTATTCGATTTCTGCTCTCCCCGAAGAGGGCAAAGCCCTGGCCGCCTCACGCGATGCCAAATTTATTGAGACGTCCAGCGGCATACAGCACAACGTCGATGAGCTGCTCGTTGGCATACTGAAGCAGGTGAGTTCCAGGTGGGGTTTGGGGTTTCGCTTGTGGTTTTCCGCGAAGGTGCGAAGCACACGCAACCCACCGATGCAAAGCCAAATTGTGCAGGAAATGGAGTTAAATGGATTTAGCCAGACGGGCTTCTTTGGTTACGGGCCAGACTCGGGTTAGGGTTGGCGTTTGGCTTGGGGTTGGGCCCTGCTTCCGGATCGGCTCACTAATTAATGAAAATTGCCCCGGTGAGCTGGGGGGCAAGCGGAAACTTGGTCAGCTAACCAGATTGGGTTCGCCTGCACGGCGAATTATAATATTTCGCAAGCAAAGGGAAACTTCTCCGATTTCAACAAAGTAGTTACAAATGAGGACAAGTTCTTTTGTTATAATGTAAGGCAGTCATTTATATTTAAATAAATATAAGCATGAATATATATAATCAAATATATACTACTTAGAAAATAGGTTATAAATAACCTGAGTATTATGAAGTCACGAACGATAGTAATCATAGATTATTTTTCCACTCTTTGACACTGATAAGTTTCTGATAAGCATTTGGATTCATTGGATTATTTATAACATTAAGTATTATATATCCACCCATCTAATGACTAAATATATTAACTTGGTATATAAACTATTCCCTTAAAACTTTCCCTTACCTTTCTCTCGCCCCTTTATCCTTTAGATGCGCCTGAAGGAGAAGCGCGAGAAGAAGGCCACCGCCTCGAAAATGAAGACCTCGCGCACCCACATCTCCCTGCACCTGGCCAAGGAGCTGCTGCAAAAGATCTGTCTCAGCGACATATCCAAGTCCAAGAGCTGCGAGAATCTGCACGTGCTGTAAGGATGAGGACGAGGAGGTCTTCCTACCCGCGGAATTCAGGATGTTGGTGGAAAATGATACTGTGTGTGCGTACAAAGGAGGAGAATTTTATCAAAAGAGCGACTGGCTGCCTGGCGAAATATTCCAAATGCCATTCGACGAGGGCACAGATGTGTTCATCTCCTTTGTCCCGGGCTTCGTTTATTAAAAGTTGAATGCCGGGTCGCTTGTCTCCGTCTCCGTCTCCGTCTCGGTCTTGGTCTCATTTTTATTTTTGGGCAAGTCATTGGCTGTGGTCAGGCCTCCTGCCCAGCGATAATCCGCTTGTTTATGGCGGATGTTTTGGATGCTGGACGCTGGGCTTATCAGGACCAGACGAAGGCCGGATTGATAAGAGATCCAACGAAGCGTGTGCAGAGCCTCCAACCCCGAACAAAAAACCCGCTGAAATTAGGGGGGCGGGGCTTTATTATAATCACTAAAACTATATATAATATATAGATGTATATTTACATGTGTACTTGTGTTCTCCACTGAGCAAAATACCTTTAATTCCCATAATGTGCTGTCAATTGAACTGGAGGAGAGGCCCCCTTAGAGATGCAAGCGAGCGTAACTTTATAAATGTTATATAAACATATATCTATCAGATAAGTGTAAGTTAGGTTTATATATAAATATATATCGATGGTACCTTCGCCACCTGCTACGCAAAGAAATGAAATGTAATTCTTCCAATTGACGAAAATCTCTCATATCGGAATGACTGTTGAATGTTGACTGTTGTTAGTCTAAGCCAAAAACAAATAATGTTTAATCAAAGTATCCAACTCAGAAGCTATATATATATTATATATAAATGTACCTATACAAGCAGCTAGTCTAGTGAACATATATAGCCTATATACATACTGATATATTTATGCGTGTACTTGAATGGAACTTCTAACACTTCTGAACTCATACGCTTATATTTGAAAAATACCTTTTTACAAAATGCGAGAAGGAGGCAAAAGCAAACGAAACGAAACGAAAGGAAAGGAAAACTAACTCTAACTATTTTCATACGCAAACTTACACATTAGGAGGGACGGAGATTGGGATTGAAGGAGGCCTGCCAGGAGCCTGCCAGGCCAGGCCACCAGGCTCGTCCAAACTCGAGCACTCGACAGCTGTGCACTCATGTTTGCTTTACCCTTTTCCTTCCGCACCACGTGCCACGTCCTATTTCCCAGCCCCTCCCCTTTATCCCGCATTTCCCCCATTTTCCCCCATGCCCGTGTCGAGTGCACTTTATCATTTTTAACATTTAGCAAACAAAACAGAGAAGCAAACTTGCTGCGGCCAAAGTTTTAATTTGCAGCAACAGCGAATGGCGAACGAAAAAAAAAAATGGCCAGGGAATTCGAGTGTCTGCATCGCGCATACGCCGCGTGTGGCAAGGCCGAGGCTTTAATTTGATTCGCGCATAAAACTTGATTTCCAAAATCGAATCACCAGCGAGCTGTAAACGCCCCACCGAATTTATTGTTGTTGAAAGAGCCGCCAGTAGAAAAAACAAACAAAGCGAATCGAAAACCAAAGAAATGCTTAAATAATAACACTTGTCTCTCAATTTTACCTGGGCTTTAAGCGTAACTGTAAAGATATAACCAACTGCGTGTGACATTTATATATATTACAAAAAATATTTGTGTATGTGTCTAAAGATCGATGTATAATTATATATATATATATTTTTCCAAGCCAAGAGCAGAGACAAAGGCCTATACACAAAACTCTCTCCTGAAAAACTGAACTTTCTGTTGCATAGTTTAATCCACAATTGTACACTTTCGGCTTGTCACCGAGATGAGGCTGCAGAAAAAGCAAATTAATTAGAGTACACGGAGATAAAATCCGATTTCTCGGTATCCTTCGGTATATATACAATCCCCCCTGCTGTCTCTTCTCACAAAATCCGATAAATAAAGGACAAGGACGCTCTCTCTGTAACTGTGTAACTAACTTGTTTTTCTGCCTCGCAATCTCTGAGAGGGGGGTTTGGCAGGATGGTAATAGGGGTAAAGAGGTCCTGCAGCTGACTGCCAATGCCAACTCATCCGGATCTCAGCTGTTGCGCACTTGCGGTTCATTAGGGGGCGCGGGAAATGTGTTAAGTGCCGGTTGTCAATCGCACCCGAAACTTGCTTTTGCCGGATTTCATGCTTCCGTGACACGAACACTCCGGCGCAATATTGGTTTTCGACTCTGCGGGTTCCGACTGCTGCTGCTGCTTCTGTTTTTTCGGGTTTTTCTCCTGAATTCAATCATGGGGGCATTGGGCGGCCGTAATTAACTTACGCGCCCACCCAAGCCAGATGAGAGATGAGCGGCTGAAAAGTTGACAATCCGGCTCTGATTGATGGCCAGAGTCCCTGGCATGGCAACCTCGATGAGAGATTTATCTGCCTTTCGCCATGTTGAGGAGAAGAAGCCGCCCCATCCCCGAACTGCCGCCGCCACCTGCTGGGTCTCATAATTTTAATGAGCTTATTTTATTATATTTAACGCACCAAGGAGCGGCCGTTGCCTTGCCGCCTCCTCTTGTTTATCCTGCAAATTGTTCCTTTTTGAGTTGTCGTTTTCGTTATCGCCTTGCGTCTTGCGTCCTTCGCTCGGTTGTCCTTTGTGCGGGAGCAGGTCGGGCTCAGTGGCCAAATCAAACTAATTCCAAGTTCAATAAACAAGCGTAAATGAATATCCCGCCCCGGAGCCATTCCTTAATCAGCATCGCGCCCGCCCCCTCGAAGGCGCTGTAAATTCTTATGAAAATAAGCAACGTTGGCGCTTGGCTTGGTTTGGCATTGGGGATGACCCAAGGATATAAGGATACAGGGATACTCCCCCGTCGACGACTGGCAATCGGAGAGTCGTAATCATAATCGAGCCACAGGAGAGTCGACAAAAATCGATTAAAAGCTTAAGCGTTATTCCGCCTGAGCCAGGATATGCCGGCGGAGCTTAATGCCCGGCACACAATTAAAATGAGGTCGAGCTGGATTAAGCCGCAAATGTATATTAAGCCAATTATGTTCCGGGCGGTTCGAGGTTTCAGGTGGGAATTATGGAATATCCTTCTCCATCTCCTCCGGAACCTCCTACGGTCAGTGTTTCCATCTCGAATCCAGCATCGATTTAGGGGAATGGCAATAGCGAAGCATGGAATGAAGAAAGGAAGGCCTTTACTTTCACCTTTCCAAACGGATTACTTTGTCCTTACCGGAGCAAAAAGGGATCATAAAGGATGCCAAAGCACACACAATTTTATAGGGCCAAAAGCTGTTGGCCATCTGTTACGTCGTGTGTGTGTGTTTGGGTCTAGTACTCACAGTTAAGTACAAAAAGGAAAAAAAATAAGGAAAAATCGAGGCCACTCAGACACGGGCACAAACAAACACAAACTCCCAGGTATTCTCGCATCGCAGATGAAGAAATATTCGCGCCGGCAGCCAACACTCTCGGGGGATTCATAACCAAATAAGCCGAATTTTTAAAGCATACTTCTCGGCTCTCGCTCCGACTCACTTTTCACCGGGAAAAGCCGCCGCATCTGGTGGGAAACGGAACTCCCGCAGCGGCGACCAAACTGAAAATTTACGAAAATGAAACTTTAAGCAATGTGGAAAATGAAATTTAAATAACGATTTATCGCCTTTGAAGTATGATTATTTACACGGCGGGACGGAGGGCGATAAACAAACAGCCGACAACGAGTCAACGGGGCTGGCCATGTGGACTTTGGCATACCCTAAAAAAAAAAAAATAGGTGAATGGGGAACCTCTCGAAAGGGTCATGTACTCTTCCTTCGGTGGGAAAAACTAGAAACATAAATGGAATATGGAAATTATATGAAAAATAACATTAAAACGAGGAATAGTTCAAGGAAGGGAAAGGAACATGAAAGGGACAACATTTATAATGAAATAAAAATAATGATTAGGGTAAACTAATTATTCTTAAATACAAAAATTGAGCAAGCTTAGAGTTTTACCTTCCTTTTTAGTATATGAAGGCTTTTAAATAATAAAATACCTTACCATTTATTTAGATTTGTATATACAACTATTTTATTATCTTTATATGTCCTATTTTCCAATATTATATGGTAATTTCTATTAATACATTTATAGCATACAAATTGTAATCATTTTGAGAATATTCTTTGATTTTAAATGTTTATTTTTACATCTTCCTTTTGCTTAAATTGAATTAATAATTGTTATTGCAATACAAGCCAATTTTCATACATCTGTCCTAATATAAGTAGGTATTAAAGGTATTAATTGCTAAAAATATAAAATACAAATATTATTAATCATTAAAACAAGAAAATTTAACGCGCAGCTTGTTAAATTCTTTGCATTTTCCCAACTAGTACAATTTATTACAACTTTTACAGGATATATAAATATATATTAATTTATAATATTCTTTATGTGCTTTCCAATAAAATACTGATATTTTGATTTATAAAACATAAAAGCTTAGTTATATATAAAAATGTAAGTTTCTAACTGCTTATTTTAACATATTTACATTTAAAACTTAAATAATTAATGTTTATTATAATAAAAGCCACATTTCCGCATTTATTTCCAAATTCCCAAACATACTTTAGTCAATATTTCTTAAAAATAAGTTACTAATCACTAAAAGAAGGGAATTTGTGGTTCTAAGCGCCGCTCACCTCAAAATCCTTTGCTTGTCCAGGGAGGACGAGTGTCCTGCCCCATAAGCGTAATGAAGAGCCGGGCATCTGGGATGGATTGAACGGATAGGGGTCGTGGTCGTCGTCGTCGTCGTCTGCAGGATTCCGCCTATCGCCCAGCACCTGTTCCACCTGTCTGCCCGCGTGTGTGTGTGTGCTCGCCGGGTTATCAGAATCAAACGCCAGCGGCTGCCTCTGCCGTGCAGCATTTTCTACTCCTGTCGCTGTCAATTCATCGCATTGGCATGAAATTGCTTTTTGCGATGGCTGAGAGGCGGCAACAGCAACAAGTTGCGCCCGCACTAAGGACTAAAGGACCACGGACAGCGGACTACCGACTACGGACTACGGTTGTATATATATATAGTATAGTATAGTGGGTCGGGTCCCGGGCCTCCTGCGCTCCACAAAGGAAATGAGAAAAGGTTGGCGATGGCTTCCAGTCGCCTGTTTGTTTGCCTGTTGATGTTTGGGGGCCTCGATATACTTGCAAATTTGCGCGACGCAGGAAACAGGAAGTTGTCCGGGGGTCTGGCGGAGGAGGACTGGTGTAAAGATGGGGCATAGCGAGAGTTTGGGGCATTGTTTATTCTTCGGGAGCAAAAAGTCGCGTCGCCAAGCGAAGGATACGATACGAAAATGCGTAAAGATACGAATACAAGTGGGAGTGGCACTCGCGGCATGTAAATTACAAGCGGAATTTCGATTGTAGCCCACCGACGGCGACCTTCGGGCAAAAGGGGCCTGCCCGGGCCGGGGCGGTTCGGAATTAAATGTGAAATGTGAAAGGACCACGACAAAATAATCTCTCAAATGTAAGAAAATTGTTTGGCGGCGGGCGGGTAGCGTTTCCTTCGTCGTCGTCGTTGCCGCTAAATGCCAAAATGGCAATTTGCTAAAGTTTTTCCCCAGAAACGAGCAGAGACCGTGCAGAGACCAGAGAGCGACCTCCAGATGGGGTGCGCCAGGGTAGGGTATGGGTTCCGGAGGGGGTAGGGTCTTGGCATAAAAGTCAAAGCTTGTCAGTTACACTCTCTATCTACTTGTGCACTTGGAAAATATTACAAGTATATATAGATATAGATATACAGATACACTACAATAACTATTTTAATTTGTTAAGCAGCAAAATACTTGAAATAAATAGGTAAAGTAACTTAAAAAGTAGTTGTGACATGGTAGATATACCAAAAAATATATCGCACTCCATAATATATCGAATATAGTGAAAAATTTGATATATCCAAATTTAAAATATATCGAGAAATATCGCATTTGGCTTTAAGAAATATATATTATCGATTTAAGCCCCGAGCTGAAGGCCTAACCTGCAATGGCTCAAAATGCAATGTGAGCCATTCAGTTAACACTAATTGTTAGCTTTAGATAAATAAATAAAATATATATTATCGATATTATTGAGCTTATTTCACTTTTTGTTTTCTTTTTTTATAGACACAACAAAATCAATCGAAAACAATCAAAATTATTTATAAGTTTTTTATATTCTTTTCCATCAACTATTGTTTCTTTTCCAAACAATTTATAAAATTGAATATATATTTATCGCTCATAGATTGCAAAATTAAAACACCGATTATTTATAGATCTGCTCGTTTAATTTCGATTCTGCAATCCGTAAGATAATAGAAAGAGTGGATAATAATTTGAATGTCCAAATACGTGAATGGTAATATACTTAAATTCTTTATTAATATTCTAGCTAGCTGTATAATAAACAACGAAAATAATTGCCAAATAAAAAGGGAACTAAATATGTGTTGTGTAAGACAACAGCTTAACTTCTTTCTTCAGAGGAATAAATACTTTCCTATAATAAAAAACAACCTCGTAATTTACCCGTTTTTATGCTTATATCCTTTATATCCTTTTTCTGCAGTGCATGTAGCTCGTGTCACAGCCCGTTGTGGATGCTGGAGCTCAACTGCTCAGCATCCTGGCGAGGCACTTGTTGAGCGTTTTGCAAACGAACAGCAACAAGAACGTGTCAAAGAAATTGAAATTCAGTTTGTGTGTTTGTGTTTTGTGTGTGCTGTTGTTTTTTTTGTTTTTACCTTTTATATTTTATTCGGGGGTACCAGGTGGCAGGTGAGCCAGCGAATAAGCTTTTTGTTCGCCGGCACTGACGCTGTCAGCTCCGCAGGAAAGGGACAACGAAGACGACCTTTGTGCCAGGCCACCAGATAGAGGGGGGGCAAACTCGGTTACGCAGACTGTGTGGCAGCCGCATAATGCAGTCAGGGCACGATTGGCAAAACGCTCAAGGGGGGTGGACGCCAAAGAGAACTAGGTCCTGGTCCCTGCACCCGGCTTCCTGGTTGGAGGCACCTCGACCTTGGACTGTGCCACTGGGATCCGATTGAACGACTCCATTTGTCGTCCAGTGGTCCACAGTCGGGCTTTGGCTTTGGCTTTGACTTTGGCGTTGGCGTTGGCCCAGACTTTCGACCTTGCCTTCTTCTGCCTGCCCGCCCCTCAAATGGGCTGTGAACCCACGCTGGCCTTGGCTGCTCCTCCTGGGCAGTGCCATAAAATGCCTGCAACTCTGTTGCAGCCGTCACGGACATTCGGTGAGTTCCTGCGGCCGATTTAACCGCAAACTCCCCGCCAGTTTTGAGGACTCTGGCGCTGACCATCATCGACCGTCGAAAAGTTACCACCACTGTGCGTTTGCATGTGACTTCTGGCCAAGGGCGAGCATTAATTGTCAGCTGGGCCATGAATTATGCAAGCGCCAATTTACGTGGATTTTTTATTCGCATTTTTTGCCCAGTTATTACGCTGCGTCGTCGGTGCGTGGATGTGTTGACAGTTGGCGATATGGGGACTGCGCGTTTGCATTTAATTTTCCACCAGATTACGTTGACAGTTGCCCACGGGCCTGATTTTCGTCATTGTTCGATGGCGAAGTCCCCGAGAGAATCAACACTCGCCGGCCCCCCCAACAGGCGTTTGCATAATGAGTGGCCAGCCTCGTTCTGGCCTCTCAGTTTGCCAGAAAAGTTCGTGGACCGTATAAAGGGATTATGCGTTGGATCCGTTATTCAAATTATAAATTATATTGTGCCATAATTATCAGACGATTAAGGTGCGGGCGACTGCAGAGCAATTGACGACACTTCATTAAGCGGGTAATAGAATTTGCATTAAAATTAATGCAAATTTGCTAAATAGGAAAAATGGAAATATTTGGGGCTCGAGTTGGAGGTAAATTGGAAAGGGTTTTAATGCAATGTGCACGCTTTATCTTACATTAAAACTATTCGAATAAAAAACTAAGTAATTAGCGGATAAACTGTATAATTTGTTAGATTTTTAACCTACTTGAACTCTACCAATATATATCTTTAATTTGCGATTTATGGTAAGCATTCTGAAGATATAAAACTACCTAAATATGAATTCATTTATTTTGTTATTTATTTTAAAATGTATTTCAAGTTTTTAACATTTTTTTGTATAGAATACCAAACAAATAAGTAAGTTTCAGAACTGGTATTTAATCTATTTAAAAAGTTTGAAATCTAAGACTTTTTGGGGATTTAAAGAAGAAGTTTAAATTAATTTTATTCTATGGATTTTAAAGCTTCATAAAACTGTCAAAAAGAAACATTTTTTGGTGCCAATAAAGTTTCATGGCCATATTTTTTGGTTGCCAACTTTTGAGCTCAAATATTTTCTATTTTTAGCTGCATACTTTCGAGGGAATTGCCGTATAACAGACAAACCAAGCCATATTCATAAACTGTTATATAAACTTTATAGCATAAGGGAAAAGCTAAATGAAAGTTCTGATTTATGGCAGTTACAGCTTTTCCCTTATCCAGATACCAATTTTCCCCAGTGGATAACGAAAGCTTCTTCCAGGATAAAGGCTCTTTTAAGTGGAAAAATAAGTTCTTACCTTAGTATCGATGAGTTATCGCTTAAATCGCTGTTATTCGTTTATCGTTTAAGAAAATACTATCTAATTTTGTAAATATCAGAGCTTTGAACTCCTTTTCTTCTCGATTCCCCAGCATAAACAAAAGAGAATACCATTTAGTAATATTCAAAGTGATTACAAATTTTATTAAATGACTCTGCGGTTATGCTCTTAACTCTAAACATAAAACAGTCGACTAAATGTAGTATCTAAGATTAGCATTGCATACAAAGTGTGTGTTGGTGTGTTTTTCAGACACTTAGGACTATGTACATGTAGACATAACAAAAGGAATTGTTTTTATGGCTAAGAGGGGAGGCGGCATCCTCGTCGAGGACTCCTCTTCCTACTTGTTGAAGTTCTCGATCTGCTGAAGGACCCAGCTGCGGGAGGCCGACTGGCAGACAATGACACCACCGACTGCTCCGAGTCGCAGCTGATCCTTGGAGGGCTTTGGGGCAATCTGTGGGGGATGATGATGCTGATGGGAGTGACAGGATGGCGGACGTGGCCCTAGGGGCGGAGGCGGTGGCGGCGGACTGGTGGGTCGTCGCGGCTGTAGCTCATAGTCGCCGGGACGCTTGTCATTGTTGTCATCGCTGTAAATAGCCGAATCCCGAAAATCGTTCTCCAGGCTGTCCTCTACCTGCTGCTCGTACTCGAAGCCGGCCGAGGAGGAGGCCGAAGGAGGCAGCTGCTTGCGCTGCTGCTCGCACATGCTGTCGCTGGAGGAGGAGGTCAGCGAGAAGACCGAGTCGCGTTCGGAGTGATTCAGGAGCGGGGCCAGGCCGAAGAGAGTCTTGGGATCGGCATAGTCCACGTGGGCCATCCGCTCGCCCACCGCCTCGCTGCCCTGGCGATGGAGCACGCTCTGCCGGCACATCTCGCTCACGTCGGACACACGGCGCTCCGGCGGGCGGTTGGAGCGACCGAAGGCCATTGTCAGGTTGTCAATGGATTTCAGGGCACGTGGCAGTAGGGAGCTCTCCGATCCCGAGCCGGAAACCAGGCTCTTGGGCACCGCCTCCATCGACAGGTTGATCACCGTGCTCTGACTGTCGCGTTTTAAAGTAGATCCAGATCCGTTGCTGCTGGAGGAGGAGCTGCAACTGTCCCGCTGCACCAGGTCCTCGCCCACACGCTGCAGCACGCCGTCCGGCGAGTAGACCAGCGTGACATAGTCCGACTCCGGTCGTGGGGCCGGCGGAGCAGCCTTGGAGCGCTTCTTTAGAAGCTGGGCGGACTTGGCGCGTCCCAGAACGGGCGAGAACTTGTAGGGGACATGGACGTTGCGGAGCAGGGTCTCGTAGATGGGCTCCTCGCTCCGCCCAGCATCCACCGAGTCCACCTTTGCCTGCTTCAGCTGCTCCTCCAGTTCCAGAGGCGGCGGAGATCGGGATGGGGGACGCGGTGGCGGTTGAAAGGGACCTCGGTTCATGTCCTGGACGGGACTAACAGGACTCTCGCGTCGCTTCTGCTGCTTGTTGTAGATCCTCTCGAACTCCTTGGTGTTCTTGAGCAAATCCAGCACGATCTGGGCGTCTCTCTTGGACTTCTCCGCCGGCGAAAGCAGCTCCGTCTCCACCGCATAATACTGATCCAACGAGGGTTCGTCCAGGGTTGCTGCCTCCTGGGCCAGTTCCACTTCCGTGTCCGGACGTAGCTCCTCCGTGGATTCGGTTATCTTGAGCACTGTGGCGCTGCTGCTGTCGAACTCGCTGAGATCCATGTAGAACTTGGAGCAGCTCTTGGTGCTGCTCCGCTGCTTCTTCATGGTGGCAATGCGCTTGGGCATCGTTTTGTGGTTGTACTGCCGCACCTCAAAGAAGCCCTTGCCCTTGGCCTTGCGCTCGCTGAGATCGGGCTTGCTGCCCCTCAGGGAGGCGGCACTATCCTCGTCCTGCTCTCTTTCCCGCTCCGCCTCCTCGTCCAGACTGAAGCCTCCTATACGCGGCACCGACTTGCTGCGCTCCTTGAGAGCCTTGTAGCTGAAAACCGGTGACTGTGACTTGCTGCTGCGGCTGCGCTGATCACGCAAGATGCAAGGACATGGCTCTGTCTCCTGCTTCGTCGCCTGACTACACTTGCAGGCTTCCTTTGGCGGTGACTTGATCTCCTCCTTAACGCTGGACTCTCGCTTGCGGTACCTCATGGCAGCGGCCAACTTTTGCAGGGCCGTGTCATCCAGGCTGTTGTTCCGGGACAGCGGCTTTGAGGGCTTCTCCTGGCTGGGTTCCTCCTGCTCTGCCTCTAAAGACTCGTTGAAGCTGTCAAAGGAGCTGGAGTTGGCCACCGTCTTTCGCTTGAACTTCGAGTTCCGCTGGCGAATCTCACTGCGCCGACAGGCGTTCCGCCGCTCCAGGTAAGTGGGCGTTGAGTTGCTGCCCGAGTGGAGGCTCCACTTCCAGGTGCTGCGATCCGGCGTCCGATCTGGGATTGGGAATGAGGGGATTAGTCGAGGTCAGAGGCTAAGCTTCAGTGACAGTAATAAGCAAAGGAAGAGGTGAGTGACAGTGACATGAGGAGGAGCAGGTGGTGGCGATGGGCGATAAACAAACACCAGTGAGGATGCATTCTAACTAGGGATCATGCGGTCCACGGGTGAGTAGGTAACCTTTTAAGTTAGTTTAGTCGATTGATTAGTCTCAGTTCGATTATATGGGGGATTAGGATCGAGAATAGGGATAATGCATGCAAACAAACACAGAGCCCGATCGAGTTAGGAGGCCAATTACAGCTAGCAATCCAAGTACAGGTACAGGTGTGCGGTTCCCGCAATACTTACTAGGCTCTTCGGACACCAGAGTTACGCTAACGAGAGAGTACTACGATTACGATTAGGATGTTTACAGTTAGATGTACTTGGTTGGGGGTTTACAGTTGTCTACAGCCCTTAGTTTCTGTCTGATCGGATTTGTTTTATTTATGGTTTTTTTTTTGGTTGGTAATTAGATATCGGTCTCAGTCTCTGGGTGTGTGGGGTTTAGCCTTAGAACGAACGCCTTAAACACTAGTCAAAGTTTTTTCGTTTCTTTGTTTTGGGGTGTTTAGTTTTAGAATGCATCACTGGTAGTACTACAACGGTAAACATATAGCAATTCATAGAGTAGAGTTAGATCAAATCGGCAGTTTACACAGATTAAATTAGTACTAGCCTAGGACACCACCTAAGCGCGGAGAGAGAGTGGCCCCAAAAACAAAAATAAACACTCAACCATCGGGATAAGGTGCTCAGATATATACAGCGACTTGCAATTAAAATTTCGCCTACATCGGGCCCAAGTAATAAATCAAATCCTCGGCCGACGAGGCGTCGACAGATTTGGCACGATTTTGGCGAAAGGCTGGCTGGAGTCGCCACTTGGTTATGTCACTTCGACCGCCGCAGCTGGAGCGTGCGAATCATAGGTGCACTGCGAGAAACTCCAGTCCGGGGAGTAATGACAGAGTGCACAGAGAGAGAAAATCAGTCAAGGTCTTCCTTAATTAATAAATAGTTAAGGTATATCAATGGATTTTAAGAAGATTCCTATTTTCTAATAGAATTAATTTGTTTACAAGTCTAAAGGAAGACTCTTGGACTTTAATTGTGAAGAATTAATATTAGGGATGATAGACAATATCGATTTATCGATAATGCATGTGCGATATACTGTTTGATTTATCGGAATGTGAGTTTTTAAGTGAAATGCTATATTTTGTCTATATTTAAAATGTGAATATATCAATAATTACGTTACTCTCGATATGATTATAATCCATTACTATTTGTTGGGGATTTGAAGAATTAAAGTATATCAGGCTCAATTATAAGAATCAAATGAAAACAATTAGTATAGTATCAGTTATCAGTTAAATGTTTATAACAAGCATTATTAATTGTTTATTTCTTAGACAAGTGTTTCCTTTAAAATATATGTAATAATTACACTAGCCATAAGACTTAAGCTCAATGAAAACTAGTAAGTAAGCCCTTAAAATCCCGATTTGCTGATATTTCTCTCTCTGTGACTTTCCTTCCGCCGCCGACGACGGCGACAGGTCGACAGGCATTACCCAACTATAACAAGTACCCGCATGTGCATAACTGTGGGCACTTCATCATCTCGTGCAGTCCCCAATCCGAATCGTTAAGTGTTACTTTTTTTTTTTTTTTTTTTTTGGCCACATGACAAACATAACAGCAACAGGAAAAACAAAAACAAAATCACAAAAAAAAAAAAAAGAAGGAAAACTAAAAAGAAAAACGAAAACTTAAACCCTAGAGCTAAGCCAAGTTAGCAGGCAATCCAGGCGGGGAGCGCTCACCTTCCTCGTTGCCCAGCTGATAGACCAGCTCCTTGGCGCGCATGGGAATGTCGAGCTTCTCGAGCATGACACCTTTGATGTGCTGCGTCCAGATGCGCTTCTGGTCACGATTCCGGGCCGTCAGCTTGATCTGGTGCCGGGGCTCGTCGAAGGGAATCACGTAGAAGCTGGTCGGCTCCCCGGGCAGGTGTTCGCTGAGCATCAGTTTGTCTTGCTGTCGATTGATCGGGGATTAGGATGTGTTCGAGCTGACTATATATAGAGATACTACTCACCGCTATGAAGGTCTTGAACTGCAGGCGTCCGTCCTCCTTCTGCTTGGTGATGATCAGCATGGTGGCGAAGAGGAGCACCAGCCGGGGCTTGTTGTGCTGCTCCATCAGTGGCCCCTCCTGCCGCAGCTCGCCCAGGACAGTTAGCTCTGGAATGGATACGAAGGTTAGTTGTGATCCATATTTAAGGCTTAGCTCGTTCTAGCATTTCCCCATAACTCCTTCACTTTCGAGTGTGCTCTCACCTGGTCCCAGCCAGCCGTCCAGAATACCCGACAGCTCCTTGACGCGACTCTGCTGCTCCTGCTTGCGCTTCACCTGGTCGATGTTGTGCGCCACCTGGCGCATGATCACGTGGGCCTCGGCCACCTCCTTCAAATCACAGTGCTTGCGTAGGCTCTACAGGGAGAGAGGAGAAGAGGAAGCGGAAAAATCATGTAGAGTCTCAGTCTCACTCGTCAGCCGTCACCCACTTTCCCCACTTACGTCCAGCAGCAGATGGTACTTGAGGATGCGCTGCACCGGCTTCAGCAGATAGGAGCCGAGGGGCAGCCGGTGTTGGAGTCCCTTTTGCGTGGAGGCCAGCAGCGTGTAGGTGTAGGTGGCCTGGAGCAGCTTGGTCAGCAACGAGATGGCCTGCGGGTAGCTTGTGCTGCGGTAAAGAGAAAGAGTTACAGATGGATTTATGACACATGTGACATGGGCCTTTAGGTCTTCATCATCGGGGCTGGACATTAAATCTGAATTTCAAATTGCGGAATTGCGGGAGGCAGAAGGAAATCAGGAAGTCAGAGGGAGCAGATGATGTATGCCAACGTGTCATTGGGGGCGACAAATCAAACTTTGGCCATCGGAACGGGCTCTCCAAATTGGCATCGCGGCCAGGTAAACGTCAGCGTTTAAATGGAACATGGCGTGCCTGGATTGCCAAGATCGTCTTGGCCATCGTTTCGTGTCATGCTGCTAGCTAGCTTGGCCTATCGAGATCGTTTTTGGCCTGGTCGTTACCGTTCTTGGCCGCCGACGAGGCTGAAACAGTATCGAAGATGGAGCCAACACGCCATGCAGCGATGGTAGGTTTTTTTTTTTATGCTCTAAAAGTGGGCACAAACCAGGTCGCAGCGGGTGCTTGTCTTATAATTATGGAGATGTGTGAATAACCATCAGGATTAGCCATTTATGATAGATAATTATAGGAAAGTGCGTACAATAAAGGCAGAAAATACAGGAAAAAATATATACTTTTCTGGGAAACTCCAAAAAACTTGTAAAGCCTTGAATGCTTCAAATACTTTTTAAGTATTGGAATTTCCTTGATAACTTGTTATCTTCTTCCCTTAACAAATATTAAATGAATAAAGGAATTAACTTATTACAAAAATATGTAAAGGAAAAACTAGTTCAAGAGTAACTTTACGAATTGATAAAGTTAATTTAGATTTAATGCCTGAACTTTGCATGTAAGCGATAAGCTGTGAGTGAGTAATTTTTTAAAGGTGCTGCCCCTGATAAGACCAAAGCTTTAAAGGTTCTGCTGCTGATAAGATTAGGCACAAGTGACTTGGTAAAGTATTTGGGGATTTCCCCAAATAATCTCAGCACTAAGAAGACCCACAGTGAGTCATTTCACTCACCAGTAGGTTGTGTACACATCAAAGCCATCGCGCAGGTCAATGAAACATCTGGCAATGCGGCCGGGCTCCAATCCCGTGTTGACCAGTCGCTGGAGCAGCATCGAGTTGAATTCGTAAATCTCTTCAATGTTCGCGAAGAGTATTTGCAATTCGTCCACGCGTAGGCAGGCGCGCTCCTTCCAGTCGTTGAGGTACCTTCAAAACGCAAAGGATATTCCAATTTAAGAATCTATAAATACTATAAGCAAATAAATAAATCATACCCCTTGATGACCTGTCCCAGATCCTCCACGAAGCTGCGCTCCGAGTCCACAATCTCCAGGCAGGTCTTCTCCAGCACGCTCATGGCCGGCGGATGATGGTGCGGATGATGATGTGAATCCCCCAGATCGTTCTCGCTCTCCGCCAGACTCTCCACGCTGGCCAAATACGAGGTGGCCGTGAGCTTGCCATTGAGCAGCTGATCGGAGCCGGAACTGGAGCTGGAGGAGGTGGAGCAAATGGAGGAGGAGGACAGCGGCCGATTGTTAAGGCGGGCCAGCTCACTTAGCCGGGCGGCAAACTTGGGCTTGATGTCGGTCAGCCTGTCCAGACTCTCCGCCGACAGCTTGTTGGCCTCCTCCAGCTCAGCGAGCTGCTCGGCGGTGGGCAGCTTCAGAGGCACGCCGCCGCCCAAGGTGCTGGCTTTCGCACCCAAACTCTTGGTGCGGGCATAGGTGAGCAGCGGCGAGCTGGAGATCGTCGAAGCGCAGGCGGCGGAGCTGCTCCTCACCAGCGGCTTGCTCACCAGCGGCTTGTTCACCGCCTCTATGAGCTCCGCACTGGGTCCGTCCAGAGCCCCCAGATCGGCCAGGGTCAGCCGCTGGATATGCTGAGCCACCAAATCGAAGTTAATGGTGTCCACAATGTCCACGGGACTCAGCGGCTCACTGCACACGAACTCCTTAGCCTTGGGACTAGTTTTCTGGTTAGGATTCGGAGTGGGTGTGGTTGGAGTACCAGGAGTTCCTGGTGTTCCAGGCGTCGCTGGCTTCGCCTGCTGCAGCTGCGCACTGGTGGCCGCCAGCTGCTCCATCTCAATCAGCTTGATGCTCTGCTGGGACTCGTACCGCGGCAGGGTTAGTTTGCGGGTCGCCTGGAAGGGATGCCCATCGAAGTGGAAGGGCGTACCAGGCACGGATTTATTTGTGGGCGTCCGATCCTCGTCCTTGTCCGCTCCCGGTTTCACCTTCTCAGCGGCGGCGAAGTTCAACGAGTGCAGATACTCCGTGCTGGAGTCAAAGGTGGCCACCAGTTCGCTGCCCGATTGCGTGGACAGCTTGCCGGTGATCTTGGACAGCGGTATGTGCGAGAGCTTGAGCTTGGGCGTGGCACTGCCGCCCTGCACTGGCGATGATCCACTGGTGTGATGAGTCTTTATATAGCGTCCCTGGGTGGGACTCCTCTGGGACTGCTGCTGCTGCTGCAAAGCCTCGATGGACACCGCCTCCACGGGCTGTATGTCCGAGTGCGTGATAATCCGGTGTACGTTGGGGGACAGAATACGGATATTGCTGCCCCGTCGACTGCCGCTGGAGGCAAGACTGCTGCTGCTGCCGTGGATGCCACTCTGGCTCTGGTTCCGCTGCACCACCAGCCGGCTCAGCTGTGCGCCGTCGGGCTCATCGCGCAGACCCGCTACCACCAATGGCAGCGGTGGCAGTGGCCCCGGGTGGCTGGACCGGGAGCTGGACTTGGCTAGCGTGTAGCTTGCACCCTGGTCATCGCTGGTGGAGACACTCGCTGAGGAGCCAGCGGAGGAGGAGGAGGAGGAGGTGTCACTGGTGGTGCTGCAGTTGCTGTTGCTACGCTTGGGCGTCGACTCGCCGCTGCTGGAGGCCTTCGCTTCGTGGGTTGTGGCCGCCGAAGAGGATGTCGTGGGCCCGGCGCCCAGGCTGTTCGTCAAGTTGTCGTAGATGCCCAGCAGCGAAGGTGCCAACTCTGTGGTGCTGCCTGTAAGTGGAATTCAAGAAAATATAGTTTAGATTTAGTTTAGAAACCAGGAATATATGAGTAATTATGGTTTAAATATTTCCCTGAACGTGGGCGTTGTCTAAGACCTCCTGCTCCCTACCATTCCCTTCTCCATTCAATACCCCAGCGATCCCTATCGATCGATGAAGGTGCTGCCATGTTGATGGCCATGCAGCACACACGCTCGTAATCCTGCGATATTTGCCATAATTTTGTTGCATAAAATGATTTATGCCGGGGCCCAAACAACAAAGGAGACCAGGGGGGACCGAGCTGATGTATTGAGTTGTTTAGCCGCAGGATGCATGGCCAACGAGCCGCGGTCAGAACGTGGCCATCAGTCAGTGCTGGGCTACATACATAGTTCTGGCCCCAGCCTGGTCGGGCCTCGCAATCGGAGTCGAAGTTGGAGCTGGAGTCGGGCCTGGTCGGCCGCATAAATAAGTAGGTTGCTGCTGTTCGCCTGCCTGGCGGCCTGACATGTGAATTGATATGCCAACGCAACATGGCTAAAACCACAACGCGCAGCAGCAACATGGCAATAGCAACAGGCCAACACCAACACCAATAGCTTGGCAGGCCTGGGCAACATCGACAAAAGACGCAGAACATCGACCCAACCGAGTCAACGGCAATTGGCATGGACATGGACATTCCCCAAGCTGGGGCCTGCTCCTCATCATTTCTCACAAACGGTTCAATTAATCAATAGCTCTAGCAACTGCGGATTTAATAACATTATCGACAGGGAGACTTGATCTATAAATTATAGATCGCGTCACTCAATACTCAATAGTGCATGCAGGCCAGCTTTAATGATTGCTCTTTGTTCCACACATGGAAAAAACTAGATCCAATTGCGATGTTAATTCGGGAAATGTTTATTGTCATATAATTTCGGTTTTAGTTTATTATTGAAAGTATTAGTAAATGTACAATTAAACAGGGATTAATTTATGATAGCCCTTTAATACAGAAAAATGCTAAAGCTAGATACATATTATGATTATCTTCCGAAACATGATCTCCTTGTGTTTTTTTTCAATCAAATTAATTGAATTTTAAATAAATCATACAAAGAACTCAAGTTTCTAAAAATCTCTTATTACCAACACCAAGCCTGAGTAGTTGCAAGCCTTGCTGCTAAAAATTCTCAAGTACGAATTCAGCGGAATAGCTTTACGTTTTTTCAGTAAGAAAAATCATTACTGATGAGTATTTCCTAATTAGAAACTTAATAATACGTTTACTAAATGTATTTCCTTGAACAAAAATGCAGTTTTTAATATTGTAATAAAGAAATTAGATATATTTTTAATTTTAAAATGAAATTGTGATTTGTATTATTCTCTATGTATTAAAAGCACATCTTCTTTTATATTTCCTCTGCAGTTACACTCCAGACGAAGGCCTAAACATTACACTTCTAGCCAACATCGTAAATTCTATAAAAAAAAATACCAACGCAGGAGATTTTAATTTGCATTCTGCATTCTACCATCTGCATCTGCATCTGCGAGTGTGAATGCGAGTGCTTTGGTCTCCTCCTCCTCGCTCCCTTGTGGCAACTTCATTAAGGCCACAGTTTATGCGATTATCGCCTAGCACATTTGGCTAACAACATAACAGCCCATACATCTCACTTCCCGCTGGCGAGGCTGAGCAAATCAGGCAATTAACTTTTTTAAGACAAAACTGCGGCCCACGTTTCCCGGCTACCGGGGAATCTCGCAGCAGCTGAAGCTGGTTTTCAGCTATTTGAAGTTTTTTTTCTTATATTTTCCAGAGCCCCGTGAGCATCCTCATCCACGGTAGCCGACGAGCCACTTTTTCCCCTAATTGCGAATGGTGTCAATGTGGCTTGGGCTTGGGAGTTTGGGGACTTGCAACATGTTGGGAAACATTTTGCCAAGCCACGAACAACAATTAGTTTGCATGAGTGCTGCCACGCCCACCGCCTTTTTCGGGGAGACTGACGACAAGTCGTAAACATGATTTGTACATTTAATTTTCCATCATTCTGTCTGATTATTTAGCGTGGGTAGAGATACTCCACCGGAATGGCCAATAGACAGTTTTGGATGCATGGATGCTATGTGGCGTTTTTTTTTTTTTATTGCCAGATACTCTCGCACTCGCCGTCATCCTGCAGGCTGACCCAGTTTGACGGCGAAGCGTTTTGCTTAATTGCCAAAACGTGGGCCGTGCCGACAGGTTCCCCAATGGGTTTCGAAACAGAGAGAGAAAAAATGGACTGATTTATGGGAGATCATACAAAAATAAACTAAGTAATTGGGTGCCTAAGAAACGCGTAGTCATTATGACAGAATTGGGTTAAGTTTTAAGGGGAATCTTTAGTAAACTTCCACTATCTAACCACAATATTATTTCTTCTTAAATATTAAATAATTATTCTAATAAAATCAGAAACTTTAGAGACATTTTTTGCGCTGTGCCTGCCAAGTTGGCCATAATCACTGCCACTTGCCGGAGAGCATTTAATTAAAAGCCAACAGCTGTGGCCGTTCCAAAACTATTTATGGCATAATTCCGTTGAGACCTGGGAAACTGTTGGCCCAGACAACAGGCCAGGCTATAATCTGGTATCTGGAAATCTGGAATCTGGCCGACGATCGCCGGCAACCGGAGTGCTCAACAAATTCTGCCACAGTCGCCTGTCCAAAACGGCGAAACAATGCAAAGTGAGCTCTCTGTCATTTTGCCATTTGCAATTTGCAATTTGTTTTTTGTTTCTGTGTTTTTTCTTTTGCAATTGGAGTAGCCCGCTCATGGACAGAAAGGGTGTCAGGGCCAGAATGTGGATGTGGAGGCAAAGGAGACCCCAGATCCGAGATCGGAGACCCGTCTGTTGGTTTCATTTTCCAACACAAAACCCATTTCAAAATCCAAATCCCTTTAATGCCCCGGCGACAAAGTGTCTTATGGCAAGCCCCGCCATATACCAAGGCGGTCGTAATTTCCACAGGCGGCGGCGGCGGCGGCGGCTTCAGGTGTCCACTCCGCTTCGCGCCTCGCGCTCCACACCTGGACAAGCTCCCCAAAGCCGGCAATTTATGGCAGGCCTGACACAATTTCATAAGGCTCCCCCTTGGGTTGCTGGCTAAAAGATTACGCGATTGTGGCTGCTAAAAATAGCAGCAGCTAAAGGTCATCGCGAACCTTGAAGATGCAGCTGCTCTCTTGACGGATTTACGTGCGTGCAAGCCAAGTGCAAGCCGCTCGCTGAGGGAAAGTGCTGTCATCTGGACTTGTATCTGAATCTGAGACCGAATCCGAATCCAAATCGAAATCGACAGCGTTCAAATGTTGCACCTTTTTCGGATGCAGCGGAAAGACACTTTTTATTTATGCACGGCGTGGCCGTACAAGCCAGCCAGCCAGCTGTTGAGAGCATTAATTTAATGCGCTTAGTCGCCACCATCGCCGATCGATGGATGGGCCAGGTCCGCGTCTGGCAATTGATATTTTAATCGGCATTTCATTTTGTCTGGCCACAACTTGGCTTGGCGCCACGGTTAGTCCGGTGTTTAGGGAGATGTTACACAGAGAGAAATGTTTCAATTTTAGTTTAAACTGGGCTTAAAGGAAGGAGATGTCAACTGTGGGTTGTTATTTCTTCAAATAGGCTAAAATATATGTTATCGATTCAATATCGAGGAGTAGAAATGTACATATCGAAAGAAAAATAAGATATCGACAAAATATCGCATAGCTCTTTATTATATCGAAGATGTCGTAAAGTTTCTCATATCGAACATTTTAAATATCGATTGATTTAAATTTTAAAGTCGATATTATCGAAATATAATAAAATATATCATATAATATAATAATATAATACCCTTTTTTTAATTACAAACAATGAGTTAGACTCTATTCAAAACTGAAGTTATTGCGATTTATTAAACAGAAAACCGATTTATCGCAATCAAATCAGAGCGTTGAAATATGTATAATCTGTATTTAAATACTGATATCGATATTATCTGCTTTTAAATATCTCAGCTTCTTTTACATATCAACCTTTTCCATATTTCAATTATCTAAGAATGCTTTAGCTTGACCTATATTATTTAATATTTAATATAGACCTTATATATATTTCTTTCCGTGCACACCTTATCAACCGACACTGTTAACCGAACTCCATACGTGTCCCCACGGGTCTTGGCTTATGGGCACGCATTTTGCAACTACCAATTAAAATGTTATTCAATGCGTCGCCGTTGAACGCGACTTAAAAACACATTTCCCTCGATAAGACGACGACCTGGTACAGGGCGCTTAACTCAAACGATATTACCATAAACAGAAGCCAAACACAGAAACTGAAACTGGAAAACGGAAATGGAATTTGCAGGAAAAAGTTGGCAAGTGTTTAGGATAAACATGTGTGGCGGGGAAAACTGCATGGAAATTACAAAGGAAATGGCCCATATGTTTTAGCGAAAAGGGGAAAATTTCATTGTCTGCAATTAAATGTGGAATTTCTTGCATAGAAAATAAGGGAAACATAAAAGTTCGAGAAATTCTACATAAATGATTGAGAACTCAAACTAAAATTTACATTTTTTATATTTAAATCCAAGCATAAATCATCTTTTAACAAATGGAAAATACTTGGTAGGCTATTAAGATTAAGCCTCCTTCTTTGCCTAAGCCAATTGCATCTAATGTTCGTTAAGACCCATTGATAATTTCTTGAGGATTAACGATAGTTTCCGCTTGCCTCGCAGCAACCCAAAAGGCTGGAAATTCTTTTGAAATTGAGCGAATCTTGCAGACGCATAAGCATAAAAATTCCTCAAGATCTCGCTCCCTCACCGAGGGCAACGGATTTGGTTTTTATTTTTAGCCCCTCGCTGGATATCCAGTGGATCCACTTAAACGATGGCAACGAGCTGCTGCCTGCTGCTCAGCCAGGCCAACGCAATGGCAAATAACACACGGCAACTTTTGCTTTTAGTGCGGCTCCTCCAGCGGCTCCGCCACCTCCGACTCCTCCGATTCCAGCGAAAAGTGAAATCCTTTTAAAGCGGCAGCAAACAAAAATCTAGGAAAATGTCGCCGCCAAAAAGTTATAAATCTTGTTCATATTTGCACGTGAAGCCAAAGCCAGACTCTAGACTCTGGCCAGGAGGAGACCCACTCCCGGACCAGGTTGCGAAGCCATAAATGTCACACGGCCCGGCGAAGAGCAGGCGGCTGGCTGGCATATTAGTTTTCCTCGGAGTGGCGGAGTGGCAAAACGTGCTAAATTCCATGGGGCAGACATCCATTAAACAGCCGCGGCCAGCCCGAAACATGCCATGGCTGAAAAGTGCTAAAATCTCATAAAACATAGCCTGACTGCAGATTCTAAATTAACTTTGGCTTCCCTCCGAGCACAGTGGTTCGGGAGAGAAAGGAAAGGACAAGATTCTTCGAGCTAAGCCTAGTTTTTTTGGAATAAATTCTTTACCAAAGAATGTTTATACTTGTGAGTTAAAGAAACCGATGGATTTCTGTGATTACGATGTGTATTTCAAGCAGCTATCCCAAGATCCAGCTCGTAGGACTAATAAATTAAGGAGAAAGCCTTCGAAATCCTTTCAATCGATCGTTAAATATAAAGACTTCATTCCTTAACTTTTGCTCTTTATGCAATATATATTATATATTAATTATAACCTGACTTTAATTAAAAGCTTATTTGAAGTCAATAAACTTCAGCAACAACTTGAAAGTTTCCTCTTTAATCGCTCCACTGTACCTTCCTCTCTCTTTTCTTGTAGCCATCCTGGCAGGCGACACTTCACTTGAGGAGTCGAGTGTACTGAAGTGGAGTGGAGCAGCACAAGCTGTTGCACTTTGCACTTCAGCCCCAGGAAGATGAAGAAGGCGGGTCTGGTGCCTAGTCCTACGTCTTCTTGAAGAACCTTCCCTCCCTCTCAATGGCCTGCCTTGACTTTGACATGACGAACTGCGTGACTCTGGCATTTCGGCGGATGAATGGCAACTGCGCGAAATGCATAAAAGTGTGAAAACTGTTTTTGCAAAACTAAATATAGATGCAGTCAAATCCAGTTCATTGGCCTCCTGCTGAATGGCGGTGCCAAATATGGGCAGTTCAAGGGCTGCCCAGGCAAGCGATTTCTCTCAGCCAAAATGGAGATATCAGCGCTGGCAAGGAGCATTATATAAGATGGCCATCGGTATTAATTAGCAGCTGGCTCTGCCATATGCTAACCACTTTCCACCCATGAAACGCTAATCTCCGCGGACAGGCAACACACATTTCCATGCGGTTTCAGTTCGGCGGTTTAGTGCGGTTTTCGCTTTCGAAATCAATTCAATTTTCAAACCTCGCACACGCAGGAAATGTCAGTCAGGGCTTAGGCTTTTCCCTGATTGATTAATGTGGAGCACGGATTGCATAAGTGCCCGGATTGCTGCAGTTCCCCCCGAAAAATCTTGGATCTACGTGGGCGACACACTGGTAACCCAGTCGGGGTTACCATCGCAGTCAATCACTCAACACACTCGCTACGGAGGTGGAGCTCGAGAGATGGAGCTAGGGCTGGAGTCGGGGGAGTTGCCTCGGTGTGGTTTGAAGGCCAAGACACCTCACAACAGATAGGGCCAAGTGTGTGCTGGAACCACTCGAGGGCCCACTGTTGACTCTAGATAGGAGCTGGACAACTGAACAGATCGCATTGGCTTCTTGGTAATGGCCTACTGCTAATGAGCTCCATAAACAAGCTGCTCTGCGTATCGCACGGCTTGGATAAATTTGCATTCGAACCTGGGCCCAGATACGAGTATATCTCTATTAACATTGTTAACAAGTTCTGCTGGCTGAAAATATGACAAGATAATTCCCAGAAGCTTAAGTCTGGGGCGAGGCTCGGGGTCAACGAAGGTCCCCTCTTAGTTCTCTTAAAGTTGACAAACTCAAACAAGGTGGAAGTACACTTCAAACATAAAGAGACTTCTTCAGTTTGAGAGCAAACGATGAGCATTATTTAGAGGCTCAGTTACATCACGGCAAAGGGATTGACTGTCATTGCTAGCAATCAATGTCATTCCCCTCTGGATAACCAATAGATGCCCCTATTTAGCAAGGCCGCTTCCACGGAATGCGGTGCCTTACCCCATTCGGATTCGGAGCTGCAATCCCGGCGAGGCTGTGCCAGATCACCGCCCAAGGCAGTGGACCACATTGCCGCAGCTAGATCCAATGTCAATGCTTTTGAAAGGCATCAATTAATGGTCAATGCACTCCCAGCCAAGTGGCTTACAGATTTTCCAGCGAAAATATGCCGCTGGCCAAAGGAGCGCTGCGAGAAGAACGCGTCTGTCCAGTTCGGGGCCAAGATCGGTCTACACAGACCACCGGCGTTGTGTGGCAGCTGTTGTTGTTTGGCCATGGCCGTAATTGGCAAGTGGAAAACTGGCGGTGTTGCCATAAAAAGCAGGTCAGGCCACAGCTAAGACAATCAAATTATGGCCACTTCTTTAATTGATGTGCGAGAGTCTCCAACTCGGACTTCAAGCAGCATCTGCAACTCGCGTTGGGCTTGGCATCATAAAGTTTCACTGCCAGCCACATTCGCCTGGCTGTTCTCTCCTGTCCAGTCCAAGTCCCGATCCCTGCCAGATCCCCCGGCAAACATATTTTAATGAACCTGAACCAGCCGACGACTACAACGACGACGATGGCGTGATGAAAGACAGGAAAAGGCGAGCAACAATTTAGCGCTTTAATTTGATGGCCATGAGGAGCGAGGAGTCCCCAGTCCCGACTCCCGACTCCCGACTAGTGCCAATTCTATCAACAGCTCCGCTTTAGCGTTAGATGGCCAACACTAGATGTGGCCGGAGCCGCGCTGGGCAAGCAATTTATTTTAATTACTGCCCGGTTAAATGCTCGGATGGCTATCCGAAAAAGCGCTAAAGCCCTAACAAGAGAAATCAATTTTCGCTGGCCCAAGTTGCACCATGTTGCAGCATTGTGTCGGAGTCCCGCCAAGATCGTTGAACTTTTCGGCCGAGGACTAAGGACCGAGCTGAGGTTGAGTCTGAAGCTGGAGCTGAAGCTGGAGCCTTCGGGGGTCTTAATTTGAATTGACTTCCGTCAACAAAGAGGCGGCAGGCCTCGGTTGGGCCCGAGATTCTAATTGCAACATGTTGCAAAGTAAGTGCGGACACTTGCAATTAATAAGAATTGCTGCTGCTGCTGCTGCGCCGCACAAGGAACCCATAAAAGTGCCTGGTCTTGGCCTTCGCCTTTGTCTGCTTATATGGGATATGGAGGTCACACTGAGAAAAATAGGAATTTAGGGATGTATATTGAAAGAAAAAGTCCCATATGATATATGGCCCTGGATTTAATATAGAAAATATCGCAAAAGTTTAATACACTTAATGTTCAAATATCAAAAGTACATTTTTGATAACTTCCTTTTTCAAAGGAAAATAGGTCCAAAATATTAAACAGAATATCGATTTATTGCAAAGATATTCCAATGTTACAATATTGATACGGTATCGATATTTTCCGCTACCACTAGAAAAAACTCTTTAAAAACCTTTTAAAAGTAAGACAACTTCTATATATCTTAATAAGGAATTTACAAAACTTTACTGAAGTTTTCCACATCCCCATAAATAATATTTTATGCTAATAAAAAACCCCTTCTTTTTTCCAGTGCCCTTGGAGTGTGTTCAGTTTGGTCCCTGGATATTCCTTCGTGGTTTTCGATCCATGCTGCCATAGCCGAAGGGCTCGAGTCGAGTCTTGGTTCAAGGAATGCGGCGTAACGCCAGCAACATTTCACGCTTAATTATAGACGCCAAGCGCTAGGAATTTTTCATAAGACATAGAGAGCCATAGAGATGGAGCTGGGACCGAAGATGGGAGAGCTGGGCACCAAGGAGGAGGCATTTCCTATTGCCATCATCTAATGCCCGGCCAGGGAAGAGCTTTCCACGTTTATTTATGTGTGGGCCGTTGTTTTGTAATTTAATAAGCAATGCAAAAAAGGGGCGCGACAAGAAAGTGCAACAGGCCATGGCAAGCCACCGATCATTGGATACTCTATGGATTCTTTCAGGAATCCATCCATGCTGTTCTATGGCAGACTGTCTTCCTGGCTAAAGGTAGAGACTCTGGCCCGGCCTATTAGTCAATCCACCTACACACTGTGGCCGGAACGATGACGACGGGCACACGCCGTTGACGCCTCTGACGAGGATCGGCGCCATGGAGCAAACCGCTGACTCAGACTCAGCCCGAGGAATGCAGCCATGTTGCATATGCAATTAATAATTGGTTGCACATGCGCAGCAGCAGCAGCAGCAACATTCTGCCGCCCGCCCGCAGCATGATGCGGCAACACACAACGTCTAAAAATAACTCCACTGGACCTTTGACACTGTCCATGTCTCTGGAAATTGTGACTAATTAGTGGCTCCACGGAGGATCCACCTCCGCGTATCGAAGCGGATCGGGGCCACTCACTCGCCATGGGAGTTCTGAGTGGAGTCCGGCCCAGCCACACATTCAGGCAGAAATTAAAACACGCCGTCCATTCATCAAGCTCAATTGAAAATGGCACTCGGAGAAAAAAAGGTCACTTGGAGAGGGACTTATTATTAATATTAAATAGTACAATATGAGTCTATATTTTCAATTTATGTCTGGTATTTATTTGTAATTTATTAATGAATATTTGGAATAAATGTGTACCTTAAACTGCTTCTACTGACTGCCTAAAAATCATTGCAATTTACGTAATAAAATTTTATCCACATTATTTTATGAATTAAAATAAAATAAAATCTTAAAAAAGATGCCCTAGAAGTTCCAAGAAAATCTGCCAAGCAGCTCCAAAGTTCACTCTCTCCCCGCCTAATTGAGCCATTAAAAAATATTAAAGAGACAACTCTATCTCGGCTTTTGTGGGTCAAGTTTAGTGTCAGAGGCCATAGTTTCCCCATTTCTCCCCCTTTTTTTTGGGATTTCCTTTATTTTATATATCTTGTGTCTGGCTCTCTAATTAAATGCCTTTCCACAATAATAATTTATGGTAATTTAATACTTTATTGTCAGAGGAGAGCAGGCAGCCAAATAGAAGATTTATGTAGTCTGTCGAGTCCCGAGAAAGGCAGAACAAATTGCTGGCAATTTCAAAAGGCTTCGCCTCTCCCATCATTACAATCTGGCGAAGATCTTTTCCAATAATTTGCGCCAATTAGAAGCATATTCAGAGTCACATTCGGGGAGTGAGTTGGTGGTGGCCCTCTATTTCCATTATTATGTCTGCCTGCGCTTGTGCAATGCCCAAGAAGATCCAGATCCAGATCCAGAATCTACTTCAGATTCAGAAACATTTGGCCCGATGGACTGGCGATCGACTGGCCGCTATAAATAGTTCCGTGGGCGCACTTCCCCCACTTCCTTCTCTCATTCTTTCCACTGCTGCTGAGGCAACATGATGTTGAAATTTTGATTGCGACATTCCTCAGCTCATTCCTCGAACAAATTGTGGCAGGGCAAAGGGAATGGGTCTGTTATTTGGTCTAGGGATCACTACACAGGAAGGAAATTTTAAGTATATTCTATAATGAGCCATAATTCTAAGGTATTATCTTGTAATAATAAGGTTTATAGTCACTGTGAGTTATTTTGTATATTCAAAAGATATGAATATGTCTTAAGCTCTCCTTGAATTAAGATTCCTAACTCCCAATTTAAATAGAATTTCCTTTAAATTGTCAAGAATTAAATGGATTTTCTGCTTGCATTTTTCTCAGTGTCCCAAGATTTCTTGTACGGATCTCGAGAACTCTGCGCATTTGATTTACGGCAAAGGCCGTGTTGACATGCCGCAAAGCTTTTCGCTTAACGACTGCATTTTCCTCGGGTTTTCTTCGACTCATTCCCATCCCCCCCACATGTGTGATGACCTGGAAAAGCCTAGCAGTATAGAACAGAATTTCCCACTCCAGCTGGCTTCTAATTAAATTCTTTTCGTGTGTCTGCCAGCGCGACACGCCATCATTATCGGTGATTCCGATTTGTGACTCGGCGGCAGTAACCCCGTTTGGGTTATGCTAATTCAATCGTGCTGGGATGTAACTCCGATTTTTCGTTGATTTTTTTTCGACTTTTTTGGCCAACTTGAATGGCAATGCCAGCCACAACATGTGGCACCTGCAGGCTGCCTCGGATCGTGATCAAAGGTGGGCGTGTCTGCGCTAATGGTCGCGCAATAACAACAACTAATGACTAAATTTCACATAGCCGGTACAAGTTTTTAGGAAGCAAATGTTAATTAAATTTAATCACGTTTTCGCCGGCGACAAAAAACAATGCAATGTTGCCAGTTCAAGGGTTAAGTGAGTGCGCCAAAAGTGGCCGCATTCGGCTGCAGGCGACACACCCCGAATGAAATGCGAGACACACACAAAAAAAACGCCAAAAGAAAAACCAAAAGGAAATCCAGCGGAAAGGCAACAACGATGCCAATGCAGCGCAGGCAAACGGGCGTATCAGCAACGCATCAGCAACATTAGTTGCAGGTTGCAGGTTGCATTTCGTCGCTTGTGGCATAAACGCCAATTATGTGCAACATATGCATGTCTGTGCCGCGGAGAGCAGAGCGTGGCATGTTTGCCAATTTTTCATTTCCTGCTAAAAGCCAAAGCCAAAGCAATGGCCAAAACCAAAAACCCAAACCTGCCGCCGCAGGCTCTCGGGTTGCCGCTGTCCATGCTGCAAGTTGCAAGTTGCTGGCAGATGCGAGTGCGGCGATAAGGCGCCAAATGTGCAACAGCCATGAACCAGGTAGCCACGCGGCTGCAACAACAAAAATAGACCTGTACAAATACAAATAAATATAAGCAAAGTGCAGCCTTGGCCACATTAGAATGACGGCAGCAAATATTGCAGTTTGCAGACTTGCAACAGCGAACTGCCCCGCTGCAATTGTCATTTTTCACGAGCGCGGCATGCAAATTGCCGCAAATTGAATTTGTCTGATTACGTTTTGGTCTGCCGTCCGGTCCGGTAATCGATTGTCTCCCGGGACGAACTCGGAGGCAGGAGTTTCTCCAGACTCCACCCAGCAGCAGCGCCTCAATATTTGCCTTTCGCAGGACTCGCGATCGAGGGAAAAAATGAAAAATTGTGCCAGCCAGGCGGCGGATAAATGATTGCACTCGAATTGCATTTCGATGATTGCGAAATTGCCAAGTTGCAGATGCAACGCATAACGCAAATTATGTGCTGCATGTGGCAAATGCAGCAGATGCAAGGGCCTAATGGTGATTATAGAGTGCAAGATGCCAAAACGGAGAAGGTAAGACACTCAGAGAACATCAGGGATAAAATATTAATAAAATATTAATATACAAAATGTGTCAATTATTTCCGTAAAAATTGTAGTTTCTACTATGAAATCTATGCATATTCTATAGCTTTAGCTAGTGGAAATCTCTTAAAATATATCAAGTACTAACTATCAATTATATATCGATCCTTTTCTAGCTCTTTTAAATACTCTTATTCCACTGTGCAGAAATTTTCCTTTGATCTCGCCACTCTGTCCAGATTTGCAGAATTGCATAAATAGAACTCTCTACAGCCTGAGATCCCGATTCCTAAGCAAATCCCACCAAACCATCAGTGTGTGGTTCAGGTTGCCCCCAAAAAAACGTGAAAAAACTAATCGGAGCGGATGTTTATCGCTGCACTGTCACAACAAACAGCGTATCGATTACCCCACCGGCACTTTCGTTCGTTCACACGGTGCCCCGATAAATCCGGAGAGTGATGCATGTTCCTTGGGTGACTCACCCCATGCAGGCCATAAATTCCTTCAGATTTTATTATGGGCAACCAGAGAGATGGTGGAGAGCTGGGGCGGGAAACTGTCAGAATGCGATCGGAGGAGAGCCTGGTTCAGCGATCTGGAAACAAAGCGCAGCTGTTTCATGTGATTCTGATTCCCAGCCAGCCAGAAAGTCAGCGCTTAGCAATGCGCCGAACAGGAAACATGTGCTTCTGCCGCTGCCACGCCCACTGAAATCGCCCCCCTCTGGCAAAACAGTAAACGAAAACCTTATTTTTGTTGTGAATTTTTACGTTTTTTTTTCACTCCGATTGCGCTTTTCCTTTCACGAAATGCGTTCGCCCAGGCAGAGCCATTAACATAAAAATAAATTTCGCTTTTGCTGGCCGTATCGGAGCTACCAAATCGCAGCAGCGAAATGAAGTTGTAAGCTCTCTTACGTGGCAGACGGAATAACAACAAAAATAAGGCAGAAGAAATAAGATCGAAACGCAATAAATTTCACAAACGCGCGCAACAATTAGAAACCGAGCGCCACAACGGCAACATCGATTGCAACTGCAACGGCAACATCGACTCTGCGGACTCTGCGCATGCGCCTCGATAATTTCTTGTTATCGACGCGCCATGATCACGTAAATTATGTCCAAAACTGAAAATAAAATCAGGCAACACAGCCCCAGCAAAAGGCAAACAGCGACAACGAGCAACCAACCACCAATAACCGAACAGCAAAAAAAATAAATGCCATGCGACGGTAAATTTTGTATTGGAATCCAAGCGATATGCATTTTGGGCATTCAAGCGCCGCTGCCTATAAAATTCGATTTTTCTCGATTTCTTGTATGTTTTTTATTTCGATTTTCGATGTGCATTTGTTGTTGCCTTTACCGCTTGATTAATTTTTGGTGCGTTTGGCAACAGCGAAAAACTTTTAAAGCGTCATTTTCTCGATGTCGCTGAGTCTGACTCTGGTCTGTGTGTGTTAGCTGCTTGATTAAGTAAAATCAATTTTCGTAGCTCAGCGATTTCTAATTAATTGCCATTGGCCTATGGGAAATTGGTTTTGCCGGCATCAGGATAACGTCAAAGAGATCGGTTTGGAATTCCATAAAATGTAAAGGCAGTTAGATCCAGATTAGCAGGGGTGTTTGATATATTTTTCATACTCTTTTGAAAGATATTTTCGATAGTAAGAGTTGTGATTGATTACCAGAAACTCTAAGGATAAATTGAAGAACATTATATCTTTCAGAAAAAAAATTCTTGATAAAAAATCCTTAATTTGCATAGAATTTATCATTTTAAAGATCGATTTTTTACTTTTGTACCAATATTTATGTTTCTTTTTGAACATATATTTAAAATAAACTAATTTTACTATCTTTTCTGACTATAAACCCCTTAATTTCTCCAAGTGCTTTATAAGTTCCCTAGCAATTCCATAAATAAAAACGTTTTGCCAGCTCGCTTAAATGAATTCATATTCCGCTTAATAATGCCGAGTCTGTCTTAACAGTTTAGCCACGAATGCAGGCAGCTGCTATTTTTAGGCTTCCTTGGCTTGCCTTATTCGAGCCTTGTCACTCCGACAGCTTGCCAGTGATTCATGCATTTCTTACCTGGGCCAACGCCCGCCTAATTAAGATAAATACACAGATGCAATCTGCAAGGCATAGAGATGCTGCTGGTGTTGCTCGGTCTGTGCTTGGTCTGATGTTGCTAGTGTTGCTGCTGTCATGTCATTGTCGCCACTGCCAGGGGAAACGTGTGGAAATGCAACAGCAACAGCAGCAGCAGCCTTTCAGTTAACACGGTTCTTCGGCGGGCCCAAACCGTAGCAACGGTTGTTAACACCGCACTAGCACACACGCAGACCAGCTCCTTTTGCAGCCGCAGGTTGCAAGGTACAACTGCAACTGCAACAGCAACAAATTGCAGATGGCAACGCCTCCTCCTCGACATAAACAACACAAGCGCCACCTACGTGAGTCGTATCTGTATCTGTGTGTCCACAGATCCCCATTCCGATCCCATTCCTGATCTCCTCATCTCGCCCTTGCCCCTGGACTTGTCCTGTGTCTCCACTGCTCGTTCAGCACTGCCTACGGCAAGTTGCTGTTGCTGCTGCTGCTGTTGCAACGGAAGTCAGTAAACTTTCAGGGTTATTATTATGCCAGACTGGTGGTGGTGGTGGGCCACCTGGAGAACCCCACTTCAGCTGTCAATGTGGAGGGGGAGAGAGCGTTCCAGGTAAGGAATTTCAATTGCCAAAATAAAGCTGTTCTTGGGGATCGACTCAGCTGTTTACAGCGAATTCTACACAACGGAACAAAGCCCACTCCCACTCCCAGATTCTTGATTAGGAAATAACTTACAAAAGTAGAAAGGTTTAATTTTATATTCAAAAATATATTATATATTTATGAGAAGAGTAGCAAACTTCATTCAGCATTTATATTTCTTTCTTTCTCTGCAGCGCAACTGACACTCCCTTCCGGGTTTTCCCCTTCTTAAAAAAAAAAATAAACACAACCATTTGCATGGGCTTTCCCGGCAGTAACGGAAAAGGGCCGGGACGGCCTGGAAAAATTGGTCACGCTCTGGCCCAGATCGCAGGTACGAATCAAAGGCGAGAACTCGCTTATCACTGGCGGTCATCGCGCCAAACGAGGGTTCACTGTCAGCTAACTGTTCCCGGCGAGCATTGAACTTCTTTTGTTTCCCAGTTTGTCCAAATCCACTGACCATTATATTTTTGTCGCTTTTGCGTCTCAATCCGCTCACTTTTGGGCTTCATTTGATAAGCGGATTGTGCGGATTGTGCGGATTGCGGACTGCGAATAGTTCACACCCCGCACGGACTGATGACAGATAGTGACCCCAAATAGCGGCTGATTAATTAGCTGCCATAGAGATACAGATATGGCAATCCAATGACTTTAACGGTATCATCGGGTTTATGGCTCAATCTGCGCCGATCTAGTTAGGAAACCGTACACCAATTATGCGGTTTATGCGCCCCAACTATATCTATATCTAAGCATAAGTATCCATTATAGCAGACGCAGTCCGTACTTGGGCCCAATATCAGATTACTATATGGTATATGCTGTTCCCTCTCCACAACCAAACGACAGTCATTGACTTTTGTTTATTAATTTTAAGTGCTGTTGTCGCTTTATGTTATGTTAATCCGTTTTATCTGCCGCCCTCGCATGTTTGCCTTTGTCTTTGATTTTTGATTTCAATAGAATAGATTTATATCTGAGTTTGTGGGGGGCCCCAAGCGGTTCAGTTTGAGTTTTATGAACTGAGAGAAATCTATTGAGTCTATTAAAGATATTCCCTCGATTTAAGAGTCTTCATAAAACTAGGAATAGCATTTTATAAGAAAGAAGCTATTATATTTCACAAGACTCATTTATTAGCTTTGTATTTCGAAATGAAACTATAAAATAATATCAAGTTATAATAGGTTTACAATGCCATTATAGAATGTATTAAATATAGATTTTATGGCTGATGTTTTATAGTTCTGAACTCAAGAAAATGTGATAGTGGATTTGTATACAAATATTTTTATATAAAATAGATGAGATTTTATAAGTTTTGCTTTTTAATGTATAATATGAGTTAAAAAATAAATTAATAGAACACAGGGACCTAATATAATTTAAAATATAATATTTTTAATAGTAAAATTTAATATTTGGTTAATATTTCAACATCTACATTTGTTTTATCTGCATTATGTATCTTTCTTTTCAAGATTACCAACTTAATTCAAAAAGATCTTCCCACAAAAGGCTTGAAAAACTATTTCTCAGTGTACATTTCGTATCTGTGAGATGCGGGTATTCAGCAATATTTTTTCGGGGGTGGACACTGACACAATTCCCGTCCGAGAGCAATGCACTCGCTGGAATCCCTTGGTCAACATCATCCTCCTCCGCCCTTAACGGCAACACTTTGTGCCTGACCGCCCCCGCCCCCACTCACCTGGTGGCTATCGCAAATGTTTGCCCAGCAATATCCAATATCCACAGTATCCACTGTACCCTCTTAACCCGCTTCTCTCCACTGGTAATCCAATAAAGACCAATAAAGACGGGGATATATAGTTCAAGTGGAAGTCTGATTACGAGTCGCAGCAGCCGCTGCTGCGCTGATAACAAGTTGCTGCCGCGGCTTTATGGAATGCAATTATGGCCAGAGAGATACGGATACTACACGCGCACACACACACAGTAAATGCATCTTTAAGTTGCTTCACTCAAGTGGAAAATTTACATTTTTCATTCATTTACGATTTACAGTAAACTGCACTGCACTTAACTTTGAACTTTGCTGTTGAATTTCGTGGTTTTTTTGTAATATTTTTTCTTGCTATCGGCAATTGGAAATGCATTGACCTCGTTTCGGGGCAACTTTGTTGCTAAACATTACTGGAAAACACTGAAATTATTTTTTTTGTTTGTTGTAGCAGCGGGGGAGGGCGTGGTAGAGGCAAGTATATGCCAGTGGCAATTGGTGCAGAACGGAAGCGGTATTATGCTGCGCTCGGAAACTATTTAAATGCATCGCTGCGCACACACTCACACAGCACTGTGTAGTTTTCACTGCTTTCTGGGTTTATGTTTTTTTGTTTAAACAAAAAAAAGCGGTCAGCTGCACACGATTCTCTTTTTTTTCGGCTTTCATTCGCTTTTCGGTCGCTCTGCTCACCGGTCAACGTGAGACTGAAAACTGAAAACAGAAAACCAAACGCGACAAAACAAAAACCCAAATCAAAATGTAACAGTCGTCCGGAGAGAAAGAGAAAGAGAGAGGGCCAGAGAGAGAGAGAGAGTGTGGGTAGCTGAGAGAGACAGAGAGAGGGAAGAAAGAGCTGCACATGCGCGTGGGCGCTGCTGTTGCCTTTAGGGGGTGACTACTGTCGCCCTGCACTTGTATCTCGCCCGCCCAGATGCGCGTATCTGCCGGATGCACTGTACGCGTATCTCAAGGGTTGTGCTGCCCTAATCTGGGGTAATAGGCGCATATTCACTGCAAGATGCAGATGCTGCTCTCCAGCTTCCCACTTGGAGTCGAGCGCCCTGGGGTCGTCTTCCACTGATTTACGAGTATTGACGGCGACCGTGGAGCCCCGCTTTTCGGTGAAAGTGTCTCCACAACTCCCCCACATGTGAACAATGCCGAGTAGAAGGAGATTTCCACACACACAGACTCGAGGGGAAAATAAGAAAAACAATCATACAAATACTGATGAAATATTCCCTTTATGTCATCATGAGTTTTATTGTTTTCTTTTGTTGAATAATATGTGCCGTTTCATCAAGAAAGTTGGTCATAAATCTGTGATCTGTATATACTGTATTATTATATATTATATTCTGTCAAATATAAAATAAGGCACAAATTAAATTATTAATAAATTACTCACTTCCTCTTATATATCAATACAATTGTTGTATCGTTAATCTTCAATTAAAATAAAATATAAATCTGGCAAAGGTTTACCTCTAGTAATAATAAATTTTGTAATATATTCTAATGAATATAATAAACAAATTTACAGGCAAATCAATGCTTAATTTACAGGTCAGAAAGTAAAACAATATAATGCTGTTTAGAGGCAGCAATAAATATCTCTGCAGTTTCATCAATAATTTAAATATAAAACTATCAGACAAAACCTTATAATTTATAAATAAATAACTAGTAAAATAATAAACCAATTTCCAAGGCAAAGCATTGATTAATTGTCTGCACAAAAAAGTACAAAAATATAATGCAGCTTAGAGCCTTCAATAAATAAGTAAGAAACTCTGTCTTTCCCTTTGAAAAATGTTACAAAATAAATATTATTGAAGGTGTGCCGGCCAGACAATCTTATTTATTATTTATATCAATTTATTTTCTCCCCGTGCAGCCGCCAATTCAAGTTTATTCAACTCCAGCACAAGGGGAGGATGGGTTTTTCCCTCATTTTCCTCCCCTGCCATCTGGGGATGCTGCGCTTTGCGGCGAAAACTGTTGCGTGCCTTTCGGGAGTGCCCGGAAAATTGGCGCACTCGTGCACTGGGACAACAAATATGTGTTCGAGGGGTTGCTTTCCCCTTCCCTTCTTCAAGGAGTGCCACCTCATATGGTATATGGTGCAGTGCAACACACATTTCCTTCTTAACCGACGAAGGGTGACTTCTCGCATTGAAAGGGAAACCCGACTTTGACACGCAACGGCCGAGAGGGGTGAACGCTGACATCGCAATCTGTTTAATTGAGGTGTTTAGCACGGTGAATAATTAAAACCAAAAGAAATGTACCTCCTCTCCTGCCAGAGACCAGACAAAGGTCATAATAATAAATTAGACACGCGTCTGAGTGGCGTTTTGAAGGATAAGACGGTTTAGGGATGACAGCTTATTGATAGAACCTTCGTACGAAATATTTGTTGAAGAACCAAAGATTCCTTGGAAAAGAGATCTTGACTTTAACCCCGCACTGAAGTGCCTCTCCGATTTCTCCCTTTTTCCCGCTCGAATTTCACGCTGTCACCACTAGCGGCGAGCGAGGAGTTCTATTACCATCATTACCGCCAAACTTTTAGGGCGTTAAAACTAAGTCTGGGCCACATTTCGTGACCAGGCACACACGTCATTAACCCAAGTAAGCAAAACAAATGATGGCTGCACAACGCACATATGCGCACATATGCTGGCCAAGTCCGCGAGAAGGAACCGAATCGCTTGGCTGGAAACTGTGCCACCGTTGAAAGCAAACATAGAGCACTAAAGTAAAAGTAATAAAGCGTTATTATACCAGCCAGGCATGCATAGTGAAACCTCATGCAAAGTGTCACCTACACGGAGAAGAAATAGCACGAAAATTTGCTTATTACTTTGGATTTTTCTAGAAATAGCTTAGAAAAATATGACCACAATCAAGGCTAGATGAAAGGCAGGTGCAACAGGCTGTTTATAAAGTTGTTGCAGTTCTGTCTCATTAGTACTTCAATCTATATTTGTATTAAAATAATATTGAAATAAATTCCCAAATTAAAATTTTAAATTAATAATCACAGAAGAAAAGCTAGGACATGTCCTTAGTTAAATTAACATTGAAATAAGCAGAAGAATAAGCTCGAAAAGTGACCTAGAAATTCTCAATTTTGGATTCTGTTATAGCAAAGAGTCATCTGATGATAATCAAGGTGGTTATCGATCTAAACACTTGCCAATAAACCTTGCTATTAGTGATTAGATACGGCATTTAGTCAAGACTCGATTTAGGTAAATAAAATCAAACCAACAAGACTTCCAGGAAACCCCCTTTAATAATAATAAATATATAATATTAAGTACTCAATATTATTAATATATTCCCTCTATTTTCCCTCTGCCGCTACTTACCCCGGGTGCATCTGGATCTATAAGATACATTCAGCATTGCAGCAGCAGAGATCGCAAGATCGCGAGTCGCTTGCGTAAGAGGGGACAGTGGGCTCGCCAAGTAATGTGACAGGCGTTAAATGCGCCGGCAATCGATTTGATTTGCAGTCGCGATGCGAATTTAATTGAAATGAAAAATAGTAGACGATGGCCAGAGTGGGCGTGGCAGCTGGGCGTCTGCGGAGGTTGGAGGACAGCAAAGAAAAACCGAAAGGCAGCTGTGGTAAGGAAGTCAGTCGGTCGGCCGGTCGCCCGGCTTGAATGGTAAATTCAAATGCAAATGCAAATGCGAGTTGCCCACGCGAAAAAAAATTATGAAAAATTATGAACACCGACCAGGCGAAGTTGGAAAGCTGCAACTGCAACTGCAAACTGCAACAAAAGTCCATTTCACGCTGCCTAATGAAACAAATTATAAGTGGCCACTGCGGAAACACATGTGAGTCTCGAGTATCTCTGAGTTTTTTTGGGTTTTTTAGTTTTTTTTTGTCGCATTGCCTGGTTGTATAATGTGAAACCCAAGATGGTATCCGTGGAAATGCGATACTTTCTTCGGTCGCGGCTGCTGTTTTGAATTTCTGCTTATTACCAAATATTTGTGTGTCGTAAAAACAAAAGACGAAAATGGTTTCGCAGGTCGGTAATTTAACTCGCTCTCTCTTGTCGTATCTCGTAGGCATAATGATCTTCATAATGATGATGAATGTCTGGCGCGTGACGCATGCGTGCAGGAAACAAAGAACTTGTAATAAAATGAATATAAAAAAGAGGAATCTTACATAAGAAGAATGCAGCTCAGAGAACCCTAATAAACATGATTTAAGTCTGCAGTCACTCAAGTGATTCAGTGATTCAGCCTCAACGGATCGGGGTTGAGTCAAGTGGCCCTAGAATGAGCCATAACTCTTTATCTATATACCACTTTGGAAATTAACTTTTGATAAGCGGCATATGACTATAATTTGGGGATTACCAATACCGAAAAGACAGAAGCTTTCCACACCATTCCGTATATAGTATCTGCCGCTTGGTATCTGCTAAGTGGATTATCTCCAAACATTGTCAGTGGTCCCACACGGCTTTTACTTTTGACTCACTTTAATGGGCCTTCTCACCACCTTCGTCTTGGACTCTCGTTCTTCGGTGTTAACCCTTTCAACATTCCATTTCATTTCAGTGCTTTGTGGACCTAAGCTACTTTCGTTGTGCCCGTTGTGTTCTTGGGCTTATTTTCGCTTTTAATAAGCCACCCAAGTGACCGGCGGAGCCCCACTTGACCGTGATTTGTTCTTGGGCCCCTAAAGTGTCACTAATGTGAGCGAGTGTTTGTAAATACAGGCGGGGATAAGTCGAAAAAAAGGTAAGAGTTTTGTCTCAGATGGTTAAATACATTTTTGAACTATATGTAAGCTTTGTATATATTTTTTGTTAAGTAGAAGATCTCAATATAAATGATAATTTATTTATGTATTTTATTGATAGATATTGGTATCAGATTTCTCACATGTAAGCTAATTAAATATCATATTACTTGTTTAATTTGGAATTTTGTCAAGATATCAACACTTTCCTTTTTATTTGTTTTATTTATTTGTTATGAAAGTTATGAATATATTTTAAAATAAAAAAATAATACAGTTTCTAGTTTAAATTTCTCAATTTTGTATATAATATTATTTGCCCAAGAATGTGCTTTTATTTAAAGCCCCTTTCAAGGTTAGGAATCTTCATATTTCTGTCCTGGTAATTATTTTATTCTAACCTAATGTATAACAATTTTTAAAAGCTTCTAAATATTTCTATAGATTTCTAGGTAATTCTTTGTATTGTAAACTTCTTTAATACGCAAAAAACCTCTTTAAAAAATGTACAAAATATTATCTCCTCATCAGCTATATGTGTTTTTAAAATGAAATAAATTTCATTGATATTTTCCCTGCGTGTACGCAGTTTTCTGTTGTTCCTGGAGCAGACAAACTCCGGCATTAATCACTGTCAGCGGCGGTCTGGCCACCTCATCGTCCCCCCTTTGAATCCCTGGACACACCGTGCTCCACAGAGCTCCGATGGTTCCTGGCTCGTCTGCATGTGATTTCATTAATTTCGCATTCCAATGCACAACGGCGAATAAAGACAGGCAGACAGAGAATTCCGCCTGCCCGGCTCCATGAGGAAGTGCAAAGTGTTGAACATGTGCAGAGCATTGCCAGCACTTGCATTTATTTAATTTTTTATTCACTTCTCATTTTTATTTATTGCTCTGTGCGCTTTTGATCAATCAATTCGGCCGGGGGGGCCCTGGCTCTCAAATATTTTAATTGAATGATCAGAATCGGGACGACGGGGCTCCTCAGGGGCACTCGTTGAGATCGAATTAGCAGCGAATGGATATGGATGTGGATGTGGCTGCAGTGCAGCTCTGCCACTCGAGCTTAATTGCACGAAGCAAATATGAAAATCAATCGACGCCAGTCAGGCGCCAGTTTCAATTTCGATTCCCTCAAAAACGACCGCCTGACCCACAAAGATCTGGCGTCTCGTCGCATCGCCAACGCCAAATTGGGGCCCCAGCGAGCGACACATGAGCTCAGGTCTCCCAGTCAGACTGAGACTCAAATTCCCAAAACCCTGTCTACGGCACAAAGACCCGCAAAAGGCAAATATAAAATATTTGCTTATTATTTATATTTGAGATTTATTCGCCGAGAGGCAAGCGCACACGCACATCTGCCAGGCCGATCAGACAGCGGCTTCGATTGCGACTTCAACTTGGACTGCCAAAAAAACACAGCTGCGGCTGGAGAGTGCTGCCAGCGATGGAAATTTGGCCATTAATCGTGCTAACGATATTTTATTTATTTATTTGAATATAGTTTTTGGGATAACTACTTCGATTTAAAAGTAAATTCCGAAAAAAGAAAGTTGTAGCTTTTGTTTAAGGTGAAATAGAAATTGTACAAAGTTATTTCTATCAGTATTTTATATATTTTATATAGCTAAAAGCAACACTTAGCTAAAAATATTACCAACAAGGTTAAAACCTTGATTTAAGAATGAATTTCCTTTACTTTTCCCCTTCAATATTTATCAATATTCAATAATAAATAGCAAACAAATTAAATACAACTTTTAAAACATTGTAATTCCGTAAACTAATCTAAAAAACCCTATAAAAAATCAGTTTATTTATAATTCTACTATATAATATCTCCACTATATAATATATATCTCTACTATATAATATCTACCTCCTATATCTTTCTAAAATATTACCCAGACTCCCTCCAGCAACGTCACGGTGCCATCTTTTGGTGGCAAGCATGTCACCATCACCTTGTCGCCTCTGCCTGGCTAAGTCGGTCGCACATGTCGCCGTTGCCATTTTAGGATTTGTGGCCAAAAGAGCAACAGCAACAAAAATAACGTGGAAATAAAAATAATACAAATGTGTATGGAGACTATATGCAACATGGCTGCTTATTTTTGGACAGTCGGTAGAAAGTGCCGCCGGCGGCAGCGGCGGCCGTTAAAATAATGAGCTGCAACTGCTGTTGCACTGTGATTTGTTGTTGTTGCCGCTTTCGGTTTTCAGTGTTCCAGCTTTTTTTTTTATATATTTTTTGGCATTCGGTTTGGATTTTGGTTTTCCTTTTTGCATATCACCATTAGCGCTGACAAGGCAGAACCCAGCCACAAAAGAAGTCGCCAGTTGAAAGTGAGTGCCGAGCGCCAGCTGTCGCCAATTTCCGCATTCAAAAGGCCGCTTCCTCTCGCTTTTCCTTTTTCCCTTACACGGAAAGAAATTTTGTGGGGACGTGACAGGGGAAATAAAATAATGGCAGTGCCCAACCAAGTTAAGTCTAGAGATATGTGGGCTTAAGTCCCACGGCGCTACAGAAAGTGTTTTTATTTTTGTATATTTCAAGAAATGTATTTTATATACATTTACAGATGAGGAAGAGGAGTCTCCCTTCCCAAACAGCTGTGTATTCAAGCAGCTAACTTGCCTTTGACTAGATCTTTACGCTTTTTTGGTCTAAAGATACAGTTTAGGTTATTCATTTTATCTTTAATACATCTTAGAAGATTTCTATGCTTTAGATATACTTTTAAAGCATTTTGAACGATAAAATGCAATATAAAATGTACCTTAAATACATTTATTTATCATAATAAGTAATACAACATTTTCTCTCAGTGCCCTGGAGGATTCTGTGACCCCGGCATCGCTTTCAGCCAGCAACATGTTGCGAAAGTGAGTCGCACAAAAGGCATTTTGCATGTTGCCGGCGCCTTTAATTGACAAACAAATTACAGGCTGCCTGCTCGCTGCTCGCTGGTTTGTCTTTTTGTCGTTTCGTTGTTGTGTTTGGTGTGTGTGGTGTGTATGGTGTGTTGTTTGCCGTTTGTCTTTGGCCAAATGGCCAAACCCCTTCGACGGATGACATGTAAGACCAGTGCCGAATGACTAATTGGTCGGCGTAATGGTCAAGCCGGGCCAAGGCGGGCCATGGCGGGTCCGGGCCAGGCCAGGCCAGGTTTCAAGCCATTAAAAGCTCTCTGCTCTGCACGGTGGTCAGGCAATCAATGTTGCAAATTATTAACACACTGAGCATGAGATTAAGTGCCAAAGAAAGATACAAAACATCAAGAGTTTGGAACCAAAATTAAGGAAAGTATCTGGCTTTGTAAAGACATCCCTTAAAGGCTTAAGAAATTCATTAAGTTACTCAGAATTCTATGGAATCTGTGTGTAAATTATAGTCAGAGACTGGCCTGCTTTGGTCCCACTGTGCTCCATGGTCACAGCAGTTCGTCAAAACATTCACACACGATTTGGAGTCGTCGCCGCGGGGCATAGGAGGCGGCAGTCCGTCGAGGGATGTGGGCGGTTGCATTTGGGGGCTTGTATAGGGGACGGAAGGGGACGGGACGGGACACTCATGTGATGAATTTGCCGCCAAGGCGCCGCCGCCGCCGCCTGACGCTTGGGTGGTCAAAATGGGGCTGGGCGCCACGGCGCAACTCCTGCGGCTTAAATGTTTCCACAAAACAGTTCGTTTCGAACGACTAAATTATTCATTGCAGGATTTATGCAGCCGGCGGCCGAAATCACTTTCGCTTCAGCTTCAGTTTCAGCTCCGGACACGCCCGCTCCGAAGATCATGAGCGCCTGAGCTCACACCGCCCTGCCCGCCAGTTGTTTGCTCTGGCCGGGGGTTCAGAGCTCAGGCAAACATTTGCCGCAATTAATGCACATGACGCCGCTTAAACTTTGACTTGACAAATGGAGTCGCCGTCCCCCACCCGAAGGAATGTGTCCACTCTAAAATGCATAAGTCCTCAGACATGCACTTGGGAAAAGGTTCTAGGAGGTTCTCAAGGAGGAAATACAAGAAATACTGACCAAAAAGAAAGGATTATTCCCCAAAATTTTTCTTCAACTCAAGGTAAAATGTTGCAAAGATATTCCTACAGTTTATAGGCATATCTTAATTTTTAATCTTGTAAAATTTTTCGCAGTGCGCTTAACTCATTACGCGAATCCTGGGACCTGCCATCATCAACCAGCCCGGACGCATTTGCTGGCCGGCGTAGTCTGGTAGATGACGCCTCTGTTGCCATTGTTGTCTGCGCGGAACAGGGAGATGGGAGCTGTGGATGCAAAGCCAGTGTCTGGCCGGGATGAGGGGCGACGCCCACCTGGGCTGCCGTTTAATGGCACTGGCAAATGGGGGCTAGGCCCGGCTCGGCTCAGCTCGGAGCTGTCATCGTCTGGCATCTGCATCTGCATCTCGGCCTGGCCTTCTTCGAGTATCTGGGCCTGGCCAGAAGCACGCGCCGGCTGCATTGTCTGACTGACAAGGTGATTTAGAGAGTGTGGGGAGCTGTTCAAGTGGGTAGCGGGGAACGGGCGGCCTTTTATTGTTATTGAAAAAGCTGGCAATAACAACCACCAGGCAGGCACTTGGCCGATCGCGGAAAGGTCGAGGACGTGCAGCTGTTAAGTCGTCTCTTTACAGACCAGATTTAACCCTGTCTTACTTTCGCCACGTTACAAGGAGATTTAATCACAGCAAAAGTACTTAAAAATTAATAGATTTATATTTTTAGCGACATTTATATTTAGCCTTTCAGGCAAAACAATTTGGTGGCTTATAGCTTATGGCCTTTGAAATTATGATTTCAGTCAATTTCGTCGGCATGCCACACATTTGGGCTATCGCAGCGGGCAATCGCCTTGCAGCTCCGCGACGAAACGTAACCCCGGCATAATAATAATCAGACGCTGGCCATTTGCCACAGTCACCCACAAAGACAACTTCCTCATTGCCGCAAAACGCAGCAGCAACAGCAGCAACAGCAGCAGATGTAAATGCAGAAAAACACAGAGCACAAAGCACAAAGCAGAAAGCACAAAGCAGCAACGAGCAAATCAAAGCATCGTTGCATAAGAAAAAGGCTTTGAGGGTGGTGCTGCCTGCACAGAACGAAAAAATGAAGGCTTTTTCATAATAAATTATAGAAAAAAGAGGGTTTAAAAAATTGTAATCTCCTAAGGCTTGTCATATTAATAATCTAATAAGATTTATGCTTGTATAAATTACTAGGAAACCTTTTAAAAATTCAGTGTGTTAAGAACAATTTTAATCTGTTGAATCAAGAGTCTTGATATCTTATATTTATTCCTTAAGTACTCCTTTATTTCCCTGTGTACTTGACATCAACTTAAACCGCGTTTAGCCTTACTTTGTATGCACCCAGTGGCTTTTCCGATCCCAAATCCAGCCCAACACCAAGTTATGAATGAAAACGAAGCGAAACATAAATAGAAATTGCCTTGCAAGCGGAGCAAATGAAAGAGCGGCGTCTTTGAGGGCCAGGCAAATCGAAAGGGGAATCAGAGGAACAGGGGGATCCTGGATTGGATACTGTGGGTGATCGCTGTCTAAAGGGGGAGCATTGCAATTGTCTGCGGCTAAAATGAAAGGCATGAGTGCCTGGCAAATGATAGACAGCCCGGCTGACTAACTGACTGACTCCGTCTCCCGACAGCGACTCCTGCAATGTGCAACATGCAACGGAAGCGCAAAAATAGCAACAAATGCCGGCGTTTACTCACAAAAAAAATAAAACCTTTAGCTCGCCATAATTTGTTGAACTTTCGGCGGCGGCGTTTGACTTATTGCCTACTGATTCGCAGACAAATCGCACAATCGCCGGCTGCCCGCCCGTGTGGGTGCCCGTGCTGGGCACATAAACAAATTGCAATTTAGTGCAGCGGCGGCGGTGCAGGATGCAACTAGCAGATACAAAACAAGACCCATGCGAAGCGCCAGCTGTGCCGAGAAGAGAAAGTGAATGTTTGCTGACGTTTGACAGGTTCATTTGACGCCGCCGAGTGATGGGGAGCAGCAGCCCGATGACCACCTTGATGCGAAGGTTCCAAGGATGGGCGCCAAGGAGTACTTTGATCTCTGCAACACAACATTCTAAGAGGATTTTTCCAAGCCTTAATTTCCTATTAATTTCTATCTTTGGGCCAAGTTAAAGCCTGCACTTGTGGCGTTTCTAATTGCAGTGCCAAAAATCAGGTCAGTCGGCAGGCAGTCGCAGATAAATCATGCCACTCGCCATTTGCAACATCAATTGCTAAATGGCCAACGCCCGTTGCACCGCACCGTTGGCTGATTTCCGCCTTGGGCCAGGACAGGCCGGGCTGACTGCATTTTAACCCAATTAGAGAACAGGTTGCACACACACACGCCAATTTCAATTTGCAGCCAAAATATGGAGCAGTCACATGGAGATCTTATCACTAAGCGGACCAGCATCATCTGATCACCACCAGATGAGATGTAGGGAAAAGCGCATTTAATTAACCCAATCCAATCCCAACCAATCCCATCCAATCCGATCTCTCTGCGGGCAGGGCCATAACTCATGGAGTGGAAAGCGCGCCCCGATAATGGTGACACATATCAATAAAGATATCCCACATGCAGATCCGATCGTTTCGATTCGGATTAGTTTGGAGATGTTTGCTGCCGCCCTGCGGGAAGGCTGTGCGGCTAGCGACGGGCGCCACTTGTTGTCGCCAGGCAAGTGGGTCAGTGGTGCTTGGCGGTGATTTGTGATTTGTGCGATGCTTACCTGCAAAGAAAGGAAAATATAAAATAGAGTTAGATGGGTGAGAAAAAGCAATTAAGCGGCTGCCGCCATAAAAGAAGCTTACAGATACTTGGCTACACTCAACTGCAGATGAAGTTGCCAAAACCGAACATGACACGAACATAAAGGAGAATGTACACAGGGGAAAATGGGATTTAAAGACTAGAACTGACTTCTACATAAATATATATATATATATTAATATGAGATAAAGTGGTAAATAAATGTTGTTTTTAAATAAAGAAATCTGGTTTGAATATCATTTTCTATGGCAAAACTGGTGCTACTTAAGTTAGAAGGAGATTCGTATAACGGGGAGAGAATTCCGATATGAATTATCGTAGATATCGTATAGATAAGTATATCGGAATTTGAAATATTGAAAAATATCGCCTATAACGTTTTAATGTAATATTTAAAATATTTTTTATAGAATCATTTTATATTTATTTCCTACATTAATAGACAACTTTATTTAGGCTCTTGACACAGCTAACTTATAATAAATTAGTCCGATATATTACACTGAATATCGATTTATAGATCAAAAATCGTACAGGTAAAAAATCGATTATCAATAAATCTATTACATCTGTCATTTCAAGCCAGGACCATTTTCAAATAGTTAATAATCAAAGAATTGTGTATGATATATCAAACAGAATACCAATATATCGCACGGTAATATATCGAATTATGTATCGACTTCCGCTTTTAAGCACACTATCGATATATCAATACTTTCTGCCATCACTAGCTAGAACAATTTAAAAGTTAACTATTTCCAACTTAAATGATTCCTAACACTAAGTTGTTAAGTAATCTATTACTAAGCCCAAGTTTTTCTCTCACTGCACAAGAGTAAGAGACAAAATCCGACAAGGTAATAAAAGAAAGCCCCGCATTAGACACAGATAATGCTGGTGTTCAGCCGAAAGAAATCGGCTGAGAACTGCAGCTGAGATCGCTATGTGAAAGCCAAACAAATTCAATCCACAGAACCAGCATGATTTATGCCAAAAGCTTATATCATCGCGGGGCAAAGCAATTAAAATTCAAAAGTTAAACGCTTTACGGCCTATTAAAGTTACACAAAATTAAATTTTTATGCTTCGTGCGCGGAGGAATTAACATAGCATAATATCCAAAGACATTCAACATATGAAATTATAATTTGTTTAGGGGTCTGCATCTGTTGAATTTAATTGCTTCATTTGCGCCTTGGGTTTCGTGTGCGGAGTGAAACAGCCTTTCTTTATGTCTTTTGCCACACTTTTGACTCTCCGATTGGGGTTTGGATTTGGCTGGATAATAATTGCTTGTCTTCTGCACTCTCATAAATTATGCATCTCAATGCAAATGCCAGGGCAGCTAATTGGTTTATATAACAGACGAAAACAATTTGCTCTTTTATGGCCATAAAATAAAGAAAAAAATATAAACGGCAGGAGAGCGGTAAGCGAAACAATAACAATAATGGCGTAATGACAACTGCACGACATTGACAAATAAAAGGAAAGCATGCACTCGGAATAACCAAAATAATCCACAAAATAAAAGACAAAGAAAAAGAAAAAGAAATGAGAGACAAGCACATTACGCATACGCCACCGCAGACGATTGCGCAAGTGGGAAAAAGGCTTTAAAAATAAACATAAATCCCTTTATTTACTCCACCCTAATTAGGGCGAAGGTGCAGCCCGCAATTGGAGGTGCTAATTATGAGGTTAACTCACTGGTTGACCCCCACTCCATAAAACACGTCGCACCGATCGGCGATAAGAAATGGTCAAGAGCCCCTCTTGGCCATATATGTTTTTTATGCTGTTCGTGTGCTCTGCTTGCTAATGGCGATCGATTTGATTTAATTTGATTTGTTTCGTGTTAGCTTGTTTCAATTTGATTTGTGTCAACATGATCCGGCCAAAAGGTGCCGACAGACTGCCGCTGAGATATGTCTTTTCACTCCGCCACGAGTTTCTTTCCCATGTTCGGCCAAATGCAAATGAATTTATGAGCATTACGTGCGAGCGTTTTACGACCGACAGCTCATTATGGCGCTTGAGCTGATTTCTGCAATTGCCACCACTACTTGTTACTTATTTTCGAATGGAAATACCATTAAAATGTTTAATTAATTGCAGCGTGGCAAGGAATTTCAAGAATTATAACAATTTTTATGGGAATTTCAAGGGAAGAGTAAAGTAAATTACAATAGAGGGAAAATATAAGCATTTAAAGGGTATTTCTTGGGTTTCAATAACTTAGCAAAGATTATAGAATATATGTATTGAATAATCTGTGGAAAAAGTTTAAAGAAAAGGCTACTTTTCGCTAGATAACTCAATAGATAGATCATTTAATATATAATTTCACAAATTATTACAAAATAAATTCCTCAAAATACAGAAAACGATTCTTAAATATTCCCTAATTAATTTTAATTTAATTTTCAAATCAACATAAAGAAAAACTATCTTAAATTAAAAAGAAACCTCACAGTTTTATACAAAAAACAACACTGTTACAAAAGGTTTCAAGTTGATTGCTCTCATCGGGGTGTCCCAGGTTTATCGCCTTAATGTGGCCCCATAAATAAATCTCGAAATAATGAATTCAAATGGGTCTTGTAAATCAAATTGCCAGCGCTTAACATGAGCTTTGGAAAGTGTGATTCTATAGATAAGGTCTTACAAGACCTATTGGGATCGGATCTCCCTCTCTCTCTATATCTCTGGACAACAAAGTGTCCAAATGGGCCAAGCGGATTTATGTATATGCTGGCCATAAAAAAAAAATGAGTAGAAAAATGTGTACAAGATGCCTTAGCCTTAGCCGGGCCATTAAACCGAAATCCGAGCTTTTGTTGGGGCACCTGACTTAAGAGGCGTAACCCTGGTATTTTTCCTTCTTTTTTTTTTCTCTCTCCAGTTTTTTGTTCGATTTTCTGCTTTTCTTGGGGAGGTCATAAAAAAAAAACTGGCAGTGCCACCAAATGAGAGTGTGCAGCGAGCCGCGAAGAGATAAACCTCCGCCGGTCATATCGAGTGGGTGTTGCTTCAGCTTCGAGCGTCCGTCCAGAGACGTGCCAAAGATGAAGGAAAAAATACAAAAAAAAAAAAGAAAAGAAACTAAATCTGAACTTGCAGCAAAGGGGGCGTGGCAGCAGGCTGCACCACGCATGCGCGCCTTGTTTGTGGAATACGTGTTATCACGACCAAGTAAGTCTTTCACTTTTTTTCACATTTTTCCCCGCATGTCCGCACAATTTGTTGGCAAATGGATTGGCCGCCGGCCCCCAACCCGGCATAATCGTTCAATAATAATCGCATCGAAATAAATGTAGGAAATCCAGCCAGCGAACTTGAGAACCGACTCGAATTACAACAATGAGCGCTCGGTGTAACCTTAGACTTGGCCGGGCATCATTAAAATCATACGCCACGTTGGCCATTGCCATCGTCGTCACTCGGAATAATGTTGTTAAAAAACAAATTCATTTAAATTACAAAGCGTCAGCGTCAGCGACATACAAATTGTGTTTTTGGGGCCCAGCCTAGTCCGAAGGTGAAGGTTAAGGTTGTGCACCGAAAAAATTAAGTACGAAAATATTATACAAAATAATTTAAAAGATTTAAAATGCCAGAGAGACCAAATATAAATATAAATAAATAAGGATATATTATAAATTAAGACAGTCTTATGTTTTAAATAAGGATTTTGAACTTCGCTTTATCTTAGATTAAGTATAGTGTAGGAATGACAGTATATACATATGTATATCGATATTGTATCGATACTAAATCGATAACAGTTGTTTAATTATTAAATCGAACTGAGACTAAGCTTATTTTAAATATTTTTAGTCTATATATTTTTGATATTGCCAATAAGATTGATGTTAATATTTTTCAAACTTTACTTTATTTTCCATATAAGATTGAGCCCGATATATGTATCTATATATCATATCAGATTTTTCCTATTGATATACATTCCAACTCTTAAGTGAAAACTGTTACTATTTTTTTTAAAAAACGTTCATACATTTGATTAAGTTTAATTAACAATTGTGTACTTATATTATTTCTCCAAGTGATTCAAATACCTGACAATACCCTAATGAAAAATTAGAGGGTATCCATAATACCGGTCACGCTGCTTGCCATTTTTTAATGAGCACTCAAAAGGCGCGGCGTTAATTTCCCGAGCAAATATCCCGATCGTATTGGAAAACTGGTGCACAGGTCATGGGCCCCGGGAGCCGATGATGATCGTTCGAATTAATTAGAGCGGCGTCGGTACGCAAAAGCAAACTCATAAATTCCGAACTACACACACTCGGATATGGTGTATGATGATCGCTGGACCTAGCCGGAGCCAGAGCCGGAGCCGGAGGAGCTGACCCCCAGCCCCCACTCTGAACAAGCGAGTCTTTGTAATTTTTGACATGATATGCCGCCCAGATTGTGAAGGAAATTAATAAGAGGAGAGAGAACGAGCGAGCGATCATGATCATGATGATGCCGCTGATGATGATCATTGTTGTGCCGATGACTATTATATCGGAGAACAAGTTACTGAAGATCATATATACATATACTGAGTGCATTTACTGCAGACTGTAGACCGTGCAGACTGCAGACGACAACGAGTTTTCCGATTTTCATGCAGCAGGCGCAATCAGTGCTCATGATCTGTACATTAGCGTCGTGTGTTGATCACGCAGATTGCTCAAACAGACCGTTGAGTGATATGGCCATGGCTGGCAAGTTATAGCCAGTTTTACCGTGTTTCCACCGGCCATCCAACCATATCCATCCATCGATATAGTCGCCGCTTTTTCGGCGTCGATCTGGCAGGCAGGCAGACGCCTCTCTATGCAAATTCGGCGCACTCTTTCTGCATTTTTTTTTCTGCAGCTTTATAGAGTCATCGCCGTTAGGAAATGCCATTATGCAAACACGCTTTTCTGTTAGTTTTTAATTCGAAAATTATGCAAAAATATCTCCTATACTGGCATTTAGCAGGTGGGCGTGGGTGAGAGGGGCGTGGCCCGGGTGCAAAAGTGCCAGAGAAACTGGTAACACGGGCTCCAAAGAGCAGCGAGATAAATGCATGCGATCACCGTCATCTGCCGGTGATCATGAATCAAAGATCGATAAAAGATCACACATTAAACTATGATTGGGAAATGGGTTTTTACAAGATTTTAAGTGACCATATAGCCGCTTTTCGATAACAACTTGAAAGTAATCAGTCATCGCCTTCGTGTGATCATTAATCAGAGATCGATAAAAGATCACACATTATACTTTGATTGGGAAATGGATATTAACAAAGTTTAAAATTTAAGAGACCACATACCCGATTTTCGATAACAACTGAAAGTAATCAGTCATCGCCTTTGTGTGATCTTTAGTTAAAGATCGAGCCTAATTGGAAAATATGTTTTTTAAAGCTGGAAATCTCAGTTTACCATATTAATTAAATTTTTTAGCGGTCAGAAAATATACGTTAAAAGCTGCATTATTCTTTAATAAATGCTTTAAAGGTAAGTTAACCCTGAAGTTAGAATAATAACTATAATTACAAACAACAATTTAGGAGAATAGCTACCTGAAGTCAGCTTAAAGCCCAAAATAATCGACTTCTCAATGCCACCGAAATCTTAATTACCAGTCATATTGCTTGTCATTAAAGAGGCATGTAATTCTTTAGGGCCCCAAGATCGGTTACCAATATAATTTGTTCTCTTTGCTGGGTTATTAAGCCTCGTTTAATGTTCTTACGTAAGCAGCTTTTTCGATTTTGGCTTGAGCAAAGTTCAGGTTCTCGCTTCTCATTGTTTGCTTTTCACGGCTGCTCACGTTTTTCCATCGCTCTCTTTCGTTTTATTTGTTTTAAGTTTTATTTTTTCTCTCGCCTCAATTTTGTTGAACTTTTGTGCCAAACAAAGCAGAGAAAAATACAACAACAATAACAACAAAATATCAAACCTGTTCAACAGCATATTTTCAGCGATTTTTCGGTTCAGAGAATTTTGCATTCGTTCGCCTTTTGAGAGCAAAACAAACACAATTCTAACGCAATTTGTTTTGGTTTGGCTTGTCGCCGAAACAGCTGTATTTGTGTTTGGCCAAAGGTAAATAATATTTGCCAGCACATGAATATTTAAACAATGTCCAGACTGTGGCTTTGTTTGATTGGCAAACGACAGCGACGGCGACGGCGTGAAATGTGAGACAACGTAACGAGCGAGACTGCATTTTTGTAAACTGAATTTCCCAGACATTCACACTCACTCTACTTTTGGGGTCTTTGATTTTTTAATTTCTGTTTCTGTTTCTTTTTTTATTATTGTTTAACTCGTACGTTTGCATTTTACAACTTAAGCAGAGGCTCAATGTAAAACAGTCGCTGACATTTGAAGGTTGGCGGCTCAAAAAACTTCGTTACACCCCAAGTGCTTGTGGTATTTATGCATACAAGTGAGTTACAGTGCGTTTCAGAACTGTAAGACAGTCGGAAGTTTCAATGCCACGGATCAATGTCATCGTTGAGGCTTGTCTCGTTGACTTTAATTGGTCTCAGAAAATAATTCAATTAAAATAATGATACGAGTATATTAAAAAGTAGTTTAAGTGCCCCGATGTACACCTTTGAAGTACTCTCGAATGGAAAAAACAATTCTATTCTCTATTGTATGGAAATGATAGAAATTTCCATTGATTATACAAATGTATCTATATATTTGCAATAAAAGGTAGAGAGATCTAAGGCAAGGCGGAAGCTCATTGATTCGCATTAAGACTGAGATCCCATATGATCAATAGAGAAGAATTGCCTTTTTTGTCTTAATGTTTCACTCGCCAAATATTAAGTGTGTATCCATTTATTTAGTTGGCTATTTTTGGTTTTTATTTGTTTTGGACTTGGTTAAGTGCCTGAAAGCGGGGCCAGAACAGAAATATACTTTTTGCGCATTATATTGACTTCAGCAATAAAAGCTTTTCGGGGAGCTGACTCACCCAGCTGTAAATCAATTAGTAGATATAAAAAAGCCATTTTCGGCCTAGAAAGTGTTTAGTGAGATCGTAAGTGACCTTGACTCCAGTTTTAGGCCACCTCCCGCTGTTGGCCGAAAAATGCGGTCAAGAAAGTTAGTGATACCCACAGAAAGGCATTAATTCCAACTCCCGCTGACTTGGTTTTGGCATTTGCAATGACCCAAATCCGTTTGACCGAATCCCCCGGCATGGGGGATAATTAATCAAAGAAATGGAGCTTCGAGAGAAATAACGAGCCGACATTTGTAGATTTAACGATCAAATAAACGAACAACTGACAAGCATTGTGTTTCTATTTCCAAGCAAATGTGGAAATCTAAATTTAACTATGAATGAATGCGTTAATCTTCAATGCAATCTTATCAATTCACATTTGAAGTACAAGCAGGGCTACAGTGTGTCACTTAAGTAAAAAGCTAGTGTCAGCGAAATTTTAAGTATCTGGGAAATTTCAATACAGTTTTTTAAATAAAATACATAATTTTTAGAACATTTTAAAAGTAAATATTAAGGATTTTGTTATTTTTTGAGACCCCTTAAAACATATTTATTTCTTTTCTCTACAAAAATATATGTGTTTACTTTAATTTACTTCCATTTACTATTTTCCCAATATTAATTCATATGCTATGGAAACTTGTATGCTTTTCTTTCTCTGCATAAACCGATTAATAATCGTTTAGCATTAAATGCAAATCGCGGCGCATTATGTCAGCAATCGACGAGTGCATTCGATGAAAGCGAAAGTGTGTCAGCGAGAGCGAGATGGCCCAATAGCTGGCCAATAAGAGCAAGTGAGATGGCAACAAAGGGGCAAAGTCTCCAAGCGTGAAAGATTCTCCACTGCAGTTCGATGCACACTGGCGGGGGGCGTGAGCGGGGGTCTGAGCATGCGTGCCTGCCTGCTCAGTGAAATGGAATGGAAAGAAGGTGGAAGAAACGGGAGATTGAGAGATTGGGAGAGTGCCAGTGACAAGAGCGATGACTTTCACTAGAAACGAAGCTTGATAAACATAACTGTTTGCAAGCTCAGCACCCGTCACTCTCTTTTCCCGATTAATGACACCATGACTCACGATCGTGCCAGGCCTATCGGTATACCGAAATGCGAGTAACTCACACACGAACGTAACATGCCATACATACATTCGCATGTGGGTTCTAAGCGGCTTAAGTGCATGTCAAAAGTGCACATATGTATGTATGTTTGTATGTATTTATGTATGTTTGTATGTATGTACGGATCCCTCCTCTTAACCCGCTTATCCCGCCAGCGGTGGGCGTAAATTGCCAAAGCAAATGGCATTTTGGCAAGGAAGTTGTAAATCTGCTGCCAAATAGAATTGTGAGCGGGATGGATGCCGATGCCGATGCCGAGCCGCAAGAGCGTTCATTAAGGCCGGCGGAGTCCCCAGCAGCGGTGCATAAAAAGAACGAAAAATGTGCCAAGCTCTTCGTAGCTAAGCCTCACAGAGCAACCAGAACTGAATACCCTTTCTAAAACTATGATTTCTCAAGGGTTATATGCCGTATTTAAGCTTTAAAGTATAAATAAATAGTAATGGTACTAGCAGGGATGCCACAGAAATCGCCAATCGATAAATAGAGTGTTACCAGAGCTTTTCCAGGAAGCTAACTACTGAAATCCTGAGTAAAATAAGGAAAATCAACCTCTTGTCACTGTATAACATATTTAATTTACTTCAATTTAGATTAAAACTAAGTAAATAAAGTATAATTTAATGTATTTAGTAATTAAAGTAATTAAACAGACAGCATTTCCATTAAACAATTTATTTTATAGGTTGTTATACCAATTTATATATTTAATTTTCTATTTACTGGCAGTCTCCCCTAAAAGCCTAGCTTATTTGGTTATCTATTAAACCCTTTTTCCATTAGTTTATGACAATCATTAATTAAAAGAGTACCGCATCGGTTTTTTAATTTTAAGCTCCCAATTTCGACTTTAGAGTATTTGTGGCTAGACAGACACTCTCAAACTCCATTGAGGAAAACCTTTCGGGACGTGCGTGCACAATACTCGGGTTTTACGACCTTCTGCAACGCCCACAACGGCAGTGCCTTTGCACTGAGAGAAATGCAATTAGAGAACCATCGAGGGCCTCGCTCATGCTGCTGCTGAAAGAGAGAGAGAACTTTTCCATGGACGTCGACAGCCGTCAGACAGCGCCAGCCCACACACAGATCACTTCAGGTCTGGTCTGGTTCTGGGATATGACTTGGGCTTCAACTTCAACTCCGTTTCCAGCTCCAACTTCAACTCCAAAATCCAAGAGTCTGGCTAAGTTGGAGCTGGGGCTTAGGCAATTAGAGGGGCAAGACTTATGGCCAGGTTGCAGAGTTGCCAAATAGGATTTAGTGAAGTTTTAGCCAAATTTAATGCTAAGAAATCAAGTTTTTCAACTTTAAAGGTAAAAACGAAATAACAATTGATATTTTATATGAATTTTTAAATGAGTAATACTAAAAAATTAGAGTTTTTATAATAAAAACAGCCACTAGGAATTTTTTACAATTAATGTTACCTTTTTGATCCCTTTATAATTTATTCTTACTTATTTTCCAGCTCTTTCTTTTTAACTTCTTAACTATTTCCGATCTCTAATTGTTGACACCACTACTAGGCGCTTGATGAGGTAATGGCATTAACATCCACTTGGCCAATGAACCCGCCGACCGATTATGAAACTCTTGCCGGGCGGTTAATTCGCTGAACTTCGTCAATTGCCTTAATTAAGTGTGGACCTTCTGCCCTTCGTCGGCGGCGGAAGTGGAGCAGTGCAAAAACTGACCTCTTAACATTTTTTTTGGAATTTCAATTACGAGCACTGCCTATGCCCATGGCTAGTACATAACTTCTGGCCTTGTCGGCACTATCAGAGAGTCAATAAATAGCTGCGGGGCAATCTTATCAGCTCCTTAGTCCGCCGACCATCGATATCTATTAGTATTTGTTGAATAAACAATAATGTGAAACGCAAGGCAGTCGTCGACGAATAAATGTCAAACAGACAACAAAAAAGGGCAACGCAACCGCAGGGCCAGAAAGGTTTCTTCAGATCACAATCGGCGACAGTATCGAATGAGACTCAGACTCCCGTGGTGTCTGCGGTTGTGCCCACTCCCCCAGTTATGGAGAGGTAATAATCCACCGATTTGACCTGAACACACCATACACTTGTGTCCACAGCGGACAAACCGAAAATATCTCTCCTTCGTTTTGTTTGTTTGCCGGAGGAAAATTGGAGAGGGGGCAAACATGAGGCAAAATGTGAAAAGAAAGACTGAAGACTTGGTGACATTTGATAGGCCATGCGGTCAACTGCTGGCGATATCTTTCGGCGGTTCTATTAATAGGTCTCGATGCAATCTGGACCTGCAGCAGGCCCCAGATGGAGTCACGTTCGGTGGCGGTTCTCCAAATGTCAGCCACTCGCACACACACAAGTCTTTATCTCTGGCTCTGGGGGGCTATTGTACTATTTGCCCCCCGTAAGCTGGGGGAGATCGGGAGAACAAGCCCTTTATTGCCTCGTTACTGCCGCCCAATCTCACAATATGATTCATTGAGACAGACGACTGACTACTCATAAAGTAGCTCTATAATTGATATCACAAAGGCACTCTGGCTGGCGCAGTTGCACTGACTTGTAGGTTTTTTATATAATTCTAAATGGGAGTATGATATACATAACATATATTGCCTTAAGTCATTTTAAATGAATGCTCTATCTTTTTTTTTCATGGAGCTCACTCTATTATAGATTTCTTCCTTGTTATATCTAACCCCTGCTTTAACCTGCAGTTAACTAACAGAGCAGCACATTTTCTACAGCTGACATGACTTTATTAACAGTCTGCTACGAACAAACTTATTCAACAGCAGTTAACACCCATTTTATCCTGTGGTTAACTTAAGGAAAGCTCTAGCTAAAGTTACCCTATCTAACAGCCACTATGACTTTCTTACTTGTTGAATCTAACTCTAGCTTTAACCTAGGGTTAACTAACAATGCTTGGTTGCTACTGCCTTATCTAACAGCGCACTCCTAGAGAACATGCAATCACTAGGAAGAAAGTCAACAAAAAAACCCCTCGAGATACCCGAGACACGCTCGACCCAATGGGGCTTTGTGACTAATTCACTAATTGAATAAAAGCCTTCAGCGTGGAGGAAAACAAATGCAACAAGAGCGATAAATGCGGGGTGAGGAGGTCTTCGCGATTGAGGCAAATCGGAATCGTCACAATTAAAGTGGGTCAGGCAGCAAACCGCATGGAGGAGCCGCCGCCCCAAAACATAAATTGCAAATCCCAAGACACGGACCCTTTCTTGGCCACACTTGTATGGTAATGTGGGTCAAAAGCCCGAAATTATGTATTATCATTAAATTTCATTACAGCCGACTTTTTCGAGCGCTTAAATAATGCCGAAAGATTCGGACTTTGTGGGCAAAGCGGAATGCAAAAACAAAGCGAACCCGTTACACCGCAAATTCACGCAATGCCACCACCAACTCAGCAGTGGGTTGTTACCTTATTTCTTATTTTATTTCAGTTTTTTTTTTAACTCCTCTCTCGGCCCCCCTTTTTGTACAGTTATGGGAACGGAACGAAGCCACCGAATGCAATCGCGTCCAGCCAAGTCCAGGCCATCCAGCCAAAGAAAGGCAGAGCAATGGTCCGTTCTTGCACGCATGTCCATATCGGGAGTTCTTGGGGAATGCGTAGAATCTGGCGACACAGAAAGAAACTCAGCATGGGATCAAGTTTTTCACTTAAATAATGATTGGCACTTGTTGCATTCTGGGAAGGGACACCATGAACATGGCCTGAGGTCAGAGGGGATCAGAACTTCGAAATTTGAGATATTTTTTTCCATAATCTGGGTTGTTATAGCAGTAACTTGGGATACGATTTGAAGTAAAATAATAGTAACTTTTCATAAATAGATAATGAATAAAGGGGTCAGAGCTTGAGGTAACTTTTTCCCATAGTCAAGAATATTTTAAAATAAATATGTATTAGCTTTATAATGAAATATATAGTATAAACATATATAAATTGAAATTCTCGATCTAAAAAAAACATTTTGTAATCATTAGCAAACGGATATTTAAACACAAATTGAAATAAATTCAATAACTTATACATTTGAATGCTATCTTTAATTCTTTAAAGGTTTCTTTTAATTGTTTTCCATAGATTCACTTACAATTGAATTGGGATGTTTGTTCTTATTAGATATTATGATTTCTTCAATTATTATGCAAAGAAACACAAGCATAACTTTTACAAACAACTTTATATAAAGTAACAAAAATATAGAAAGAGTTCCTTAAGTAAAATTGACTGCCAGAAGTTATTTTCCAATGCATACTTGTACTCTTAAACGAATAAATAACACAACCCCATTACTACTTAACTACAAATCCAACAAGAAGTCTACTCGTACAGCTCAAATATCTTTAAAAAACAAAACCTATCTAACTGAACTGTGAATTAATGATTGATATATTTCTCTCGGTGCCTTTTGAGTCATGTCAGTGTTCTTTTGCACGAAGAGGGAGTTCAGTGATCCCGCGCCCGCTTACCAAAAAAGTCCTCCCATCTCTCCGAGGTGTCCGAATCGGATTCTATGTCCATCTTGGTCCTCCTCGCCAGTTGGCTTGATTTACGAGTGTCTTGGCTTGGCTTGGCTAGGCTTGGGTTCTACCCCTGGCCCGGCTCTCTGTCTAAATTTAGAGGCAACTGGCTTTGGCCTTTATGGCTGCTGCATTAGATATCGTAGCGTGTAGATACTGTATCTGAAGGCCTCCAAAAGGAATGACTTCACCGGCGCGCCGGCTGGGAGCGGAAAGGCAAAGCTCAATCAATGACCGACCCGACTGTCGATAAGATAAACGCGCGATTTAACTTTTAAACACTGGCACCGATCACACTGTGCGATTTTTCCCGTCGTTCTTATGCGAGTATTTTGTTTTTCTTTCCTCTTTTTTTTTAGTTGGTATTTAGCGATATGTTATCGCGCGGCTCCAAGGCAGGGCAAATATGGGAATCCAGGTGCGGTGGCATTGCAGCCCAACAACAGCTGTTGGGGAGCGTGAATGTATCTCAAAGCAGCGCTGCTGCTCCCCGGCTTCGTGCGGATGACTAAACCGGCTCGCGAACTTGTATCCGTTGGATATATTTGTTGTATATTTTCGTTTTATTTACTCGGCATTTGTTTGTGCTTAGAACGCTTGAGCCAAGAGCCATACACACACGCGGCAACGGCCTCAGGTTGATTGAATTAAATGAGATGCCTCACTTGTTTGCGAAACGATAGAAACAAAATGAAAATTCACGAAAATTACTGATCGCGCCTCGCTGATTTTCCAGTTTCTCCCGTGCAAATCACCTTCGCACCGTTACTTCTAATTGCGCCAAATAAAACAACAAAAAACAACAACTACCGCACAGCTCACACAGGTACACTTCTCTTATTTATATTTCATATACAAATATATATTTCTTCGCTCTCTCTCCCTCTCTTTTCTTGCCTTTTTAATCGACGACGAAACGCACACACACACACGCTCACGCGCTGGGGGAGCTCGAGCGCTCCGGGAACGACATAGACTTGGCCAGTTGCGCGACTGGGGATTGACTTGAAGTTGCCGCCTCGATCGTAAGAGGTTCCACCCCAGTGTCTTGTATCTGGCAGATATGCAACCGTTCGCTCGAACTCGAACCACAAGCTCGCACCACGCTCGAACATCGAACATCGGTTTGAGTCTCGGCTAAGTAACAACTTTTTTCACTTAGAACAATAATTCGAAATATAATTATTAATATTACCTTAGTTTTAGCAGTCCTGTGTGCAGGATCGACAGCACCACCAGGTGGAAATAATAAGCCACAAATAGTACACCTCAACTAAGGGGATATTCAGCCATTAGAAGGGTATAATTCCACAAAAAATCAATTGTAGGAAAGCAAGGACCTACCCATAATCAGGAGGCAGGCGAGCAAATAGTATATGGGACTGGGTATGGCCAGGCAAAAAATCACCACTACAGCAACCATCAGTATAAAGGACACAATACCAATGAAGAAGGCCAAGATAATGGCCCAGCACATGTCCTTGCAAATGGAAATGGAGGAAATAAGGCTTAAGCTCAAGATGAAGGGCATCCATCCCTACACTCACCCACATCGTGCCGAAGAGCAGAAATATCCTGCCCAAGCCATGGATCAGCGCAAATAACATAACTCCCACTTTCAGAAACATATGCTCATTATTGCTGATCAGCTCAAAGAGGCCAACTGAAAAGACCATCACCGCCATTATCACGCCCGTCACACCGATGAAGATGCAGCCAATGTAGAGGGAGAAGTAGCCGCAAAAAGTCTTCAGACACATTATATTTAGGATTTGTATTACATTAGTTACAATTTTGAAATAAATTTCAGTTTTTGACAAAGGGCTCTAAGAGGAATCGAGATATGTGTAGATGCTATAAAAAAGGGTGTTTTTTTTAACAATTTAGAGTTCTTTTTAACCTTCTTCGAAAGCCTTAAGAAAGAAAAGAACCCCCAATAGAAAAAGCCAACTTGTGTTTCAATTTCCAACTTAGCCGTGTTCACATCCCATTTTCGCGCTATTTGCATTCCACCGAAATCAGCTGTTTCAAAACGATAGAACTGTACGCATATCGATAGAAAGTCAATCAGCGAGCTATCGCTTCCAATTACGAATAAGAAATTAAACAAAATAAAAAATGGATTTAACTGCTCAGCCTCCGGTTAAACGTGCACGGAGGCAATCCCTAAGCCCCCTTAAAGACGATGAAATAATCGGAATCCAGGCCATTATGTCCGATGAGTTCGATCGGGACATAGAGCTGATAAAGGCGCACAGCTGCCAGTTGGAGACGAAGCAGCAACTGCAGGCGGTGATCCAGGAGTTGTCACAGAAGCTGCCCCACTTCCAGCATTTGAAGCGCGTCCACGACCGCAGTGTGCTCATCTGTCCAAGCTCCGATATCGAGGCAACGAATACCCTGGAGCAGCACTTGCAGCGCTTTGCCTTTTCGGAACACGTGCTCCGAGCCCTCTGCCAGGAGGTGCGGGTGGTAGAGGTCCCCGAACGCATGCCCCGCCTGCGGGTGCAGTACGAAAAGACGGCGCGGCATTGGCCCTGCAAGTTTCACCCGAACCATTACTCTGAATCCCTGCGAAATGGCAGCAACTTTACTGCCGGACAACGCCGATTCCACAAGCGGATGGCCCAGCTGCTGGTGAAGCTCTCCCGGGATGTGAATGCCGGCCGGCCAGTGGGCATCTGTGTGGATCCGCGGCAACCCAGCGTGGTGGCCATCGCTGGAGGTGGCGAGTCCTGCAGTCCACATGAGCACTGCAGCATGCTGCTGGTTGATTATGTGGCACGCAGCCAGCAAGGAGGAGCCACCAAAACGGATCTTACATTTGCAGAGGATCCAGAAGTTGGGGGGGAAACCACACTGCGCGGCATTCCCACTGCCTACTATGATTACCTGATCAAAGACGAGGAGTACAAAGACCTGCATTTCGGGGCGGAAACCAGGAGAAGCGACGGAGACGAAGTGCAGCAGGGGCAGCCGCAGGGTCAGGGAGCCGATAACCTGGCCAAGTACGGACCATACCTGTGTACCGGCTACGATATGTACCTGCTGCAGGAACCCTGCCTTATGTGCTCCATGGCCCTGGTGCACAGTCGAGCGAAAAGGGTGTTCTTTCTGAGGAGCTCCGAGAACGGAGCCCTCGCCACACGCTTTCAACTGCACGCGGTGCGTGAGCTCAATCACCACTACGAGGTGTTTCAGTTTACCATAACATAATGTTTAACGAACCTTGGTTTAATGCTCAGAATAAATGATTTAAAGGATGTCTTCGATCTTGGGCGCTGTTCTGGCCGTCGCTTGGCGGGTGGGCGAGGACAGGAGGCCTAGCAGCTGGCAGTCAGCCTCCAGGATGGTGATATCCTTGGATGAACCCAGAAAACGGGTGGACAGCTCCAGGTCCTTGACGCGCAGACGTACGCGGGCTCCCTTTACATAGTCGCTGCAGGCAAAGGTAAATTGCACCAATTGGTTATCCCTGAATGAGTAAAGATGTATCTCTCACCTGGCATTGCGAGCCGGGCGAGTGCAGACGCAGTGAAACTTCCAGCCAAAGTCTATGTAGAGATCATCGCCCACCACATGGAATATCTTGCCGCTGACCACCTTGCCCTCTGCGCTGCCCAGCTGCTCCCGGAAATAGAGGGGTTATTACATAAACCAAATGGGGAATACTCTGCCGCAACTCACATCCACGAACTTGGAGTTCCTCAACAAAGAGGCGAAGGTCTGGTTGTCCTCTGGCGGCTGCTCGGGCGTGGCGGGAGCCGTGTACTTGTCGAAGGCACGGGCAAAGCCACCCTTGCTGCTGCTGCTCTCCGCCGAGGTCTCTGCGGGAGTTACTGGCTCCGTCGCTTGTGTTTTCTCCGGTTCTCCGCTTAGCAAGCGCAAGGCCATCGGCATCCGGCGGCGGCTAGTAAAGGAGCCCATCTGGAGCGCTGATTTGCCTAGTTTTTGCAGCAGAGACATGGCTTCAATTCAATATTTTCCGACAAACAAGAAAAACAAATGAAATGGTTGGAAAACACTCAAGAAGAAGAAGTTTCCCATCGGTTAACACTAAAAATATCGATAGAAAGCAGCTGGCCCGGTACATCGCTATGCTGCCGGCATTTATTTTGACATTTCAAATCAATGTAACAAAATAAAATAATCTTTTGATTAGTAGAAACATGATCCATGCCCAGCGTCAACGCATCGAGTCCGCCGTAACGGTGGCCATCGAGGACATGCACAAGACTCATCTGCGGAAGCTTCAGGTAAGTTCCCGTGTTTTTCACGAGAGAGTGAAACCTTTAACCGACCTGGCGTCCATATTTCTGACCAGAATGAGATGCACCTGTGCGCCGCCAAGTGTTGTCAGGATGGAACCTCCTCTGTGGACAGCGTGCAGAGGTGCGTTGATCGCTGCTCTGCGCCAGTGGCACGAGCCCAAAAGTATGTCCAGCACGAACTGGATGAGTTCCAGGGAAGATTGCAGCGCTGCGCCATGGCATGTCCCAATAAATTCAAATATTTAATATCAAAATTCATCATATTTCTTAGCAATGCAACGACGATATGAAGGTGAATATGCCACCCAATCCCAACGAGGATGAAATAGCCAAGTTGCAAGATCAATTCGAGGGTTGTGCCATCCAGTGCGTGGACAAGCATGTGGACCTTATACCCGGCATGATGAAGACAATGAAGGCTGTCCTCTCGAAGGGACCAGAGGGCATTCCCCGAGTCTAAAATCATTTATTTTAATCTATTAACTTGTTATTTACTCTTTATACATATATATAAAGTGTTATTAGCTAGTGCATTTTAATATTAACAAAATTATGTACTTCAAAGGCGGTAAATAATTTTGAATAACATCGATGTCCAATTGGACCACACTTAAGTAGAATCATACAAGTATCGATAGATCGCAGCTGGGCTGGCACATCGCTAGGCTTACAAAAAACACGCTGCCGGCATTTATTTTGATATTACGAAATCATTTTTAGGCATAAAGTTATCAACAAATTAATTAGCATCATGATCCAGGCACAGCGTCAACGCATCGAGTCCGCCGTGACGGAGGCCATCGAGGATATGGACAAGACGCACCTGCGCAGGATGCAGGTAAGTGTCCGCTTTCTCTAAAGCTTTGAAACCTTTAACCGACATTATCTTCACAATTTTTAATCCTAATCAGAATGAGATGCATCTGTGCGCGGCCAAGTGCTGCCAGGATGGAACCTCCTCTGCGGACAGCGTCCAGAGGTGCGTCGATCGCTGTTCTACGCCGATGACAAGAGCCCAAAGCTATGTCCAGCACGAGCTGGGAGAGTTTCAGGGAAGGCTGCAGCGTTGCGTCATGGTATGACTTAAACAAAATGTAATATTCAATTTCATAATAACTATTAAATTACTATAACTTTATAAACTATTTCCTTAGCAATGCAACGACGATGTTAAAGTGAAAATGCCTCCCAATCCCAACGAGGATCAAATAGCCAAATACACCGACCAATTCGAGCGTTGTGCCGTCCAGTGCGTGGACAAGCATGTGGGCCTTATACCCGGCATGATGAAGACGATGAAGGCAGTCCTCTCGAAGGGTCCGGAGGGCATTCCCCAGGTCTAGCTGCATTTCTAGTAATATATTAGGCAGAGCTCGCAACATATGTCCATGCGAAACCCTTCATTAGAGAGCTCGAGCTGTTTTGGCATCCCCTTCTCGAAAGGGTGCTAAGAGTATCTTGCATTTGGTCTTGGAAGCTAAATCAAATGACCATAAGAGCTCGTAAGCTCTGTTATTAAGTTGTTAAAACTCGTTTACCCTAATTACCGTGCAAATATATAGTGTTACTAGCTCTTATACAATTTTTGTATCTTAACACCTTTCTGGGAGTCATTTTTCCATCACATTTTACAAAATACAAAATTCATATAAAAAGTTGTCAAAGCTAAATTGACTGTGTTTATTTTCAAATTGTAAATATTCAAAAATTACCTCAATGGCGGAGCAGCAGAAGAAGCGCTTGGAGAATGCCATAAGCGACATGATCGAGGACATGTACAGCTCGCACTTGCGGCGGATGCAGGTGTGTTTACTTTCTGACTGTTGAAGTACAAGCTCTCCCCTAAGAATAATTTCCCGTATATATGATTGGTGTGAAGTCCATGATGCATCGATGCGCTGCCAAGTGTTGCGACAATGAGCGAGGAACGCTGGAGAGTGTGCAGAACTGCATCGAGAAGTGCGCCGGACCTCTGATGGACGCCCAGGATTATCTGCAGCACGAGCTGGGACAGTTTCAGAATCGCTTGCAGAACTGTGTTAGGGTAGGAGTGGCTTCTTGGCTTTCATTTTTTTACTCTTCCTTGAGTTTTTGTTGGTTTTCTTGGGCTATTTAAAAGCAGGTTCTTGATCAGCTAATTGGATTTACTTTCCACTATTAAACCAACAAAAGGTCACATATGGAACTTTTGAGTCAAAACTGTGCTACCATCTTTAAAAGGTCTTGCGCAGGGGATTTATAATTTTTGTCTTAAGTTTGCAAGTTATTAATATGGACATTTTCAACCCCATAAAGTTTATATATATCGAAACGTTTCCGTGAGGTTGCTTATGCCATACGACTTGTGGTATTTTCTTCTACAGCATCATCTGTCGACTCGATCTAGCCTTGTTCTTCCACCTGTCCGTTTTCAATCTGTTTCTCAATTTTTTTTAGCCATCTTCTGGAAGCAACTTTCCTAATAGCCTTTCCGGAATACTCTAAATCGAACCAGAATATTAATACTTTTGCAAAATAGATGTTTAATGGGTACGAATTTTGTACTATAGGAGTTTAAAGAGGTAATCTTTGAGATCATCTTCAACTGAAGAAACATAAATTCATAAAACCCCTTTAAGGTTCAGCTTCAGTTCCTAATAGATAGTTATATCTTGTTTCCTGATTAACATCCAGTGCTTACCCGCAGGATTGCAATGCAGATGCCCGCTCTAATCTGCCCGGAAATCCTAGCAACCAGGACATGGCCCGATCCCAGCACATCTTTGAGCACTGCACGAACAACTGTGTGGACAAGCACATCAACCTATTACCCGGCCTGCTTAAGTCCATCAAGCAGACCCTGGACCGGGGTCCACCCAAAAGATCCGCCATGCGGGACGCCAGCTTAGATGTTTGAGTCTCCTTCTGAAAATTGAAAGATCGCTCCTTGGGAGCAGTAAATACACCATTCGGGGAGTCAATGATTTCACTTATATATTGAAGATTTTTTTGGTAGAGCTAAACTAAAACTAAATACACACTTAAATGCGAAACTGTGATCCGGGAAAACGGGCTTATCGGAGGATTAGCTTATCAGCTAAGTCAGTGTCCACGTGGCGGCCCTCGCCCGCCTGATCCCGGATCTCCTTGGGCCCTAGCTCGTTAAATATCTAATAATAAAGATTCTTAGCAATATGCAACAATAATTGTATTTGGGATCTGGCTGGGATCTGACTACTGCTCGTCTATCTTCGTCCTCACGCCGTACTTGCTCCAGAATGTCACCTTGGCGGTGGTCTTCTTCTGGTTGTCCTGGAACACCGAGCACTGGTCGAAGGGCGGACAGTAGAGATGCAGCGAGACGGAGGTGTCCGAGTGACTGGGATTCTCCACGCGATGCAGGCCCAGGTTGTCTGTGGAAAATAACAAAAGAAAAAATCCCAAAGTAAGTAAAAAACCCGCTATTTTTCCAAGTTTGCGTGCAGTTTTCTCACCGTTTATGTAAGCCACATCGTTGACGGCAATGGGCGTCTCCCCGATCTCCACCAACTCCCGGCTGTCGATCTCGCCATCGGGATGATGTCCACGGCTGATATCCCTGCCATTGCGATTGGGGTACTCATAGCGCTTCTCGCGCAGATCCCCCTTCAGCATCTTCATGAAGCAATGGGAATCGGCATGGTCATGCACCGACGAGCCATGTCCCTCACCCCAGCAAAGGATTAACAGGTTGAACTTGCCATTGCCAGCATCCACCAGGTTCCTGGTGTAGCTATAACGATCGAACTTGGCATACTTGCGCCACTCCCTGGGATTCGACTTGTAGGAGAGCATCAGATGGTTGACCATCTCAATGTTCACGTAGTTGGACTCGAATTCGCGATGAAGGGCGGAGATCAAGTCGGGAAGGGTATCCACGGCAGGTCCGTACTTGAGGGGCTTCTCCAGTGCCTGATAGTAGCTGGTGGCCTGACGCAGGTACTTCTCCTGGTCCACCTGCTCGATTTCGGAGTCGATCTTGGACAGGGCCATTTTGGGCTTGCTCTGATTGACCTACGGTTCAAAGGGCAGACGGAAAAAGGGGTTAGATCAGGGATCACAGAGAGCTGAAGGGCGTGGAAAACTACCTCTATATGTATGGAGGAGAATCTCTATATAAATCGTTCTTCAATTGATTTAGATGAATTACGACGTTCTATGATCCGATGATCCTATGATCGATGCTAGCTGATAGGTAATGCCCGATCCCTGATATAGCTCTATATATATTTATATATATGTATATATTCCGATCGGTTGTTGTGTGAAAAGATTGAAGATTTCGCTTCCAGTAGATGTAATCGCGCACACGCTCCACCTCGACTGACAAACCCAACTGAACTGATCGGGACCGACACCCCGGCTTCTTGAGATCTTCTCTCCTGGTCCGCTCCTATATAATCAACACGGATCGATCCGACGCAAGTCTGGGGCAATAACAAAAACAGAAACAAGAAGCGATTATCGCCGGGCCCACTATCAATAGCTGAGAATCGAATGTTGCCAGGAGGGGCTCTCCAACAGATGTGTGCCTGCCTGAATTTCTGGACCAGAGGTTAACGACGCTCTAATGGGACCGCTCGACGAATAAAAAACAAATTTCTATTATCTGCCCAATCCCCGAATATGTTTTTTTTTTGTTTTTGATACTGATATGGATTGGGTCCGTCCGTCACCGATGATAGCTGGTTTGAGCTGGCTGCTGACGCATGTCCATTAAATCTTAAGGTGATTTTACTTGGAAACACATACAATGGATCGATCCTTGGGGTTTTACCACCTAAAAATGCGCCATTTTGTTGCTCAGTTCAAAGGTCTTGAATTTCCTCTAAAATGCAAATCTTTTGTCTTTCAAATTCTGCTTGTTTATAAGCCAGCTTTCTCCGCCAAATGAGGGCAAAGTTTGATTGGTCATCAGCCAGTGATATGCGAGAGATTGAAGTTCTTTTTGTTCTAAAGAATATGGCTTAAATGATTGCCTACTTTCAGGTACAATTGCGCCTTAACTGCCTGGTTATTAGGGCTTAAACAAATTAAGTTACATGAAAGGCTTAAAGTGATGATGCATTTGAGAGCTCTTTGTGATTCAGGAAGTACAACATTAATGACTAACTGACCTTACTTTCTCCCTAAAAACCGAACAACTGAGCAAACAAAGATTCTTTTTGCCTTTCCCTTTGAAAAATGCCTTACACAACTCGACAAGAAAATAAAATGCAGAAAACAAACACTTTCCACCAGCTTTTCCAGCTGCAATGTCACAGCGCCAGTGAACTTGTCAACATAAAAATAATAGTACTTTTTTTTACGAGGCCCCCCACCCAGAGCTGTGTTATTAAATAGTTTCCCCCTTTAGTGAGCACATAATATCTTGGGGGGTTCGGTTTGGTATTTGAAAAAGTGTTGAAATGGCCAACAACAGCAGCAAAGTGCCAACTTGGCAGTAGCCAACTTTCGCAACAAGTTAAGGCCAATGGCGAAAACGAGGCAAAAAACAACAGAAACTACAAGCTGCGTCAATATTTGGCCAACAGAAAAAAACGCAAGCACTTTGGAAAATTGCTGGAAAGTCGGAGGCAATTTTCAAGACAAGTTCAATAAACCAAAAAAAACGTAAAAAGGTGCAGACTGGGAAACTAAGGAAAGTGTTTTCTAGGATGCAGGACTTACCATTTTGCTGGACTTGTCGAACTCTGCTTTCTGCTTTTGCACTAACTGAATAATTTTGAATTTTTGTTTCGAAACTTGCACTTTTCAAGGAAAAACTTTTGCTTTCAGGACTCTAGAGTTGGACTTGCACTTTCTTCTATATTTTCACTATGGCTATGTTGCCACCTGGATGCGCGCCACTTGGTTTGTGTGCTGTTTTGGATATCTTTCACCAATTTATGGAGATCTTAGCCAGCAGAGCCCCAGTTTCCACTCAAAACGCAATTCGAGTGACATTTTGTGACGCCGGCAGAGGCAACGCGGCGCTCGAATGGCATTTTGAGTGCTTTCAGCGGCTGCGAGCCAAAACTCAAAACGCAAAGCGTCAAAGCCGTTTTCACTCAGCCCCGCGATACCTGGCTTGGCCTGGCCTGGCCTGGCATCTTGTTGTTGTTTACTCAGTTGTGTTGGCCCGAAATTTATGCTACCGATGTCGAGATCTGCGAGGCTGAGCGGCCAGATATTCCAATACATTTCTCCCCCGTCCCGGCCGGCCTAAACTATTAATTATAGAGTCAGTGTGCTGTTGGCCAGTCTTCTTTATTATTTGCGTTTTTTGGCCAAGAGAAATGGCCGGGGGTGCCTTTTGTCCCATTCTGGCCTGGGGGGTCAAACGTCTTGAAAGATGAAAGACTTTTTAAAAACGTTTTCAGCCTCGGTTCGATTTTGGTGTCAAGTGCCGATTGCCAATATTTGTTTAGCTCAAAACACTTGGTCTGACTCTTGTTTTGATCGTGATGGGAGTAAACCTGCATTCTACATTCACCTCTTTTCTTAAGAAGAACTATGATAATGCTACACTTTTCTAAAATTTCTAACTGAAATACATTTTTAAATATCTTCATAACTATAAAAATGGGGGCACTTTTTAGTTAGTTTCTTGTTTTAGAGAAAGAAATCAATGTGGATTTTAAAATAAATATGAAATTATCCAAACAGGACCTCTGTTAGTTAAATTGTAGTTATTGGCATATTTAAAACTGCTTTTAAAAATATTAATGTCTTTTAAATCACTGGAAATGCGGTCAAAAAGTATGCTGCAAAATGAAAAAATATAAAAATGCATTATTCTTAACTTAATTTAAAGAAAATTACAATTTCTGTGCCACCACTGTATGCATACATTTCTGCCTCTATTTCCTTTTATTTAAATATAAGTTTACATTAATAAATTTCTCAGTTTGTACAGATTTATCAAATAAAATCCTGAGTGTATGTCAAAAATGTCAACTATCTTTTCCACCATTTTTTTGCTGGCCCAATCGAGAGCTATTTTGCATATGCGTTCAGCTCGTGGCTTTCTAACCAAGTTTATTCAACTTTGAACTATTCTTTTCGCATACCTAACCCACCGATGGCTATGTAAATCATTTGAATATTCCCGAAAAACAAACGAATTAAGACAAAGAATTCAACTTTGTTGTTGTGACTCTGGCCTCGCCTTGAAAAATGCAGTGAATAAAATGATTTCATTGACCGAACACAAATATTTTTCATATTTTTCAATCATTAAAAAAAAGTGGGGGGAATTCTCAAATCAGAACAATATTTGCGCGTTTTGAATGTGCCTGTCTTATCAGCAGGAAAACGTTCCTGGAGGCCAGAGGCCGGCACTTGTAAATTAAAAGAAACATTTAGTTCTATTTAAAATAACATAAAGCAAGTGAATCAGTTGATACTTATGCAACTATATAATCTCCAAATTAATTAACACACATGTAATTTCGATTTCCATTTCATTTTATTCGTTTTTTGCACAATTTACTTAGTGACTATCTAAAGAACATGAAAACAACATCATTACACACATTTTTGGCTTACAAATTGAACTCTTAAATGCTTCAGAAGCTTCATTAATATAGATTCTGTGGAGAAATGCTCAAAGCCTCGATAAGCTGCATTAATATCTTCATAGCTGTAGACAAATTCAATTAAATGAACAATTTTTAAGTTTCCTCCTCGGACATGTCGAACTCATCCTCAAGAAAGTCAATCATCTGAAAAAGTAAACTTATTTGAATTATTTTATATACAATTTATAATAGTTTAGTTACAAACCTCGCTTTTCAAGTTCTCGAACTCCGAAATTCCCGTCAAATCCTCCAGATACTTCGCAGTCTCGAATGTTTTATATAGAAAGGCATGGCCCTCCTTTTCGTAAGCCTCCAAAACGGGCTGTAAAATAATTATTATTACTACGTTTATATTTTTAAGTAATCGGGGAAGCTATAGAAATCAGTAGGATTCTTAAAACCCCTAAAAAGGTGTCCAACAAAACAATATTTCCCTGAAATGGGTACCTTAATATATCTTTTTGCACTTTGAAACACCCTTTTAAAGAGTTTAAAAGCCGTATTAATTACTGAATCACCCTAGTACATCAAGAAACAACTCTTACCAATGAACAGGCAATGCACAGGCCAAACTTCCTTGTGGCTGGCAGTATGTTCTCATAGTTACACAGCATTCCGCGGATGGAGTGCGGCAGGATGCCTAGAATACCCTCCGGCACTTTGCCAGCAGCCTCCTCCTCCTTCTCCGATTTACCACGCACACTCTGAGCGTAATAGGCCGGCGCCAGCTCCCTTTGTGGATGCTGGAGCAGGGCCACCAGCAATTCCACGGCATAGCTAGCTGCAATATTGGATACTCCAGGCCGGGTAACAGTGCACTGCTGATCCAAAGTGCGGTCTTTAAGGGACTGAAGGAAAAGAGAGTATAAAGAAGCGAGTTTAGAGATAATTTCCCTTAAAAATAGTCTGAAAATAATGAATTTTCTAAGAGATCTTAATAAATATATCTGGGTTAAGGGGATGTGAAGCTTCTAGTGGGAAGATCGAAAGCTCTTCAAGCTTTTCAGCGTCAACAAACGCATGCTCCGAGCAAACAAAGATGACGTCTCCAGAGGGAGAACAAAACAAACAGTTAAGTTTAATGCAAAACACCAAATAATAAGTTGAGTTACGCTCGCAGTTGTGGCGGTTACTCAAGCAACCGTTTCTCCTGCTGCTCCGCCCGTGCGTCGCTGATTAGATAAAGTTCCGACGAGCGGGCTAGCACTCCCACGGGCCCTAGAATACTTTTTGTTTTCGCTCAGTGGACAGGTGATTGTGAGTTCGATTGGTAATTGCTGGCGAGAAACACAGGCTAGAATCATGTTAACCGAGTACGCTGGCAACTTGTCCCATCCGCTGGAGTTTGGCCATGTACTGGAGGTGGTGGCCAAGACCATTGATGGTGCCGCCAGGTGAGCAGTCTGACTCCGAGAGTTTCCTGGATTCCACACACCCTCATCCACACCATTACTAATAGCTTGTCAAACTGGCTGCCTCCCTTATCACGGCCATGACTAATGCTCCGATTATAATCCGCCTTGGTTCTTTTTTTTTTGGGTAGATTCCACATCAACCTGTGCACAGCCAAGAGCACCGTGGATCCCGATGCGGACATCGGTCTACGCTTCTCCTGCTACTTCCGCAACGATGTGATTGTGAGGAATTCCCGGGTACACGGCGCCTGGGGCGAGGAGGAGACCCAAGTGATGGACAGCAACACGCTGCCCAATCCCATTGTCAGTGGAGAGTTCTTTCTCGTGTACATCCTGTGCTGTGAGGACAGCTTTGCCATCTCCATAAATAGCCGAGAGTTCTGCCGGTTCCGCTATCGCTTGCCGTTGGGCGCAATCCGGGCCCTGGAGATTCGTGATCAGATCCAGGTGATCAAGCAGGTGGATCATCGAACTGTTTTTCCCAATCCCTGGCCCGCCGTTCATGCCTCGGATTACTTTAAGGCCTTCAGCAACGATCAGCCGATCCTCTTTAGTCCCGGCCATGTGATAGTCATTACCGCCCGCTGTTTCGAGAACAAGAAGGGCCAGTTCATCATCAAGTTCATGGACTCGGACACCAAGCGCGAGGAGTTGCACTTCAGCGTGCGCTTTGACGACAAGGCGGTGATCAGGAACTCCATGAACAAGAACTTTGAGTGAGACTTAGACTTATCATCACTGGGTAACCTTTCCTTGCTAACAACGCCTCTTTTTAGATTTGGGCCAGAGGAGCGACATGGCGGCTTCCCCTTTATCTTCAATCAGCAGTTCAAGCTGGCGCTGGCCTTTACGGAACGCGAGGTACTCACCGCCGTGGATGGCTACAACTTTTTCAGCTATGCCTGGCGCACGCCCAACGCCATGATGAACCTGGTGGGCTTCAAGGTGACCAGTATTCATGGTCTGGTTATACAGATAACTGGCGTGGATCACCTGCAGACGGGAGACCCGACGTGCGGCGGCTTCGAGAAGTATTCCCGTCACGACTATGAGTGTGTCTGAAATAAATATATATACGTTGTTAACTCACATTGCCCGGGGCCGTGATATCGTTACAGAAATAGCAGCCCAGCTGGCTGCCCGGGATGCAATTGAGTCCCTCAATCTCCTGGCCAGCATCGCCGGCCTCTTGGCGTGTGCTGCCATGTCGCATTACCAGGTAGCTATCGAAGCCGAGGGCCGCATTGATGACCACCTTGGAAAGCGCAAAGATTAGTTGGATTTCGTGGGAATATATAATATAATGTAAGCATTAGTCACCTTTTGATTGGCCGCCCCCAGCAGCGTGGGAAGCCAGCGGCTCTCCCGTGAATCCGTGAGCAGAAAGATGACATCATGGTCCCGCACCTGCTGCTCGATCACCACCAAATTGTCCTCAGTCTGGCCAAGAAGCGATTCACCAATTGTGTGACCCGGCATGGGAATTTCCAGTACATGTCCCGCTGTCTCCGCACAGGGATTAATCTCACGTAATCTCTTGGCTGTGGTTGTGGCCTTCATGCAAGTGCCTTTCATGGCATCCTCATGGGTGTAGAGATTCTGGCGAACGGGATTGGAAAAGCCCACCTTTCCGTTGTCTATTAGGGTGATGTGCTTGAAGCCCCAGGCCTAGAAATGTACAAAAACCTGAATAGGGTTGACTTTTATAAGGGAAGAGGTGAACTAACCAAAAGATTTCTGGCCACGGCGCAGCCCAGAGTGCCAGCTCCAAAAAGCAGACATTTGGTTTCGGAAATGGCATCCAAATCGAGGTCAGGAACCAGGCGCCACTTCATTAGCTTTAAGTTGAGGTTCATAGAGCTCTCAGCCAATCTAGAAAGGGCAATTGAATTCAATTGAGATAACTAGAAAAGTACTATGAGCGGCATACTTGGCTGGATCCATGCTGTCCCTCATGCAGACCATTCTTGGCCCCATTTTGGCATTTTTATTCAGCTCCCAGCCCACATATTTTACCTCCCCGGACGGGGTGAGATCGCAGGCCTCCGTTTGAATCACCTGCCAGATGCGACTGTCGTCCATTTGCATTTGTTGATTGCAACGCAGGCCCAGAAACCTAAGAGGTTTTCCCACAAAACTGGGACTAAGGAGGGGACATAAACATTAACAGAGTTTGTAGTCATTCGAAGGCGTCGCCTTACCATTGCTGGAGCAGAAAGGCCGCATAGTTCCGCATGAGCCAGGCCGGATGCTCGTACTCGCTGGGATCGGCAAAGCCGAAGTAATAATGCTCCACCTCGCTTTCAAGCAGGGAGCTTAACCTGCGGGCCTCATACACCTCCTGTTCTTCATTGACATAAAGAATAAAAAAGTTCTGCGACTCGGGGGGCAGGGTTTTTAAGGCCTCAACATATTTGGTAGCGTTAGGCAGGTCCCGCAGCTTTTGTACGACGCCTTGCTGATTCAGTGTGGGCGTCAGGGGACAGGGAAAGGCGAACCAATAGTAGTAGCTGTGGCTCTTTAGGTCGGCGAAAGAGAGAACAAAGAAGCGGGTCAATAGACTGGGATCAGCCAGCACTCGGCCACTGCACATATCAGCCAGGAGTTCCTTGCCCTCGTCGGCCAGCAGCTGCAGCTTGTCCAGGGCCTTGAACTCCTCAATGGTGTTCTTATTGTAGATGCTGCCGCTGGCGGAGTGGCAGAACTTTGGCGGCTGTGATGAGCTGGAATCGAAGGAGATTGCAGATTACATTTAGCATAATTTATTGACAAACTTACCTGTTGAAGGCTGTGTAATCCACTTCCAGGAGGCAGGCACTGGCATTGCGGTTCGTGTAGTGTCCCGTTATGGATCGCTTTGTGTCCGAGAGCCGATCGTGGTCCAGCTTAACCTCCGCCAGCTTGTGCCAAAAAGTTGGCGACACAAACGATTCCAAGCGTGCAAATTGCAATATTGTTGTCTCCTGTTCCGAACTCATTTTGATTTCGGGGGCGTTGTTTACGTTTAAACGGGGCTGAAAATAATAAACAAAGTGATGGCGATATACCACCACCAACAAAAACAAAGAATTTATCGAGAACTACAGTAGAGCTTGCATAATGACAGATTTTTTGCAAGTCAAAGATTGCGTTTATCTATTAAATCTTAAAGTTTTAGTTTAATTGATTAAAAAGACAGGGTATTATGATAATTATTATCATGACTTTCTATAAATATTTAAATCATGTGGGTATTCCTTATACGACTTAATATCTACATTTCTAAATATATCTTCAGTGGGATATGAAACGATCTAAAAAAGGCTTATTAACTAACTGAGTAACTAGCTGATTTCATAGGATCTCTCCATTTATGTATATGTCACATAAAAGTAAGAAAGCAGAGTTGCTATTGCATTTAATGGTTAATTTTCTAATTGCTTGTCCGAGCTGCTTAACTTTCGGGACATCCCTTTTCCGTAACAAGTCTATAAAAATATTTAATGCGTTCAAGTTCGAGGTGAAATTGTGGGTAGTATGGGATTATTTGCAGGAGGAAAATCCCACGCCAATGAAATTTTGGTTGAAGTTATTGTAGCCCTGACAAGGGCCTGAGATAGCATGTTAGTTTTTTTATAAATTAACTTTGCTCTGGAAAAGTGTTGCTGTACCAAACTTCGTCAAATCGCTAGCTTTTCAGTAAGATTTCGACAACCTCGGGGTCGCTTAATGACTACATAGATTGAAAGTGCGGTTTGTATGCAACAGCTGTTCCCAGCTGCCGAAATATTTAGCCATTTAGTCTTATAGAAAACAACCCAATTTTAAATTAGTTTAATAACTAAAGTTATTTTAATTAACCTAAAGTTTTTTCTCTTACAGAACCTTCACTGTTCTTTTTTCAACATCGAAAGAGGTTTTTTCGTCACACCGAGCTGCGGTCACACTTGCATGCCCACTGCTTTGGCGAATATTGGCCAAAACAGAACAGAAAGGAAACCCGAAAAAAGGCAGAAAATCAAGGAACCCGAGCAAAAATGGATCTGCAGCAGCTGGAGGAAGAGGCGCGCCAGGCGGCGCTCAAAGACATACAGAACATGCTGCAGCGTCCGGGACAACTGGAAAAGGTGGAGCAATACCGTCACCGCATCGCCCGCAAGAAGGCCTCTGTGGAGGCGTTGCTCAAGACCGGAATGCAGAACCAACTGGACGGCGTCCGGGTGGGGCTCAAGCAGCTGGAGACATGCATGCAGGATGTTCGCGAGGTGAGACGGCGTATGGACGAGGTGGAGCGCCTGCTGCAGGGCGTGCCAGAGGTCTACGACGCCCTGGAAGTTGTGCGTGAGGAGAACACGAAGCACTCGCAGTACGCCACAGCCATGGAAAACCTGAAGCACATCTTCAATGTGGACGCCAGTGTCCAGAAGACGATGGCGCTGATCGAGGACGACAAGCTGCTCAATGCCCACCAATGCCTGGCCGATCTGGAGAACTCGCGCGATGACTTGCTGTACGAGCTGCACAAGCAGCCGAAGCAGCACGCCTCCGACAAGATCACGCTAAAGCGACACTTCGAGAAGGTGGACACCGTGTCTCGGGAGTTGGAGAAGAAGCTGCGCATCAATATCAGTCGGACGTTGAACATACTGCGTAAGAAGCCGACGATCATTGTCACCGCCCTGCGGATCATCGAGCGCGAGGAGAAGAACGACCAGTTTGCCCTGCAGCAGCAAAAGGTCACAGGGTTCCTGCCGCCTGGCAGGCCTAAGGCATGGCGCCGCATGATCATGGACGTGCTGCAACAATCGGTGGTTACGCGCATCGAGGGCTCCAAGCTGGAGGAGCGGGCGGACAACAAGATGTGGCTGGTGCGCGATCTGGAGATTCTGCGCCAGATCATACTCGAGGACCTGCGTGTGGTCAAGTCGCTGTGCGTGCCCTGCTTCCCGCCGCACTACGATATCTTCGGGGAGTACGTCAAGTTCTATCACGAGGGACTGTCCAGCTATGTAAGTTGACTCCGGATATACTTTTCTAGCTTAAATCTAAACCAAACTCCTTCTTTCAGCTGGACAACATTGTGCGTTCCGGGCTGGAGGGCAATGAGTATGTGTCCATGCTAGCCTGGGTCACGCACACATATCCGGGCGTGGAGCTGATGTCTCATCCCGATCTCAACGTGGATGTGCATCGATTGATAGGACCTCTCCTGAGACCGGAGCACCTCAAGGCGCTGGAAGATGAGTACCTGCAGAATATGCAGCGTAACTACCAGGAATGGATGACCAAGGCGGCTGAAACGGAGAAGCAGGAGTGGTTCTCGGAGATGGTACCCGACCAGGATGAGCTTTACTACCACACATCGGCGCCGGTCATCATCTTCCAGATGATCGATCAGCATCTGCAGGTGACCAACACCATTCACCAGGAGCTGACATTCAAGGCGCTGGTGATGAGCATCCAGCAGGTGGAGATCTTCGGGCAGACGTACCTCAAGAACGTGATCGAACTAAAGGAGCATCACTTCCGCAACCGCGACCAGATCAAGTACTTCACCCACTACATCATCACCATCGTGAACAACAGCCAGCAGATGGTGGAGCTGGCGCAGCAAATGAAGCAGCTCTACTGGCCCAAGTCACGCACCGAGCACTACGAGGACTTTGAGCGATTGCTGGCCACGTTCCAGCGGATTCGGGCGCATGCAGCCAGCTACTTGCTGGAGGAAGCCTTCCTGGACATGGAGTGCCACTTCAACGACCTCTTCACCGCCAAATGGCTTGCGAGTAACATCGCCGTGGATACCATCTGCGTGACACTGGACGATTACTTCCAAGACTACAACCACCTGCGTCCCAACAACTTCGAAATGGTGATCAACGAGGCCCAGAAGCTGCTCGCCAAGCGCTACATACGAGCGCTGCTCTCCAAGAGACTGTCCAAGCCGCGCACCGAGTGCGATGCAATCACCAGGAAAATCAAGGCGGAGGCCAAGCGTTTTAAGTTGTTCTTCGAGAAGATCGCCCCCAAGATCTCGCTGAGCGATTCGCCACTCGACCTAATCTCCACACTGTCGGCCCTGCTCAGCTCGGATATCGAGTTGCTGGTCCTGGATCTGCATACGCTGCTAGGCAGCTATCCGTCGTTGAACGAGGACCATTTGGTGCGGCTCTTCTACATCCGGAACGATGTCAAAGCAGCCGAGGTGCGCGAGAAGGTGCAGGACGCCATGAAGTCCAAGAAGGCCATGGTTAGTATCGCTAAGCAGGACTGCATCTTTAAGGAGATCGTGTTCAGCGACAAACTGTGGTAAACACGGCTGTGCACAGACCCTTACCACCCGCATTCCGCATGATCTATTTTCTATTGTGTGCAGTATCTACTTTTAAGCTGGAATTGTAAAATATATAAAGTGCTTTATCAACGATTATTATTATTATAAATTATTGTATTCTTTACAAATAAATATAGTTTTGAACTTTGAAAATATAGTTTAAATGTGAATTTAAATGGGATATTATATATAGGCAACTCTCCCGCGAATAGCAATTATATTATTAAGGTGAACTTGTTGAGAAAGTAAAGGTATACATATGTAATTTATTTCTGAATTGTTGATATATTTCAAAGAATTTTAGGTCAAACCTTTTCGTCTGCAAAAGAATTCATATTTTGTAGAAGGTAAAGATAATGTTATTAATTAAATTCGTTTTTCCATTCATGACTTAAATTTTATCGGTGTTTTTGGGCTGCAAGCTTGATATTTGCTGCTCATCCATAGTTTAATTAATGAACTATAGTTTATACTCACTGTAGAAAACCATAACTCTTTGTATCACAAGAAAATGTTGTAAAGATAAAATCAAAGTCGTCGTAACTACATAAATAATTTATAGCTACGATATAAAATCGTTTTGATGTTATTGGGACTAGATAAAGTCTCAGTTTCTATTAGATATGCCTTAAGAAAAATACTTACATACGTAGAAACTAAGAAAATTACCTCTTTTTTAAGATACTTTTAGCCATTTTTTGAGATTTCATTTAAAAATTAACAAAGCATTTGTAAAATTGAGATTTTTAAGGCAAATGTTACTGCAAAATAGGTGTATTATTAATTTAACACAAAAAAATGTATCAATTAAACATACCAAGAAATTATTTAATTAAAACAACAACAAAAGAACAAATGTTCTTAGATTATAACTATTAAATTTAATTAAGAGCCACAAAATAGCTAACCGAGCAGCCCTGTCGGCGAAAGTATGGCCTTTGTGGGCGAAATCGCGGTATTGGCAGCACTGGCTAGGCGAGAACATATGTCGGCAGATTCCGCCCGCATCGCATATATATACTCCCTACGGATCGCTCCCACGTGTCAGTTGTGTCTAATCCGCGTCCCGAGATGAGCTTCAAACCCCAGCCAAGCGGCTTCGCCACCAAGTCCATCCACTCCGGCCAAAGCCCCGAACAATGGAAGAGTGCGGCGGTGATCCCGCTGATATCGCTGAGCACCACCTTCAAGCAGGATGCTCCGGGCGAGCACCGCGGCTACGAGTATTCCCGCAGTGGCAACCCCACCCGGAATGTGCTGGAGACTTGCTTTGCTGCGCTGGACAATGCCAAGTATGGATTGACCTTCTCGTCGGGCCTGGGAGCCACCACCGCTGTGCTGACCATGCTGAGCAGCGGCGATCACATCATCATGGGCGACGATGTGTACGGAGGAACCAACCGTCTGATCCGTCAGGTGGCAACACGCTTGGGCATCACGGCCACCTTCGTGGATCCCACCAAGTTGGATGTGATCAAGGCCTCCGTTAAGCCAGAGACCAAGCTGGTGTGGATCGAATCGCCCACAAATCCGCTGATCAAGGTGGCCGACATCGAGGCGATCGCCAAGCTTGTCCATGGCATCCGAGAGGACCTGATCCTGGCGGTGGACAACACCTTCCTGACCTCCTACTTCCAGCGACCCCTGGAGCTTGGTGCGGATCTCGTCTGCTATTCGATGACCAAGTACATGAACGGACACACCGATGTGGTGATGGGCGGCATCACCATGAACTCCGAGAAGCTCTACAACAGCCTGAAGTTCCTGCAGAACGCAGTGGGCATTGTGCCCTCTCCCTTCGATTGCTACCAGGTGAACAGGAGTCTGAAGACCCTGTCGCTGCGCATGGAGCAGCATCAGAAGAATGCCCTAAAAGTCGCCAAGTATCTGGAGAGCCACCAGTTTGTGGAGAAGGTTCTGCATCCTGCCTTGCCCTCGCATCCTCAGCACCAGATCGCTCTGAAGCAAACCTACGGCTACAGCGGCGTCTTCTCCTTCTACATCAAGGGCGAGCTAAAGCACTCTTCTGCGTTCCTGAAGGCCCTCAAGGTGTTCACCTTGGCGGAGAGTCTGGGCGGATACGAGAGTCTGGCTGAGCTGCCATCCGTGATGACGCATGCTTCGGTGCCCGCTGAGGATAGGAAAACGCTGGGAATCACTGACGGTCTTGTCCGCCTGTCTGTGGGTCTCGAGGATGCTGAAGATTTAATTAAGGATCTGGAGCAGGCTCTCGATTTTGCTGCCAAGGCCTAAATACCTCACATCACATCACATATTGTATTTTGTTAGATCGGCTAGATCATGGATTTCTATATTTTTACCCACCAAATAAAAGTGCTTTGTCTCAAAAATTGTCTATGCTGGCTTTCTTTGTTTCTATATAACTATTTGGGAAATATGAAAGCCTTTAAAATCGGTGTAGTTATACGTTTTTTTTTCATAAACTGTATTACGCAGTCCCGTTGCAGGTTTTGTTTTTGCAGTTCTGAGAGCAGACTTTTTCTGTGAAATAAGTCAATGCTAACACATTATCTAAATGTCAAAATGAATCATAATTTAATCATAATTGTTATATTATTTACGAGCACCTGTTTTCACGGTAAACTAATTATATTTTTTCCGAATCTTGTGTAGTTTCCATTTAAAAATTACAAGCGTTTCAAGTCTACTGCCATTCATTCAATTGTTAAAACATTTTGCAAGCTACATTTAGATATTTTACTCATTTGTATATGTAAGTCTTAAATTGGGGTCTAAATATAATGATTATTTTGTTTTTCTTAATCGAAAACTATGAAACACTTATGTGCATATGTATAGCATTCGTATCAAAAGAATAAAACCTATGAAATATTTATTATATTCTGAGTTCTATTATAAAACATATCAGTCCCTGATTTAAATAATAAATATTAATAAACCGAGTAAAATTTGCGTAAGAAGCGTCCTCCTTGTGACCCCCCATAGCTACAGCCTTGAAAACAACGAAAACGGCCATTGTCATGTGGAGATTATCATAAACAATGAATCAGCACAATTTAAATACGCCGTATCACCAATCTTTCCAGTATTAGCGATAGAAGTAAAGCCATATTGGACATATCTCCCCACCCGAACGGATGTTCCGATTTCTACAATCTACAAACGTTTCGATACAATCAGCTTTTTAATACCTCTTCCTTTTATTTCAAATGGTTTTCGCTAGTCTGATGGTTGCTAATGGTTATATCTTATCTAAGACTCTTTTTCAATATGGAATTTGATGGGGTAATAAAGGTAATTAGTTTGTCGCCAACCAATAAAAAACATCTAAAGAATTTAATGAAAATTGTGTGTTTTTATTCAACAATTCCCGGTACTCGACTGACAGAATGTAATTGATTAAAAATTAAGCTTTAACATTAGATGTACGCTACTACCAGAACCATACCATACTGCTACTGTGAAGTGTGTGTGTGTGTGATTAGGATTAGATGTACAACAAGAGCCATATATCATTATAATAAGCAACTGCGGCTTTCCAACATTCATAATTTTGCCTTTTATGTAATATATATGTATATATATATATAATATTCCTTAAAAAATGCATTTAAATTGCTTAAAATAACCCGAATAGTTCATGTGCATTTTCTGTCCTTAGTACTTGTAACGATAAATGGCGACACCGGCCACGCCAATCAATATGGATCCCATCAGATAACCTAACAGCTTCAGCTGAAAAAAACCGAAATTATTAGAGTTTTATAAAGGCTTTATAATGGCTTTCTTACTTTGGAGTTCTCTACGAGGGGCTGCTTTTGTCTGGTGGCAGTCTTTTGTTCCATTTTCTTAGCCTGACCCAGCATCTTCTGGTACATTTCCTTTTCGTTGTGTTCCTCCCGGCGAGCCTTGATGAATAGCCTGGCCAAATCCGATTGAACTGCTCTATTTTCCGGCTCCAAAGTGGCCACCTTTTGCAATAGCTTAATGGCACCCTGTGTGTCTGCCTTGCCCTCCAGTATCTAGAGAAACAAGAGTATGGTGAGCACCTTAAACTCAAGTACCTGATAAAAATAGAACTTACTCTGCCCTTGCGATAGAGGGCCTTGGAATTGTTCGGCTGACACCGCAGGACATGCTCCACCGACGTCAGTGCTGCATCGTAGGCGGCAATTTTGATTTGAGTCATGGCCAGGTTGTTGTACACAATCAAGCGATCCTCCAACAGGGTTTGCATGTCGCTGTTCGAGAACTAAGCCCGGGAATCAAGTTTAAGTTCAACACAATTGCCATTTTCTACTCACCGGCAGATCTTCCTTTAGCAATTCAGCATCCGGATCCCCGTCTCTAGTATCCAGATAGTCCAAGGCCCGCCTGTACAGATGGATGGCGGTATTGAACTCCAGGCGCTTGTAGAAATAGTTGGCTCGTTCTTTCTTGCGGGTTCTAATAGGATGATTGGGTTTTATTTAAAATAATGAAATGCCTTTCAAATGAAAGGTGGCACACGCACCCATATTTCCGGAGTATTTCAAAGTTCTTGAGATCCGCAAAGTCCTCGTATTTGCTGTCCAAAAGCTCTACTTCGTAGGTAAGCTGCAGGATGAGGGTTAAAATTAGCTAGTTCTTAGGGAATTTTAGTTTCAATCTCACATTCGAATCGGGTGGCACAACGAATTCGGACTCTCCTTCCCTTTTCAGGCCAGTGGAACCGTAGCCGAAGCGGGGATCTATGCTGACTTGGGACACCTCGCCGACCTGCATCATGGGCAGCACCATGTCCAGGCCCTGGACTACCTCGTAGTCCCCAACGTGGCACTGGAAGCCCTTCTCTTCCTCCACCACCTTGCCGTTGTCCAGTTTGCCGGTGAAATTGATGGTCACCAAAAAGCCGCGACTCGGCTGATGGGCTCCCTTTGGCGCCTTTTTGATGATACGCTTTATTAGCTGCTTGTTGCCCAGTATATCATCCTCGCCCTCTATGTCTTCATCTGCCGTCTTTTCCTCTTCAATGTCCGTCTTGGGTGTTGCGCCATCCCCAGAAGCAGCTTCGGCTGCCACCTTTCGGATGTCCTTGGTGTCCTCGGCGTTGGTCAGGTCCTCAAAGGAGCTGCTGCTAGACTTCTCCGTATCCATAATATAACCTGCGATCACGGAATGGCGAGAGGTGGGCGAGAAAGTGTGTAAATTAGTGGAACTCTGAACAAAGGGCAAAGGCAAATTGAGGTGAATGGACGGGGCCTTTTGGGGTCGCCCAGGCCACAAGAAATTCCAGCTTACCGTAGTATCAGACTGTGGATCTGGCTTTTACTAAGAACAAGTGTTTGTTATCGAAAGCAGCATGCAACAAATGTTACAGATAAAAGAAAAAAAATTTATTTTACGATTGCCTTTGGCATTTCACTGCCTGCTAGAGGTGGGCAGTTTCAGCCGATCAGATGTCTCACTGTGACTGGCAACTATTGTTTGAAGTATTGAGAAAGCACAAAAGGTTTGAAAGAATATAGAAATTTTTCATTTTAACAATTTTTTAACTTAAAAAAAATCATATTATGTTAATATCTACTTTTGTTAATAATATTTATACGTTATTTTTTGTTTAATTTGTTACTGCATAATATCGATAACATAGCACTGAATAGAAAATCAGCAGATAGTGTGACCATAAAACTGAATTTGAATTCAATTCATTCTTCTATCAACGGTTGTCCCGCGCGGTTGATCGATGTGAACGATCCGGGTTTCTGTCGCGATTCGAGATCGAGTTGGCGAGATAAAACCGCAAATGCAAAAAGAACGGCGCAACAGCAGCAGCAGCCAGCGATGTAAACAAAGAGATGACAATTTATATTAGCTGTTTAGCCAGTGCAGTTTACACATACTGGGGACATAAAATACACACGCGAATCGAAACGAAACGGGCACGGCACTCTTGTATGTGCACAAAGTGAAATCAGCTGGACAACAAGTGGATTTTGCAATTGCCTTGGCTTGGCTTATTTTGTTTTGTGCCACTTGTTACTTTTGCTGCCGTTTTCTGTGAAATTAACACCCTTTCTATTGGCAGTGATGGGAGGTATCTCTCGGTTGTACCTAAACTGCAGGTTAGGTACTGTCTTAAACTTTATCTCGGGTACTTAACCATTCCCGGTTTTGATTAAAATCGATTTAAATTGGTTTACTTTCTAGTGGAAGTGATTAAATAAGTGTGCTTGGATACAAATCGATTTAAATTTTTGAATTTTATTCCGATTTGATATAAAAAAGTATTTTATATGCAGAGGTTTTGTTTCTAATAAATAATTGCTTAGTAAATAATAAAGCTACGATGATAATAACCACTTTTTAACATTAGGGAAATATTCTCTATAAAACAATCTTTAATTAGTTGTGTAATTAAATGAGAAATCAGTTTATAATCTAAATATAATATAATTTCTATGTTATTTATTGAAATCCGACTTAGTTCTTCGGAACTGCAAACCAGTTTCAACAAATGATGTTGCACATTTGCCGTGCGTAAACCTTTTTTCCTAGCTCCGGTAAACAAGTAATTATACCTTTCCCATCGCTGTCTACATTTTTCTATATTTATTGGGCTATTTTTCCATGCGGTAATGCCAAAGTCGTGAACAGAAAACCGACTTCCTAGTCGTCTTGAACTTGATGCGCTTGAACAAACATGTACAAAGTGTGTACGTGCATGTTCATAAATCGAGCGATGCACCCGAGTAACTCCATGACACAATTGATGCATCCCGGTCGGAATTTCCTCGATTAGGCCTTTTCGCTTTTACCACGGTTTTCTTTTATTTTTTTTTATTTTTCCTTTTTGCAATAGCGCAATATCTGCTTTTCGCAACCTGTTTTCTTTCGCCTGCAGTTTGGCGCTGGCTTTTCCTTTACGTAACCCGCGGCGGCGGCGCTGGCCGGGCACGAGCCAAATCCGATGTGAAGTGTAAATAAATAAATAAATAACCACCGCGAAACCCAGTTTTGTGGTTTTCACTTCTTGACCACTTCAGTCCAGGCTCGAAGCCGGCACGGTAGCCAGCACGATTTCATTATCGCACAACACTTCCCCTACGGAATAAACAATCGCGGTTAGTTTTTGAGGAAATGTTGAAAATGTTAATCCGCAGTTCGTTGGCCAAGTGAACCCGTAACTTTGTGCATATCCAAGTTGGATTCAATGGACATAATACCCAATTTCGAATTCCAAGCAGCTTGGTAGTTAATGTTGGGTGCTAATCAACGCCACTGTGCCAATTCTCTTGATTTTAGTGTCAAATATATCCAAAAGTGAACTGAAAAATAAAACAAACAAATAAACAATTATGGGCAAACAGTCGTTGTCGGTCGTGACGAGTGGTGTTTGGCTTTTGTCCGGAGTTTTACTACTCAGTTTAACGGAGACAAGGGCCTATGGATTTGGACGTTGCCCGAATTACCCATCGATGCCAAAGTTCAACATGAGCAGGGTAAGTGATCAAACCGGAAGTGTAAGCCATTAACTTTATAAATTGTTTAGAAGGTCTTGAGTTAAGTAAATGGGCTCCTTAAAATGAACCAATGTCAATGCACTCTAGAAGAACTTGTAGAAAATAAAGGATAACTTCTTTTCTAACTGATTGTATGTCAAAGTTTAAAACCGGTGACTAGTTTCTAAGGCTAATACATATCTGTAGTATAGGTCAGTTTAAAGGTCAGTTGCCTTGCTTAATGTGCAATAAAGCCATCAGAATTAATTATTTTAAAACCAGTTTTCTGTAGTTGAACAAATCGCAAGGGAAAAGCAGGGAAATATAACAAATTACATTGAGTTTCTAATGTAATCTGCGCTTCATAGAGCACTCTATTGATCCTTTAACTTCCCTAGAAACCTCAGTCGATCAACCACACCCTCTTTTTTGTTTTTTTTACAACATTAATATGCGGTGTAAATTCCGCGTTGTCAGCGCTTATTCGCCATCAACCTGCAAACGTGTCACATCTCCGATTAATTAGCACAAGGCGGCGGTGAAGACCTTTCTTCATTTTATCGTGGATTGTGCATAAGATGAACTTGAACCAATTTAAGGCCACCAATCCGATCCGCTGTGTAAAATGCAAAACCTGTTTTACAGAAGGAGACGAGAGGCACAAAAGCTTTATGGCCTGTCCAATGGTAAACAAACCACTTAGTTTATAAAGAAGTAAATCAACCAGTACCAAAGCCGAGAGACATGGGCATGCCAAGGACAACAAAGTGAACAAGCACAGTCGAGCATCCCTAAATGGAACACTGCAGTTCTCAAGAAAATATTGTATTAGTAACGCAAGTTCAATATATTCTGGCATCTTTTTAATTAGGAAATACGAGATAGAACCTTCATATTAGACTTAAACTTTCCCTTGAGAATTTATTTGAAATTGCAACTAAATTCCTTCCTAAATACTTTTTGCTTTGTTTTATATTTCAGAATTGTCCCTTCCTTAAGAAACCTTTTAAAACCTCTTAATAAGCTTCAAAATACTTTGCTGCATTTTTTATAAAATGAATTTACAACCAATTAAAATTGTTTTCGACATTTTTCGCATAAAGCTTGGCTTTTTATAGTAAATAAAATATTTCGTGAATTTCTTTTCGAAATAAAACCCGTTTCCGAGACTTTCTGTATTTCTTAGAATTTATTTAAGGCGGATTCCATTGTGGCATTTAAGTTGTTTGAGTCATGGCAGGCTATGCTGTTAATTTGGAGAGACTGAAAGCCAGAGACTAGAAAATTGGCTCTATCAATTTAGCAGCTTAAATGAAATTGATTGAGCCTTGATTTGCATAAATGATAATGCACCATAATCGTACCCCTCGTTGTATCTGTGACTCCAATTATGTGCGGGCCTCCGCTTCCATGTGGCACACCATCCAATTGAGCCGCTGACAGGCGTAAATTAAGCCACTTGTCATCGTCACCGCCCCCCTTTTGACCCGGGGCAAAGACCTCGCCAGCTTCGGTTAAATGCCAGCTACTGGTAATTAAATCTGCTGCGGCTCCCTGCGACTTTGAACTGCAGCCAAGATGAGAGAGCAGCTGCGTCTGCCAAAAGTTCGACAGCAGTCAAAAACCAGTTTCCGAACAATGTTTATGTTTTACGCCGTATTAGTAACCCACTTAGTTATTTCTTGGCCAAGAGAGAAACGCTGGGTGACAATGCCGCTGTCAAGTCTATGAAAGGCCTGAGTTCTCAGAACTTCTGAGGATCCATATGCCGAATGCATGATAAGCAAAGTGCCTGAGATAACAATGGAACTACGAAGTCAATAACAAGGAAATTTATTTATAACTGCAATGGAAACAGAGAAAACATATGTAGGGAACAGATGGTAAATACGTATTATTAGTAGGAAATTTATCTTGAAGAATTAACACAGGTTTTCTTTAGTTATATATAGTCTTTGGTTATATATTCAGTGGTATAGGTATTTGTTTACTATTCAAAACAATTAAAACAAGCCACAACTAGCTTGTTTGAAAATTATATTTGTTAACATTATTCCAATCAGTAATTAATGAGGTTGTGCTCTACTGGACTTCATTTATCTGTTAAATAATAGCAAAGAGTATGAATATTTATATATATGTTGTATAGATTTATACTCTTTGATAATAGCCAAGTAATATCTTATTTTTCTTCAGGTTCTTGGCCATTGGTATGAAGTGGAGCGATCGTTTTATTTACCGGAAATCGCTTCTGGTTGCACTACCTTCCAATTTCAGCCCTACAACAAGGCAGAACAATCCAAGTTTGCCAATTTTAAGCTGGCAGTGGCCATCAAGAACATCAATCGCATGTGGGTAGCATCATAGAGCTTCCTAAAATGTACCTATTATTAACTTAAGTCTTTCTACCTCTTAGAACTGGCAATCCAAATGTAAACATAGGCTATGCAACACCGGAAAATAGTCGCTCTTCTATAATGGATTTTAAGGTAAGAAGTTGCCTCTAAAAAAGGCTACTTCTTTCTAAAATAATATATATATTTATCATAATTTCTTTCCCAGTTCACATCCCGTTTTCCGGACGTGATTGCCCGCCTACTGCCGGGCTCTGGCAAGTACCAGGTGCTCTACACGGACTACGATAACTATGCCATTCTGTGGTCCTGCGGCAGCATCGGCTCCCTGGGCCACTCCGATCAGATCTGGATACTGGGACGTGATCGGGACTTTGAGGTAGACATACGCTCCAAGGTTTACGATGTCTTAAAGCGACTCTCCCTGGATCCCGAAAGGCTGATCATCAGCAAAAACAAGAACTGCCCCGAGGCGCTCTGAGAGGCGTTATACCCCAATCTTCATGTATTTTTTAAGTTCATTCGGTTAAGGAACAAAATCCCATTTGATGCCTAATCACTTAGGCTGCTGTGATATTGAGGAGGAGAAGGTGGAGTGTGTGTGAGTGCGGAGAGAGAAATATGCAAATACAGAAGCAAATAAGATTCAACTCGATCGGGGAAGTTCAGTATCTTCGCAACGCTCGAGTTCAATTAACGCTGGCATCCTAATTAGTTGGCGATAAACAGAATTTCCCCGTCATCTTGACTCAGTCGTGATTGACGAACGGATCAATAAGGTTCTGAGCTCGAGAAGATGTCCCGATTGTGGATCTTGGTTTGTGCAACTCTATTCCTGACCCTCTGGCACATGTCTGAGGCGAGAGGAGGCGGCGGCGGCGGCGGTGGAGGTGGACATGGCGGAGGCGGTCATGCTGGAGGTTTCGGCGGAGGTGGTCACGGCGGTGGCTTTGGAGGCGGACGAGGTGGATTCGGCGGAAGAGGAGGCGGCGGTGGCGGCTTTGGTGGAAGGGGTCCGGGCTTTGGAGGTCGCGGTCCAGGTGGTCCGCCTCGTGGTGGTGGCTACGGAGGAGGACCCCGTCCCTACTACGGCTACAGAGGATATGGAGGAGGCTTTGCTAGGTACGGAGGATACGCTGGCTACGCAGGAGTTCTGCCCGTGCCCGTTCCCTATCCTGCCGCCTACAACCGCTGCTACGACGACTATTATTACAACTATTATTACTGCTGACAACTCTGTTGTGTTACGATTATGGATGGTTTATTTATACAAATTACATTCAACACGTTTTGTTTTGTAGTTACAAAGATTATGTAAAGTTACCCCAGAAAGTTCGGGCTGTAGACAGTTCTCTAAATATTCCATATCTCATATATATTCCTTATTGTTTTGATGGTCTCCGGTGTGTGCGTGGTTCCTTCCTCGTGGAGTGTCGGGGCAGTGCTTAGGACTAGTCAGAAATAATTCCCATTAAAATGCAATCTACATATGCGCATCTAGATAAACTTAAACTACGGACTAGATATGAGTACACGAGACGTGGCTGATGCGTTCGTTGTGTTGTGGCAGACTAATCGATTGCTGGCCGACAGATCAGAGGGCAGTATATAGTATTTAAAAACAAACAAAGGTTTATGGTGTGGAAGCATACGAATCCAATGAGAGACTTAGTTCGGAAGCGCTTCCCTAAAGATATGGAGTGGTCTCTAAACTAACTTAATCACAACATCCCTCTGATCCCGCCTATTGCTGCGATAATTCAAATCAATATGCATATATAGGTTGAGTATAAAAAAGTGCGAAATTACACTGGGATGAAGTTCGAGGCTAAAGCATCTTGGCTGGGAATGTAAGCTCTAAAAAATTAACTCAATGATAAAAAAAATTGATGTATTCTAAAGACAATAATTATCTTTTACAACCCTATTGAAGTTCTGATTTCTTTTGAGCGTTTCCCTCAATAACAATTTATGGAAAGCAACTCCGTTAAGCGCTCGCTTACAGACATGCAAATGAGAGAAAGAATTATCTAGAATGAAAAAGCTCAAGTTTGAAGAGTTACATTTCCTCAAAGATTACATTACGTCCACGAAGATAGCTCAGCCTTCGCCCATCATCCCGTATGTGTTTGTGTGATATATGATTCTATTGAATGCCCCGGAAGACAGCGGACGAACGTTGTGTGTTGCACGGATTCGTTTCGTTTTCCCTCTCGAGCGCTTCTCTACAGCATCGCCTTGCACTCGCTCTCGGCGATGCTGTGCTGGATGCAGTGGTTAATCTCAGCGAAGCCCGGCCTTTCGCTCGGCTTGCGGTTCCAGCAGCGACGCATCAGCGCATAGACGGAGAGCGGCGTGTTGTCCGGACAGCCGAGGACATTGCCCTCCTTGATGTACTTGATAACTTCCTCGTGGGTTAGCCCGAAGTAGGGCTGCAGGGCGAAGGAGAAGATCTCCCACAGGCAGATGCCGTAGGCCCAAACATCCGATTCCAGCGAGAACTTGTTGTACAGTATACTCTCCAGCGGCATCCAGCGGATCGGTATGAAGTCGTTCTCGTCGCCCTTGTAGTAATCCTGCAGATAGATCTTGTGCGACAGCCCAAAGTCGGCGATCTTCACCGCCATGTGCTCGTTGATCAGGCAATTCCGCGTGGCCAAGTCCCGGTGAACGAACTTGCGCTCCGAAAGGTACAGCATGCCCGCCGCTATGTTAGCGGCCATCTGAAGCAGGTGCAGCTCGTTAAGCTGCAGGCGATCACGGTTTGGCGCCTGGTGGGTGGCGTACGGCGAACAGGCGCGCAGGAACTCGCTGAGATCCCCGGGCGCCATGTACTCGAACAGCAGGCACATGGGTCGGCCGAGGGCACAAACCCCCAGCAGCTTGACAATGTTCGGATGATCGAATTCGGCCAGCAGGCAAGCTTCACGCTCGAAATCCATCTGCATCTGATCGCTGGCATCGTCCTTGAGCATCTTCACGGCCACCAGGAGGTCCTCCTGGCCGGGCACTAGTCCCGGAGCTCTGGCCTGGAAGACGCGACCGAAGGCCCCCTGTCCCAGCGATCTCACATATACGATTTCGCCGCGAGGATACTCCAGCTTCTCGAGGCGTGCATTCTGCTTGGTGCCCTTCGCCTCCTCCTTGGTAGCAATCGTGGTGAGGGCCACGCAGTTGCTGTGCACAGTGGCCGTGCTCCGGATGGTGCCCCACTTGCCCAGGGTGTTGGTGTTGGTGCCACCAAGGGTCTCACGGCTGGTGTTCAGATTAGCGCCACACTCTCCTAGGCCCCGCATCGAGACGCTGCAATCGGTGGTGGCGGTGGCTGCTCCCGCCGGCTGGGAGTAGTCCTTGTGCTTGGACAGCTTGTAGACGAGCAGGATCATGAGGTGTAGGGCGACAATGGCCACAAAACCAATGCCAGCCAGAAGGAAGATCATGGAGGGCGTAAAGAACTTCTCCATCTTGATGGGTGTGTTTAGGTCGCCGGCATTGGGGTCCACATAGTCCGCTGAAGGGGATTAGGGATTAGGAGGGGCTCAAAAGGAAAGTTAATCTGGAGTAAACCTACGGCACAAAGGTATATCGCAGTGCTGCCAGCGCACAGACTCATCCACCGTGTAGCACCAAGGATGCGGCTCCTCGCCACCCGCATTGCGGCAATAATTCTCACCCTCCAGCAGCTGATGGAAGACCAGCGGCGGTTGGATGTGCTTATGCGGGTATTGAGTGTCCCAGCGCTGGCAGGGAATGCCCGACTTGGTCATGTTGGCGGTGCCCATGTAGAAGCGTCCATTGCCATTGCGACAGTCGTCTGTAAAAGAATCAGTTTATGGGTTGAAGGAGTCCTCTTTTAGCTCATCTTCTTGTACTCACAGCTCACTTCCGACTCCTTGAGCTCGGTCAGGCCGATGTAGGAGCAGTTGGGCCTTCGCATGGAGGCATTGTAGTGCGGCAGGGCGGAGCAGTTGGGCAGCCGGAAGTGACCGCGGCTCTTGATGAACATATTGCGCTCCTTTTTCTCCTCGATGAGCACCCAGTCGTTGTAGCAGAACTGCAGGTGAGTGGCCTGGCAATCCTCGAAGCACAACGGCGCCTTGACAGCCCTTCCGCCAGGCCCCTCCAAATGGCAGTTGGGAAAGGCATACGCACAGAGCATTTTCTGTGGAAATTTGAATTTAACCATCGGAATTCAGAAGCCTAAACTAGACTGGGCACTCACCTCGGCAGCTTCGCGGCACAGACCCGAAAGATCGGATATCAGCTCATCCCATAGAGCTGTGGTCACCTGTTCGTTCTTCCAGCCGCCTGTGGGATCCTCCAGGCTATACCACACCTGGCCGGTGATGTACTGCTTGCACACCTTGCCATTGTAGGGGGCACAGTAGCCGCTCTCCTCGCGCTGTTCCCGTTCGTGATGCCGCTGATGGTGGCGCCTGGTGACGGGCTCCTCGATGGCATTTAGGGAGCTCGCGTGCGTGGCGCTGGTAAACAAGAGCACGCACAACAATATGGCTGGCCAAGTGCCACCCAATAGACCCTCAGCAACACCCCCCAACCACTGCAGCCCGGCCGCCATGGCTGCTGCTGTTTTCTGTATAAGCCTTGGGAGTTTCTTTTTTTTTTCTCAACCAACTCTACAGGGAAATCTTACAAATAACCACAAATTCACTAATTTCACAAACGAATACTAAACTATACTCTCTTGCCGCATTTAACCGATTCTTTTGCAAGAATATTAACGAAAGTTAGTCGGTGAAATTTGTGTTTATTTGCGCGCTTCCTGATCTACGACGACGACGCCTTTTCACCGAATACCACACACAGTTTGACGACGGACGACGGGCGGCTTTAGCCACCCATATTTTTATCCCTTAGGGGTGGTTTCCTGGGCATACACAAGAACAGGGTTGTTAAATGCGCGGCAAATGCCGAGAGTCCTTTATTCTGATTGGGAAGCCGAAAATGTTTATATTGTTATCACTTATTTGCCGCCTTCTTCTGCTCTTCCTTCAGTTTCTCCTCCTTTTTAGGTTTGTTTATGCGAGACCTCGAAAGCGTCGTCCCCATCGCATTCCTGCTCCTCCTCTTCTTCTTCGGGAATTTGTTCGAGTCCCTAGAAAGAGAGGCTTTGTATACCCAAGCTGGGAATTTTTGTTGTGTCGGAAAACTACAGGAAAAACTCTATAGAGACGACCAATTGAACTATCACTTTCGCACTAAACGCTTCATTTATTCACTTTTGCCCTTAAGCTTAAAGAAAAACATGTCTTAATTCAAACTAGTTCTTTTTCTCATCCGGTATGGCATCCAGACCCTGCAAGGAAATCAAATATGTTCTTTATAGCGGAGATTTGGTCTAAGAGCTTTGAAGATGAACATGCACTGTAGGTTAGTTTCCAAAATAAAACGTGAACTGTGTTAGAAACCATGAAGAACCAAAACAGATGAGGTTTGTACAAGATTTTAATACAAAATAGGGAATATTTGTTGAGATAGAACTATACTATGAATAAAAATGAAGGATAATGAAGGTTGGGTGTTAGAGAAATAATAAATGAATAATTAAGATTAAGCAATTACTTCAAAATTATCAAATACTATAAAAATATCGTTTACTTCAGATTAAGAAATATTTATTTGCTATTATTTTTTGTAAATACTAATTATCAATTATTTATGGAAGAATTTCTTTAAGTGATTATTTTACTTCATTGTGATAAGAAAAACTTATTTTTTTTAGCTTTCTTTGCTTGAATCGCTGCAGGATTATTTAAGCGACCTTTGTAACCGACTAAATACAAATAAACATATTATTAAATGCTTACGTTAATTTATTTTAAATAAGTCTGCTTTTATTCTTAGTTTATTGAACTCTTATCTTGTTTAAACCGCCTTTGTGTTTTTGTGTTTGAAGAATTTATAAATGTCGTATTTTACCAGTGTTGAAAAGTGTCGACGAATAGCGATGGACCAATTGCAAAATGTTATATGCGATGAATAATCGAAGTTTTGCACAAATTGTAAATGTTGCTTACTACATTCAAGGACATCGACAATAAAATTATGAATTAATTTGACGTTTTAATTTTAATTAGGAGCTAGGAAAACCACGTGTACATAGTAAGGTCAGAAATAAGAATTTCTTCCTTGAGGCAATAATTCAACAATTAAATAGATAATTGAAAAATGAAATCAAATTAAACGAAAATTTCGGAAACTATTAAACGAAATTCAAAGTAATGCATAAATTCTTATTAGAAATATAAGCCATAACCCATATGATGCATCTAATGTGAATGCATAATTTTGGATATAACTGTGTGATGAAGCGAACCACAAAACGCAACAAATAAACAACGAAAAACGTGACAAGCATACACCAATGATGGCCAGTTGTTGTTGAAAGCTGGCCAGAAGATTAAGCTATAGCAACATATCACTTACGTTCATCAAATAGGGATTGTTGGTCAGTCGGAAATCGCGCTGGTACATCACTCGGCTGAAGCGCTCGTCCATGTTGCGACGGAAGGCCTGCGGAGCAAACGAAAAATATCAGAAACCGCGCAGAAATCTATCCGGCATCCAGGCGCGCTCCTGTCGACAAGTGCGTGCCGTAATTATGTTAAACAAAATCCGTTTAGTGCACAACCAACAGCGATTATATAAGAACTTCAGGCTGCTCGGGCAGCGGGGGACCATTCAACTCACATTGCCAATCGTGACCTTCTGCAGGCCGTACATGGCGTATATGGGCACCGACAGGAGTGTGGTGATGATCACGGCACCAGGTAGGATTTCGAACCACATCTTGACGGGAAAATAAGTATTGTTATGATTTTTTCAACAAGACACCCAGACAGTGGGACCGCGTCGCGACCGTTTCAAATATCCCACAAAAAAGGCAAAGTTTCAGGTGCCGATAACTAGTAGACAATGTGCTATCGGCCGCCTAGAGATGGCAATCTAACGCGTTCAAAGGACTGTGAATTGTTCAAAAGTAAACGTCGGATACTGTGACTAAATAGCTATATGTGAGAAATAATTATGCCATATCTCCACCTAAAACAGAGTTTAATGTTAAGTGTGTATATATCATTTGATTAGCAACCTGTATAAACCACAGTTTTAGATGTGGACATCCAAGTTATCCTGGCACGCCTGGTTTTATTTTAAAATATTTCTGTCTTTGACATGAAGCAGTTGTGGTAGAATCAGTTGTCGTTTTGTGTTGGTTTCGTCGTGTACTCTTGCAATCCAGTTAAAAAAATATTGAATTTTTCTTTGTGAAAATTTTATCTAATAAAAAAAAGTCGACCATTATTTATTCTGCTTCTCTCTTTGACAAGAAACATTTGCAGTAGAAATAGTTGTCGGTTTTGTGTAAGTTTCGTCGTGTACTCTTGCAATCGAGTTAAAAAAGTATTGATTTGTTTCTTTAATGAAAGTATTATTTTATGAAAAAAGTCTACCATTATTTTAAAAATAGCTATTTTCTCTGCTTCCCACTGCAGCAGGGGTAGCTTTTTAAGCAAACGAGTTAACGGCCACACTGAATCCCTCTTCGATTCTCCAACAGCGAGCAGAAAAGAATTTGCAAAGAGTTCTGAGCGGAGCAACAACAACGAGAGCGTCAAATCAGCGGAGAACAGGAGCATGAGTATGGCCACCAGCGGTATTGTCGAGTCATTTCCTACGGGCGCCCTGGTGCCCAAGGCCGAGACGGGAGTGCTGAACTTTCTGCAAAAGTATCCGGACTACGATGGCCGCGACGTCACCATAGCCATCTTTGACTCCGGCGTGGATCCTCGGGCAACGGGACTTGAGGTGAGTTGGCACTTTTTTGCAGCCACATTCGGACGGCGGCTAAATTTTTCTTTCTGCTCGAATGCAGACTCTCTGCGATGGCAAGACGGTGAAGGTGATCGAGCGCTACGACTGCTCCGGTTGTGGCGACGTTGACATGAAGAAAAAGGTGACGCCGGACGATAATGGCACCATTAAGGGACTTTCCGGCAACACGCTCAAGCTAACTCCTGAGCTGCTGTCCTTGAACACGGACCCTGACAAGGCGGTCCGCGTGGGCCTGAAGAGCTTCAGCGATCTGGTGCCCAGCAAGGTGCGGAACAATATCATTGCCCAGGCCAAGCTAAAGAACTGGGACAAGCCCCACAAGACGGCCACGGCGAACGTCAATCGCAAGATTGTCGATTTTGAGTCACAAAACCCAGGTGAGCGCCCAACATCCACTGTCCCAATTGAGTAAATAAAGCATCCTTTCGCCAGGTGAAGCCTCCAAGCTGCCCTGGGACAAGAAAATCGTTAAGGAGAATCTAGACTTTGAGCTGGAGATGCTCAACAGCTATGAGAAGATCTATGGGGACATTAAGACCTCCTACGACTGCCTTCTCTTTCCCACGGCCAACGGCTGGCTGACGATCATCGATACCACAGAGAAGGGCAACTTAGAGGAGGCCCTGCGCATTGGCGAATTCTCGCTTACCCACGAAACGCGCAATGTGGACGACTTTCTGTCCATATCCGTGAACGTCCACGACGAGGGCAACGTGCTGGAGGTGGTGGGCATGTGTTCACCCCATGGCACCCATGTGGCCTCCATTGCCAGCGGTAATCATAGCACACGCGATGTGGACGGCGTAGCGCCCAATGCGAAGATCGTATCGATGACCATCGGTGATGGACGCTTGGGCTCCATGGAGACCGGTACGGCCATGGTGCGGGCCATAACCAAGGTGATGGAGCTGTGCCGCGACGGCAGACAAATCGATGTGATCAATATGAGCTACGGCGAGCATGCCAACTGGTCGAATTCGGGGTAAGCTAAACATGTGGTTGTGGTTGCAATTAATACGAGAGTTGGCGAGTTTTCCTTAGAATATCGGAAGAGGTGCGTCGCAGGCGACAGAAGATGGGTGCGTCGAGGTAAATGGCAGATACAAACTATACTCTACACACCAATCCTCTTGTCTCCGACACCACTTCAGCCGTCATACAAAAACCAGCAAACTCTGTACCCTTAATTACGTCTCTTATCTCACTTTCTATATCTCCGTATCTCGTAATCTCTTGCAGTCGCATTGGTGAGCTGATGAACGAGGTGGTAAACAAGTACGGCGTCGTCTGGGTGGCCTCCGCTGGTAACCATGGCCCTGCTCTCTGCACCGTCGGCACTCCGCCGGACATCAGTCAGCCCAGCTTGATCGGCGTGGGCGCCTATGTCTCGCCCCAAATGATGGAGGCCGAGTATGCTATGCGAGAGAAGCTGCCCGGCAATGTCTACACCTGGACATCGCGTGATCCCTGCATTGACGGCGGCCAGGGTGTGACAGTTTGTGCTCCGGGCGGAGCCATTGCCTCCGTGCCACAATTCACCATGTCCAAGTCGCAGCTGATGAATGGCACCAGCATGGCTGCTCCGCATGTATCCGGTGCCGTGGCGCTGCTTATTTCGGGACTGAAGCAGCAGAATATCCCGTATTCGCCGTACAGTATTAAGCGAGCGCTGGGCGTTACGGCCACCAAGCTGGGCTACGTGGATCCCTTTGCCCAGGGTCATGGTCTACTGAATGTGGAGAAGGCATTCGAGCATCTGTTGGAGCACCGCCAGGCCAAGGATAATTTGTTGAGGTAAAGTAATCCATTTCAGAGGGAAGGTAATGGTTACTTAAGCTCCCTTTTCTATCTACCTATTTCTCCTACTCAGGTTCTCCGTGCGCGTGGGCAACAACCAGGCCAAGGGCATTCATCTGCGTCAGGGCGTCCTGCGCAAATTTGTTGACTACAATGTGAACATAGAGCCTGTGTTCTTGAACGACAAGGAGACTGGTATGTAGAGGAACCTTTAGAGCAGGGATGCCCTACAGATTGACACGCAAGTCTGCAAGTTTCTCAGCTTTGGCTCTGCTTACAGCAAGAGTGTAAGCGATCAGGAGCTGCCAGTAATAACATGCTTGTCGAAGCTAGATGAATCTCAGCAGCAGCTCAGCTCAGCACTGATCTTTTTCCATTACTATTCCCTTCTCTGCAGACCCCAAGGACAAGTTCAACTTCAATGTGCGCCTGAATCTGATAGCTTCGCAGGTGTGGGTGCAGTGCGGCGCCTTCTTGGACTTGAGCTACGGCACTCGCTCTATTGTGGTGCGCGTGGATCCCACTGGCCTGCAGCCAGGCGTGCACAGTGCCGTGTAAGAAGCCTCTCAGTATCCTGAGTTATTTTCCCTTAACCTATTCTAAATTTATCTTAAAACAAACGCAGAATCCAGGCCTTTGACACAGACTGCGTGCAGAAGGGCTCTCTCTTTGAGATTCCCATTACTGTGGTCCAGCCGCATGTCCTGGAGTCGGAACAGAACAGGCCCGTCTTCGAGCCAGCCTCCAAGACCGTTGAATTTCAGCCCAACACCATCCAGAGGGACTTTATACTCGTCCCCGAACGTGCCACTTGGGCGGGTAAGTTGGCTCCCCGAAATAACCTGCTATTCCTTAAATAACTCTTCCGTAGAGCTGCGCATGCGCATCACCGATCCCAATCGCGGCAAGGACATAGGCAAGTTCTTTGTTCACACCAACCAGCTGCTGCCCAAGCAGTCCTGCCTCAAGATGGAGACCATGAAGATAGTGCCCGTAGGCTCCGAGCAAGAATCCACCACGGTTTTCAAGGTTAAGGTATGGCTTAGCTGTTCTCTAACTTGAGTTCTTGATACACACACACACTCTTCTATCCTTCAGTCTGGCAAGATCCTGGAGCTGTGCATTGCCAAGTATTGGTCCAACTACGGGCAGAGCCACCTCAACTACAGCCTGCAGTTCCGCGGCCTGCAGGCCCACAATCCCAATGCCTGTGAGTGGCCTTAACATTAAGTTCTCTTTGATCTTACTAAATACCAATAACATATTCCCGGCAGACATGATGCATGCGGGCAGTGGCATTCACCGTCTGGAGATCGAGGCATTGATGTCGGAGGACCTGCAGCCGCAGGTGCAACTCAAGACTGCCGCCGTGATACTGCGCCCCAGCGAAGCCAAGATCTCGCCGCTGAGCGCCACACGTGATGTGATCCCAGACGGACGCCAGGTGTATCAGAACCTGTTGGTGTACAACCTAAGCGTGACCAAGGCGGCCGAGGTCGCCCTGTATGCCCCCATCTTCTGCGACCTCCTTTACGAGTCCGAGTTCGAGTCGCAGATGTGGATGCTGCACGATGCCAACAAGGCCCAGGTGGCCACCGGGGATGCCCGTTCGCACAACTTCTACACGAAGCTGGAGAAGGGCGACTACACCGTTCGCATGCAGGTGCGTCATGAGAAGCGCGATCTGCTGGAGAAGATCTCGGAGGCCAATATGGTGGCCTCCTACAAGCTGGCCAATGTGCTCTCCCTCGACTTCCACGAGAACTATAATCAGAGCATCGTGGGCGGACGCAAGTTTGTTTCGGCACCGATGCGCGGCACTGCCACCCGTGTCCTCTACATTGCCCCCATTTCCCAGGAGCGGCTGACCAAGGCTAATCTGCCCGCTCAGTGTTCGTATTTGAGCGGCAACCTTATCTTCCCCCAAGACGAGGCCGGTCGCCGTGTGGCCCTGCATAGCTTCAAGTATATACTCAATCCTGCCGAGAAGAAGTCGCACACGAATGGCGGCAGCAATGGTGGCCCTACTGCCGCCACCAATGCAGCAGCCGCTGCTGCTGTCACTACCAATGGCGGCAAGCCGAAGGCCACTCCGCAGGCAGCCACATCGGTGGCCAATCCAGCGGCTGGCGATGGCATCACCGTCCAAAGCGATGCACCGGTGGAGAGCGGCGCCTGCCCAGCCTCGCCCAAGAAGGGCAAAACCAATGCCGACGACTATGCCGAGAGCCTGCGCGACTTCCAGTGCTCGAACATCGTCAAGTGTGGTGAGTTTAAACGCCTCTGAGTTAAGAAAAAGCTGGGAACCCTCGCTTTCATTCCTTCCAGAACCCGAGATGGCCGAAAAGATCTACAGCGAGGTGATCGTCGCCCATCCCAAGCACCTGCAGGCTCACCTGCTGCTCATCCAGAGCATTGAAACCACGCAGTTGAAATCGCAGCTGCCGCTGACCTTTGCCAATGGCCAGAAGTCGTCGCTGGAGGAGACTGGCGAGGGTTCCGACAAGCAGAAGGAGGAGCAGAAGAAGATACGCGGCGCCCTAGAGCGCATTGTCAAGCTGGCCGATAAGGTGATCCAGGAGACCGATGTCGACGCCCTGCTCTCCTATTACGGCCTCAAGAACGATACTCGCGCCGATGCAGCCAAGATTAAGACGTAAGTAAAACGGATTTAATATGAATTCCCAAATATAGTTAACTCCTTACGAATTAGCAACACGGACAAGCAAAAGAATAATCTCATCGAGGCGCTGAGCAAGAAGGGCATTGCTTTGGCCAAGCTAGCCGTGCTGGATGATAACGTTAAGGATCGTGTGGCCGATATCAACGACCTGTACACCGAGGTCATTAAGTTTGTCGACGCCAACGACTCGAAGGCCATACAGTTCATGCTTTGGCATGCCTATGTCAATGGCCATTATGGGCGCATGTACAAGGGCGTGTTCAAGCTGATTGAGGAGAAGCGCTCCCGCGAACACTTCGAGGAGCTGGCGGCCATCAATGCTGCCCTGGGACACGAGCACATCCGTGCTGTTATCAATCGCATGATGATCACCGCCTTCCCCAGCAGCTTCCGTTTGTTCTAGACCTTAGCCGTTCATCAGTAGCCACAATACTAAAAATATGCACGCTTCAATGCGCTCCTTGTTTTTTTATATATATAAATATACCTTACTCAATATGTAAATGAATAAAAGATATTACATGGAATTACATGGAAATGGGCGTTAATTAAGACTGTAATTAACCTTAAAATTGGTCTTTTTGCCCCAAAAATAACTTTAAAAATATATTTTTCAGCTCAGTCAAAAATTTGGCATTGAAGGGTTAAAATATAATTGAAAAGTAACGGGTAATTTTAGTTCCCAGTGTGGCCAGCTGGTAGTAGACATATTTGAGCGGTGATGCGATGGCGAAAACCGCAAAGTACTTAGTTTTGAAACTAAGTTTTTAAATTGATTTAAAATCGCATCAAAAGGCACACATTTCAATATTATGTTATTTTGCTAATTCAATTTGTTTTGATAAATAACAGTTTGTTTTATTCCAAATGGCTTTATGATCTAAAAACAATCGATTGTGCCAAAGAATCGATTGTGCGAACAATCGATTGTTTAGTACGATGCCCTGAGCGCTCTATGGCCAAAGCCAAACGAGTAAAAATAAAAACAAAATACAATGCAGACGCACAGGCGAGAGTAAAATGGGTAAGTTTGACAGAAAAAATGCACTTGAGAGACGGAAAAATGTCCAATTGGGCTGCGCGATTAGTGAACTAACCGATGTCGATGGAAAAACCAAAGAGAATCCTGTTTAAAAATGCCTTTTCCTGCTACGTAGTTTTGCTGTTTTCCTGTGCAGTGCGTGTGCGTGTGTGTGTGTTGGTCGGTTGAGTGTATGTATTGGCCGATCGATTTTATTTTGCATATTCAAGGACAAGCGTAGTCCTGCGGGAAAGTACCGTTAATGCAGCGACCGGGGCGGAGCCGGAAAATGCAAGGCGATATCTCGCATCCGGTAGCGCGGTGACTCAAAATGCAAAACCCCGGGGCCATTATCGGCTCCGTGCAATCTGTGTGTGTGCCCGCTACCGTACCCTGTGTCAACTTCGAAGCGGAGCGAAGAGGACAAACACAATGGATGACAAATGCGGGTGCAGCCGCAGCGGCAGAAGCAGCAACAACAACAACTCTCAGTTCCGTGTCAATGTGCTCACGTACTCCTGTGTGTGCTAGGTGTGTGTGTGTGCTTGTGTGTGGGACGGAAACTTTTAGGTATGCAGGAGGTGTACGCATGTGTGTAGGTGTGTGTGTGTGTGTGTGTCTTATTTTATTTTTTTAAATTTTTGGATAACGAAAAAGAACGAGGAGAAAAGAAGCTTCCCGAGAGATGTCTGCGTTGGCGGATCGATCGTTAAAGAAGTTATTTATTGCCTAGGGTATTCATTCCCCCCTTTCCCACACTCCCATTGAGATGGAAGAACATCAAAGATAAGGGCCCCCGGCATTTGCTTTGTGTGGTCTTCGCTTTTATATAGTATACTTAATGTGTTTATTTATATATATACCCTCCTTTGCTTGCAGAGTATCCACAAATTGATTTATACGAATTCCTCACGGAGTCCGAGCTGCAACAGTACTACAATGCCGTCAAGTGAGTGACCCAAAAAGGCGGAAACAGCCCGCCACTCACCCACTCTTTCACTCTTCCAATCTTCTCAACTATTTTCACTTTTTCTTCGTTTTTTTGTTGTACTTTTTCTTGGTTTTTCCTTCAATTTTTCCCCCTTGCGCAGAAACGAATTAAAAATAACAAACGCGGCCCAGTTCAAGTATGCCGCCGACGAGGACTTGCGCTTTATTGGGCTGTCGCGGCCGGAAATCCGTAGGCTGCGCAAGTTCTACGAGAAGCACTTCCCCCACAGCTACCTCAGCAAGATCAAGCGTCTGCTGCAGGCGCCCGGCACCATGGTGAAGCGGGAGGAGTCACAGCCCGGCAATGGGACTCAAGTGGCCAGCGATGGTCGCGATGGGGCCGCTGCAGGAACATCGCTGGCCGCCAAGAATGGGGCCAGCAGTTCGCCGGGCAAGGTGCCCAATAACAAGCACATCATTCCGGCGGACTCGATCAGCGTCAACAAGCAGCTGGGCACCGGCGAGTTCGGCATTGTCCAGCAGGGAGTTTGGACCAATGGCAGCGAGAGGGTGAGTCCCTATCCTGATATTCTGAAGAGTTTCCCCTTACCAGCATCTCCTTTGACAGATCCAAGTGGCCATCAAGTGCCTGTGCCGGGAGCGCATGCAGTCGAATCCCATGGAGTTCCTCAAGGAGGCGGCCATTATGCATTCCATCGAGCACGAGAATATCGTGCGCCTGTACGGCGTTGTACTGGCAACGGACTCGCTCATGCTCGTCACCGAACTCGCCCACTTGCGCTCGCTGCTTGAGTGCCTCAAGGATTCGGGGTTGCGCGTCAGCTTCCTCACCATACCCACTCTCTGTGAGTTCGCCCTGCAGATCTGCAATGGCATGCGCTATCTGGAACAGAAGCGCCTGATCCACCGGGATTTGGCCGCACGGAATATCCTTGTGTTCAGCAAGGACAAGGTGAAGATCTCGGACTTTGGACTGTCGCGTGCCTTGGGCGTGGGCAAGGACTACTACAAGACCAACTTCAATGTGAATCTAAAGCTGCCGATTGCCTGGTGTGCGCCCGAGTGCATCAACTATCTGCGCTTCACCAATGCCTCCGATGTGTGGGCCTTCGGCGTCTGCCTGTGGGAGATGTTCTCGTACGGCTTCCAGCCCTGGGCTGCGCTCACCGGTCTCCAGATACTGGAGGCCATCGATTCGCCCAACTACCAGCGTTTGGAGCAACCCGACTGCTGTCCCAGCGAGTACTATACGCTGATGATGAAGTGCTGGCAGGATGATGCCGCCAAGCGGCCGCGTTTCGGTGAGATCTATGACCAGCTGCCGGACATGAAGCCGGAACAGCTCAAGGCGGTGGTTAACTGTGCGGAGCCCAAGAAGGATCATCTGCTGTATAGGCAGGGTGACATTATCAGCGTTTTGGACCGCAACACGGGCACGCCCTTCTGGAAGGGAGTACTCAGCACGGGCAAGACGGGCTACTTCAATCCATCGAATACGGTGGCCTTCCTCGAGGGTTTGCCCAGCTCCAGCCGCGACTCGTTTAGCCGGGCGAGCGAGCATCGGAGTAGCAAGCGGAAGCTGCGCACGGAGATGATATCGAAGCCGCAGAACGATTTCAAGCACACCGGCCATGTGGGCATCGATGGAGCCACCTTCGGGGACATAGCCTTTCTGGGTAGTTCGCAGAATGTAAGTGACCGACCTTCCAAGCCTGTTTCCTTACTAAATGGTAACCCTTTCCTCCTTTCAGTACAACCACGTGCCCAAACAGATAGTGACGCCCTACAAGCCCTCGGAGGACATTGAACAGACACCCCTGCTGCTTCCACCCACGCCCACCAGTCCCGATTCGCTGCAAACGGCCAGTGGCTACTTTCCGGAGGGTGCCGGCGCCATGGGCACCTCCATGAACCCCACCTTCATTCCATCCGCCGAGCATACACCCAAACTGATAGCCACCAATGGCCAGAGTTCCTTTGACTTTGGCGGCTCCACCAATCCCTTCTTCCTTAACCGCGACGAGCAGCTAGAGTTTGCGCTGCACAACAACAATTATGGAGGCGATGGATCGGGCGAGACAGGAGGCTGGCGTCCCACTACCTCGCGCAGTCTCGCTGATGATCCCCATGAGTACCACGAGATATCGGATGATGAGATGGCGGCCGACAAGCTGGACTTTGGGCCGTCGCTGCTGGACGAGATTAATTCGATGTTTGGTTCGATTAGTGGGGCTTCGGGCAGCCAGCCCAAGTCGCCGGGATTCGAGCAGGTGAATAGCAAGAACGAGTTTGCGGAAATGTCAGCCAAGATGGGACAAAAGACTGGCGGCGATACCAATGGCAATAGCAAGCATGGCCTGTTGCCGACGCTCTCCAAGAAGAAGACCGCAGGCACCGTCAAGCCCATATCGGTGAAGGATGAGAAGATACTCAACCATGCCATCGAGATTGCCAACGAGATCAGTGCCAGGTAGGCAGCGATTAACCTTTGGAATCTCTGGAAACTCACCAAGTTATATTTTTAGGTCCATGATCGATCTGGTCTCCGATCAGACGCCCCCCATCCACAGTCCCAAGCGCAAGTTTAGCTTCAGGTTTCCGCATTTGAGTAATAGCAGTGGTGGCGGCGACAAGGCGGGAGCCTTGGGCGGCGGAGGGGCCAGCCACATAGCCGGCCATGGCAATGCCTCGCCCTTTTCCAAGAAGAAGAACTTTACGGATGAGCTGCAGAGCATACCGGACATACAGGTGAGCAGGAACTGGGAGTGGGTAGATCAACTTGGTTTCCTTGCAGAGCTAGGTCCTTGATTCTTGGATGGTTTCTAATCTCGGAGTTTTGTCTACACTCTGCTCTTTCTCCTCCTCGATCGTTGCCCCTTCATTTCCCTCGTTTTGTGTTCGTATTTTCTTCTTTTTTTCTTTTGGTTGTTTTTCTCTCTGGTTTACTCGCCTTGCTCACCTCCCCCATCGACCTGATACGATCAGCGTTTCCGCTCGCTGAGCGAGATCAAGAACAGCACGGATCTGCGCGTGCCCATCTTCGACAAGGAGAGCTCCGACTTTCTGTTCCAGAAATCCCGCGAGATCCTGAGCAGACCGCTGAACCTAGAAAGGGAAAGGGAACGGGCTGCAGAGGAGCAACAGCAGCCGCAGCCGCAGAAAAGCATCGATGACAACATCATGGACATTGAGAACACACTGAAAGCCCTCAACCTAGACTTTATGCACACGTACACGGAGCTGGACAAGAGCGACTCCAACGACACAATCCTCAACGATCAGCTGCCGCAGCTCGTTAGCCTGGACGATGGCATCAGCAGTGCCACCGGTAGCCTCAAGTCGGCCGTCTACAGCTACAGCAATGGAGTCCAGACCATGTTTGACTTCAATGCGGCCACCAGTCACCTGGACAAGCATCTCCAGTATATGCACAATCAGGCCCAGCTGAGCGCCGTTGCACCAGCGGATCCCAAGCCTTTGGCGGAGGACAAACGCTCCAGCACCCCGGACACCGGCTTTGCCTCGCGGGATACCAACATCTCGCTGTCGCGGCGGAGTAGCCAAAAGAGCAGCTACAGTCCCCAGGAGAGCTTCCATCATTTCCCCCTCCTGAAGGGCGCCGAGGCTTTGTTCAGTGCCCCGCCCGTGGTCATGTCGGGTGGCTATACCAGCCTCAAGGATGAGCTGGCCTACGAGAGATTTGGAAGCGGGGCCACCAAGCAGATGCTGGCCAGCGCTTCGCCCATCAAGTCGGGCTTGAATGCCAGCAGCGGCTCCGTTTACATGGGTTCCAAGGGATACCGCCAGCGGTCGACGTCGTTCAATGAGAGCTTCCATCCCATTTCGCCGGTTCTATCGGAACCGCAGCGGGAGCGCAGTGTGATCCAGCGACAGGTGAGGCTGGAGCATCAGGCACCGCTGCCACGTCGCTCGGCCTCCTACAAGCCCCGCTCCATACGAGCGCGAACCTTGCGGCGACTGAGCTACAATCCCATGACCCTGGACTCGAGTTCCTCCAGCGGCGAGGAGCCCGTTAAGCCCAGTCTGGCACGCTCCGAGTGCGACATCCGGGCCAGAGTGGCGGCCGGCTCGAATGCCTCGCTGGGCAGGCGCCGGCGAGCGGGCTTGAACCGTCAGGTGCAGTCCGCCTGCCACGACGAGCGTGAGGCCATTATTTCGCCTCGCCAGATCTATGGCTCCAATTCGAGTATTAAATCGGCGCCGCACTACAATTTATGCGGGCAGCAGCGGCGCAGCTTCCACCGGGGAGGAGGAGGAGGTGGCATTCCGGGCGGTGTCTATGAGCAGTTCCAGTACGATGAGCGCATCTACGATTTTGGAGGTCGTGGACCAGGGAATAACTACAATGTGGCACATGGCAGCTATCTAAGTTCCAGCCAGAAGCCGAGCTACGTTTTAAACGGAGCAGAGATGCCGGGTTCCGGCTCTGGGTCCTCTTCGGCAGCCTCGTCGGCTGTGCAGCAGGCCACCTACAGGACAGGGGCTGGCACAGTCCTGCAGCGACCCATGAGCGGCGGGGCCGCATTGCACGAGTTCGATATTAGTCGGCTGACGGGCAAGAGTCCCACGTCCACCAATTTTGTGGGCAGTTCGCCCGAGGAGCTGAAGCAGCGTCAGCTCTCCATGGGCTCCCTGCTGACGCCGACTGGAAAAATGGGGAAGCCACAGAGACCCACGGAATTCCACTGGCCGGAGAAGATACACGCCTCGGCGGTGAAGCAGCACGAGATGCACTGGCGGCAGATGCAACAGCACTCGCAGCAGCAGCAGCATCAGCCTCTTCACCAACTAACAGCGGCTGGTGCAGGTGGAGCAGCTGTGACTGCCAGACGATCCAGCGATAGCTCCTCCTCCTCCAGCACGGAGAGCGGCGATGAGTTTCAGTTCCGGCGCGAGTTCGTAGCACCGCGAATTCCGCCCAGTCCGGCTCCATAACTAAGGAAAATGCTGAAATATGTTCTCAATTTACTGTTTGGCAATGTGATGTCCGATTAAAGGATGATCGGAAGGCAGGACGACCGGCAAAGTGAAAGGAATTGGACCCGGAATATCAAGCTCCTGGCGGAGGGGCTGTGTTTGTGCTAGCTAGTGTCTGTGTGTGTTAGAGAAAGAGAAATAGAGAGAGGGAGTGAGGAGGAGGAGGAGTCTGTTGGACGTCAAAGAGTAAATTGTAGAAGTATTTACAGCGAATAGATTATATATATATTTTTTGGATTTGCATTTTTTGAAAGGAGAATGAGAGTGTGTGCCTTATAGGAAAAACACCGAAGACCTCTCAGAACAGATAATAATGATGTGCAGATGATCAGCTGCATAGCTTCCACAAACCATTGCGTCATCCACTAAATAGCTCCTCATAATCATCATCATCAAAACTCAACTCAACTCAACTCTCTTTAATTCCAACAATACTTAAATTCCGTTTTTAATTCGATTAAATTTGACATAATAGGAATTTATAACCAATGACAGTTTGTTCGAACAAGTCTCTTGATAGTTATCGATAATTATTTGACATAGCAGTGACAGTTTGTCAAAGACATGTTTGAACAAGTCTTATAACCACTTTTAATCAGAACTAAAAACGGATAGTGTCTGAAATTTGATCTGAAACTTTCAAAACAGGAAATACTCACTTCACTCAGTAGCCTACAAACCATATACAACTAGAAACTCAAGAAGGATATATGTATAACAAAGAATAATGGCTTCCAAATAACGGAATAGGAAATGTTCAATAATTTTTTTAAATACAAAAACCCCATAGAGCTTGGAGCTTGTCGGAAACAGTACACACACAACACACTTATTGGGGAGCGGACTCCAACTAGACAGGGTATTTCCTATTGGCCATGGGTACTCGCTCATCAGTACCTTAGAGTATCTGCTCATGGCGGTAATTATAAGTCACACACAGACACACAGAGAAACTACCAGGACACAGACACACACCCACAACTGTTGACAATCCAAAGAACTTGTCCACACAAACACACATCAAAAGATACAACTCGTGGTTGGATCAAGAACCCTGAATCCGAATCCGAATCCGTATCCGTACATATGCAAATGGATTATGTGCCATATCCTGAGACGCTTGCATTTTTTTAACGAAACCAAAGCTAAAGTAAAGCTAAAAGAATATGAAACCAAACGATACCGAAACCAAGATAAGCATTTAAGCGCTCACTTCAGCTAAAAGAGTGTCGAACCGAACCCTTAAAAGTATTTGATAAGAATTGAGATTGAAGAGTCAACCTAAACAAACCTTAAGCCTAAGATCTAAACAATCCTGAAACCTAAAATTTAAAATCTAAACCAACCCAAAAACCTAAACGAAAACTTAAAATTAACAACATTTTTTGATAACCTCACTAAGAATATATATTATATATTATAAAGAACATACTTACTAAAAGATTTTCGCATTCTATGCATTTATGGATAAACTCAAATTGAAAGTATGATATACAGATTATATATATATACACCTACCTAAATCTAAACCTAATTATATGTATACAAGTATAAGCATTGCGACAAATGATATTCTAAACTATACGTTCGAAGCGTTTCAACCCAGAGAACATTAAACAAACTAAAACCAAAATTTACTCAAGTATTATACAAAAAAAAAAAAACTCCAAAAACTAAAACAAATCGAAGAGAACTAACCTCTGAAGCAGTGGTGCCCTTACAGATAAACTCGCGAGTCTGCAAGTTTCGCTGCCCGAGCTCTGCTCTTACCAAAAAGTCTAACGTGGCTATGCGCGTGGGCACCACTGCTCTAAAGCTAAACTAAATTCTAAACTAACAAAACAAAAACAAAGAACTATTTGAAAACGAGAAGAGTTTGCAATTCCAAGAACCAAAAGAAAAAGTTAAAATTGGTAATCAAAAAAACACTAAGAAAATGTTGTGCATATTTAAAGGGATTTAATAAAGGAAAACTAATTCTGAATTTCAATGGTGGTGGCACAGTTTTTTGATTAAAAAAAAGGGACCTTAGTTACTGCTTTTATATTTAGTTTATGTCTCCAATTATTTCCCTATTATTTTCCTTCCATTTTCATTTTGTACAATTTCATTTCCCTTCACTTTACTCCTCTTCCGACTCTCCGCTGTAGTCGCTGATAGGCAAGGAGGGTCTGGAGGCCTACAACAGCCTGATCGAGCGCAAGGCCCTGCTGGACATTGGACCCAGTCCGGCGGCCACACTGCTCCGCCACCTGGACACCGACGAGTTCGATCTGCAGAGCCTGCACCAGTCGCAGCGGCCCATGACCTTGCCCACGCGCGGAGCCGCCCAGCGGGTGCGCAAGGCAGAGCTGGCCGCCACCCTGAGTCGTCACAACGGCGACGAGAACTCCAATTCGCTGGAGGCCTGCGAGAGTCCCAGCTACATGACCCACGGCAGCTACAAGTTCCCGGAAGCCCAACCACCTGAGCCGGAGTCCCCCAATCCCATTCCCCTGCCGCCGCGCGAGGGCAAGAAGCAGGTGAAGAACAGCACCAAGCGGCATGTCCGCAAATATCCGCTGATTATACCGGCCAACGGCCTGCAGCGAACCCTAAGCAAGCTGGCGGACTTCGGAGAGGATACGGGCAAGGGTCCAGACTCCTCTGGTTCCTCCTCCCAACAGCCGCAGCCTGGTCGGGCCATCGAAGTGGTGGCCGCCGTCCGTCCGAGCAGCATGCGACGCCCGTCGCGTCCCTCGGATCGGGAGTACGCGAATATGCCGGCGGTGGGCAGTGAGTCCTCCTCCCACACCTACCAGAACCTGGAGAAGTTGGCGCCTGCTGATGCTGCCGGACTGACGGACACCGCCTCCCTGCAGTTCGAGTCCATACTGGAAGCGGATACCAGCAAGGAGGGCATTCTCCAGTCGCCCGATGTGACCGACGGCTTCTACAATTTCTCCATACAAAAGGAGCACTACAACAAGGGCAGGGACGCGGAGTTCGAGGCCACCCAGATCTCGGGGCTGTATGTGAACGACGATGAGCTGCGCAATCTGGACATGGAGAGCAGTCGCAAGGCGGCCAGCAGTTGTAGTGCCATGGAGTCCGAGGTGGAAGCGACGCAACCTGTGGCCGAAGCTCTGCCCGAGGAGGCGAGTCGCCGGTTCTCCAGCGTGGACAATGAGCTGGCGGGCAATGCACTGTTCAAAAAGGTACGCGCGTCCGTCAATCTGGCCATGAATCGCAACTCCATTGCGGACACGAGTCCGAGCACCAGCCAAGCTGCGGCAGGGAAGCCGCAAACGGAGGCAGAATATTTTGCAGCGACGGCTGCTCGGTTGGCCGACTCGAACTCGGTGAGCTGCGAGGATCTGCTGGAGTTCTCCGACAAGAAGCCCAGGGGATGTGAGCGGGGTGTGGACTCCGATGAAGTGCGCATTATGGTGAAGGTGTTGGGCAAGGATGTAAGTTGATTCGCATAATAAAATGGTTTATTTATTAATATAATTTCCTTAGAGCACCCCGACCCGCTGCCTGGGCGCCTTGGAGTTCATCAACTGGGATGTCCACAAGTCCATTAAGCTCATCAAGCTGCAGAATCTGGTTAGCGAGGCGAATCTTAGTCTGGAGGCCTCGTTCGAGGCATTGCAGCAGCACGAATGGGATCTGCACACCACGGCCCACAAACTGAATGGCCTTAAACTTTAAACTTTACTCCCTTTGATCAGCGTGGCCTTAACCTCATCATAACTTTCGCTCCTAATTCGTTTAGGCTAAGCATTTCGGTTAGATTTAAGAACTCGTTTGTATCGCAAACCTAACGTAAACACTGCGCTCGCCAGCCATCGATCGGAATCTCAGCATGTACTTATTTCACGCATGCTTGGTTTGCCAGCATCAACAAAACACACACTTATACACATTTATACACGTATTTTTGAATAAATTATAAACTTTTTTATATACATATATCCATTTTTTTGTCTTAAAACAAAGGGGCTCTTGGCTATGTATCGCTTGTACACATTTTGCCATAAAACAATGTTTTTGAATAGAATTTTAATACTTGGCCAACCGAAATACCAGGCGAACAGCAGCGGGCAGCAGGTGTCTAGCGATCAGCTGTTCATTTGCTTTGTGCCTTCGAGTAACAGCTGCTTCAATGGGTTGACTCGAAATAGCCGTTATTTCGAATCAGCTGTTTATTTGTTTCGAACTTACATTATTTCGACTTGTGCACTGAGTGCCATTCGCTTGCTAACAGCTTATGTGCGCCTGGTATGCATAGTCGCACTAAGCAATAAGTTGTTAGGCGGATTCACGAAATTGATGTGTTATTGTTGTAAATTGTTGTTGCAATTTTCATTTACAGGCCAACCGAAATAACAGGCGAACAGCAGCGGTCAGCAGGTGTCTGGCTGTCAGTTGTTCATTTGCTTAGTGCCTTCGAGTAACAGCTGTTTAAGTGGGTTGACTCGGGAGAGCCGTAGTTTCGAATCAGCTGTTTATTTGTTTCGAAATTACATTATTTCGACTCGTGCACTCAGTGCCATTCGCTTACTAATAGCTCATGTGCGCCTGGTATGCATAATCGCATTACGAGAGAATTTCTTTGGCGGATTCACGAAATCGATGTCGTGTTGTTGTAAATTGTTGTTGCAATTTTCATTTACAGGCCAATCGACATACCAGGCGAACAGCAGCGGGCAGCACGTGTCTGGCGGATCAGTTTTTTATTTGTTTTGGGCTGTATTATAGCATCGCTTCTCGCGGCCCCTCCCGACGTTCCAGAATTATAAACAAAACGTTTATTGTCTGTTATATATATATATTTGTTTAATTTTAAGCTTCGACCTAAGCATTGATTAAATTATTCAACGATATATTTATATTTGAAACTATATAATTTACACATATTGTACATGAATATAAAACTGTCACGGAACGCTAATAACACTAAACCAGTGATGCCTTACAGATAGATTCGCGAGTCTGCAAGTTTCGCTGCCCGAGCTCTGCTCACACCGACAGTGTAAGCGTTCGTATTCCGTCGGCAAAGCAACCGTCAGCACTTGCAATGTATGCGTGTGGGCACCACTGCTCTAAACGGGAACTCTAAACTCAAAACTAATGTTAAAACGAACGAATAAACATGGAACACACAACGGGGAGTGGATACAACACAACGCTGATTGCCGGCGGCTATTTCCGTCTACTAGTGCTACGTGTTTTATGTTCGCTCTGGGATGTGGGTGCCGTTGCCCTCGTCACTCGCTTTGGGGTGGACTGCAGCTTGCCGGCACTGAGGTTCATCTCGAGGGACATCCGTTTCCGGGTCATGACATGGCTGCTTATCCTCTGGGCGCGCACCGCATTTCGTGTCATCTTTGGCGTGCTCGAGCTGCTGACTCGACTTATAATGGAGGCCGCTCTCTTGCTGATGACTGATGGTTCCCTTCGGGACGTCGATGGTCTGGGTTCTGGCTCGTCTTCCGACTCTGTTTCCGATTCGCTGGTGGACTTTATATCAATAGTTATCACGGGCGGCACTCGGTTCTCTTTGACGGATGATGTGCTCTCCGTCGGACTGTTGGTGGCAGTGTTTTTCTGCCCCGATGATCTGGTTTCATCCAGGCGCTGCTGCTTCCGCTGTGGTGAGGAGCGGGGCGAGGCGGCGGAACGCAGAGTGCGAGAATGCGGATCGGAGGGCGTTCGCCTCAGCACTCTTTTCCGGCCATTCCGGAGAGGCGTCTCCAGGTGCAGGACCTTGCGCTAAAGGGAAATAAAGGAAATTTAAAAGAAAAAAAATGAAATGGGGAAAGGAAAAAACCCAATCATAGATCTAAAATTAAGCTTAAAGGTTAAAGCTTAAAGGAAACAACTCTTTGGGGTTTCGGTTTTAAAAACATTTGATTTGTTAATGCTGATTGCAACTTTTCTCTTACAAGCTAAACAAAATAAATGTCTGGTTGTCTTGGTGCTTAGGGGGGTCCTGTGGCAGTGCCTAGAGCTGCATGCGCAAGCGCGTGGTACTCACTTTGCTAGCGAAGTTGGGAGCAGCGGGTGTCTGCGCTGCTGTGCCACCTTTTCTGTTTCGCAGCGTTCGCAGGCGAAGATGGCTGGCATTGGGCATGGCTCCACTTGCGCTCGGCGGAGAGTCGACGGTGGGCGAGGCTTCGATCACCTCGGAATCGTTGGACTGCAAGGAAGAGTTGGGATTCGTTAGTTACCATGGCAGTAGCTGTGTGGCTTCGTGAACATCTTACCCGATCTTTTCTAGCTGGACTCGCTGGCTCTTCAATTTCTGACGCAGATGATGAGTCTGCTGCTGATTCGGGCCGCTTCTCCGGCGTCTTGGAGGATCTGGCTATTGCTTTCTCGAGACGTTGCTTTATCTGCGGCCGGCGTAGATTCGTCTTTGATATCTCGGTCGCCTTAGTTGCCGCCGCAGCTGCCTCTGCGTTCGGTTCAGTTTCGGGTTCGGGTTCAGATTCTGCTTCCAGTTCTAGCGTACCCAGCAGGCTCTCTGCCTCCGTAAGACTTATGGCCATGGAGCGGCGAAGATAACGTATACCAATTATGTTTTTCTCGCCATAGGTTGTTATAATGGGCTCTGCTGCCTTGACTTCTTCACTTTGTGACGCCTCTGCCAGGGAGGCCTCCTCTCTGATGTTTTCTTCGGGCGCTGGAGCTGCCGGTTGCGGCAGTACAGTCACCGAGGTCACTGTGGCCGTTTCGCACTCCTCATCGCTGTCCCCATACTCTGGATTCCGGCGGGCAGGCGGCTCGAAGCTGCCATTGACCATCAACTTGAAGTTCTCAATGTTCTTGGTCATGCGCGGATCCATCTCGCTCTGGAAAAGGTAAAAGCAACAAGTTACTTAAGCTACTTGGCTAATGGAAGGCAGAGAACTCACGGCTATCAGCTTGTCGGCCAACTCCAGCATCTCGGCTTTCATTACCGGACTGTTGGCCACGTTCACCGTCAGCGCGGTGAGCTCCTTGCCCAGCAGCCGGCACATATCCTTGCGCTCTGTGAAGTAGTTTTGGATGTATTGCAGAAAGCTGAGCGCAATCTTGTTATGGATATTCGTCTGCGGGGTGGTGGCACCCTCCTGCATCGTCATTTCGATAAAGAACTTGGTCAAGTGATCGGGCTGAACGGCGCTGAGCGGCGAGTCAAAATTGCAGTTCACAATGGTCCACACGATGGGCAGGAGGCAGGGCTGGAGCAGGGCCTGCTTCTTGTGTTGCAGCAGCTGCTCAAAGAACATGCCCAGCACCTGACTGATAATGGGCTCGGTATTGGGATTGAAGTAACGCTTTAGCAAGGTCTCCATGACGTCCGTGCGATCATCACAGTGGCCGCGTAACACCAGGCGGCACAAACCTCGGACTATAGCTAGCCTGACGCCCATACTCTGTACCCGATCCACGTAATGACTCAACACCATGAGAATGTCCGAGTTCTGGTCACTGTTCTGCGAATGGGTGCCATCATCGTCGCAGTCATAGTGCTCCTGCATGGTGTAGAGCTGGCGCCGCCTTGTCTTGTTGTTCACCGGCGGCTGTCCGCCATTCTGATTCAGTTCATTAAAGTAGTCCAGGCCGTAGTGATCGAGCAGCTCCATCAGGCAGTTGGCCGCCGTCTCGCACAGTCGGGTGATGTTATTATTGCAGACCTGCTCCACCACCACCTCGAAGACCTCCTTGCAGTAGGTCTCGTAATAGAGGCAGTAGGAGGTGCCGCACTTGATGGCCCACTCGAAGATGTCCACCTCGCCGGAGGCCAAATGGCGGCAGATGAAGTCCTTGTACAGCTGACAGATGGCCGGCGTTAGCTTCTGCACCACGGGGGAGGCAACCATATAGTACGAGGTATACAAAGCCTTCAGCACGCGCTCCTGCTTGGACAACTTGGGCCGGGCGGGCATCTCCAGTACGCCGTGCCGCTCGAGCAAAGGCCTTAGCAGCTCCGCATACTCCCCAGTGACGGCGGTCTTCTCCTCATTCACCGCCTGCGCGCGTATATACTCCTTTTGGCGCACAAAGTTTTCCTCCTGCTCCTCCAACTCCAGAATTTTGACCTTCAGCGCCGATATCTTCATCTTAAGCGGCGTATCCAAGTCGTCCAGCAACTTATTGATCAGGCTGCGGTCGTGTATTAACTCGTTCTGCTTGGTATTCAGCTCGCACAGCTCGTAGATGATGTCGATGAAGTATTGCATTCGGTCATCGAGATCAGTGATTAGCTGCTCCATGCATCGCACCAGCACGCACACAATCTTGTGGTCCAATAGGCAGTCCTTCAGCAGGTTGGTGATGAGCAACCGGAGATTGCCACGGCCGATCTCGTCGCCCAGGTCGTACGACTGCAGCATTTCCACCAGCGAGAGCAGCATATTCTGGAACTCGACCTGGGCGAACTTGTCCATTGCGGGCTTCTGGAAGAGACAGAATCTGCGGGGAAACCAACTCACTTAGTGGCTGATTAAGGAGAATAGTGATGGGCAACGACTTACTTCTCCACATAGCTACAGAAGACACTTAGCTCGGGCAGCACGGGGTCCGCGTCATCCGCCTGCGTCTCCAGATATTCGCTGAGGCACTGCCAGTAGAGCAACAGCTCCACGGTGAGCAGGTCCTGTGGAATGCAGCGGTGCAGCTCGCAGTCGTCGCTTAGCGGCAGCAGCTCGGTCAGCTGCACCACGTCCGTTTTCTCAAAGATAACCCTTAGCATTTGCTTGGACACACGCCGGAAGCGCTGCAACTCCTCCTCATTTGAGTCCAGCTTTAAGGCAGCCGTGAGGGCAACGTAGTTTTGCTGGTACGACTCCATCCAGGCCTTCAGCATCATATTAATCACGGTCTTGCGCACGGAGGCCGAGCTGTCGTTGAGTCCCTGCTCCAGCAGGGTCAGGCGCTCGGACACCTTGTACGAGCGAACGGGATAGTTGCACATGTTGACGTACGTGTGCCGGCGCACCTTCTCGTCGACGTCCCACAGGCGCTGCAGGATGTACGGGACGGTGATATAATTGCGGCCCATGCAGGTGATGATGCACTGGCGCACGCTGGGCGAGGGATCGGAGGCGAGATGATACTGGTAGGCGACCACAACGGGATCCTTGGGATTGTCTGGCATCTGGAGACGCTGCATTGCCAGAACCGCCTGCTTGCGCACACTGGGCGACACATCCTTGACCCGATCCAGCATCGCCTCCAGGATCTCGTCACACTGGGTGTCGTCCAGGGCGGCATTGGGTCCCAGCACGTTGAGAATGAGATTCACGAAGTTGCAGATGCGATACCGAATCTGCGGATTGCCTGAATATGTCTGCGTGGGTCAAAGGATAAGAATAAAATAATTAAATTGGGATTTTTCGGGGGTTGCAGGTACAGTAGTCACACTCACCGTTAGTAGCCAGTGGATGGTGGCGGCGAGGACTGGTGGCGTACGTTCCGATTCGAAGCTGGTCACAAAGGTGGCGCAAAAGTTGAGGGCCATGGTCGCGTTCTCGTTGCTCTCCTCCGCCTCCAGGATGGCCTTCAGCACGTCAATGAAGGCCGCCTGGAACGCTTGGTGGCCCATCTGCAAATAGGCAAGGGGGCAAGCATTAAATTCGAGTCCTTGTGGGACAAGCAGGCGGTTTTTCTTGCGAGGCCGCCGCTGGCACCACAAACTCACCTTCGTGTACAGTTGCTGCATCTCCTTTATGTAGTTTTTGTGCAGTGACGCCTTCCGCTCGACGTGTCGCATTATCATATACATGGTCTGCGGGACCCCTGCCCCGGATGTGCTGCTGGATGTGGGCGGCCCTGCTCGCACCTCGTTCTCCTTCTCCACATCCTGCTTGGAAGATTGCTTCTTTTGACGTCCCCCCCTCTTGACGGCGGATGCTGGCGGGGGCTGGGGATTGGCCTTTTCCTTAGCATTAGCCTTCGGCCTGGCCATCTTGTCGTCGTGCGTTTATTGGTGATCGTGAGACCGCGAGATCAGCGCGCGTTAATTTGAGCTCTGTTTATCCGGAAAATTCGACTATTTTCGAATCGCGGAGAGAGTGTGTGAAGCGATGGCGAAACAAACAAGCGTCGCGTTATTGCTCATTCCTCTTTCCACCCCCGTTCGCTTGGTAAATTCAAACTAGCGTTGCGACGCGCTCGGCATATTTAGTGCATTTCCAACGATAATTATGCTATCGGTGCGATCGATAACGACATAACCCTCGATCATGGGTTTTAAATTTAACGGTTCTTCTTGCATATGAAATAGTTGGTTTTTATAGAATATCTTTTCAAATAACAGCTTCAATGTTATTTGTTGTCAACTGATGGTTATATAAAAGCGTATTTTTCTGGGTATCTGACATTTTCTAAACTGTTCTGTGTATTTCATAGGAATTGTTAGGGGTGGTTTTTGAACAAAGCGATAACGATTGCGGTTGTCCGAATAACTGAATTGGCATTTTCAAATTCTCTTTCGGAGTGACGGGTAAATACTGAAAAATAGGAAATGGTTCGCATATCCTACTTGAATGGTGGATAAGACCCAAATGGGATTTACCTGAACTGAAAATAGATGCACAATTAGTTTGTGAACACATGTTTGTACTTTATCTAAAGATACAAATTTAGGGATGGAATTTTGCACTGTTTTTTTATGGGTTTATTGGAGAACATAATGGAGATTCTATGTAATTTTAAGTAATTCTGTTAAAAGAAAAGAATATAGGATGATTTAAAAAGAAACATTTTTGTATTTTTAATACTATTATGAAGTTTTATAAACTTTCGAGTTCCCATTGCTGTTTTTGTCACTTAAAACCGGTTTTTTTAAAACACAAATCGTGTTCTTAGAAGCAGAATCCATCAGAGTATCATCCACAAAAATATGTCCCGCATGTCGAAGCGCGTCTACGAGCCCCGTTCCGCTTATCCGGATCGCACAAAATCCCAGGAGAAATCGTTCACAGAGCTAAATGTGGCGATCAAGAAGCTGGACACGGCGCTTCTGCTGCTCAGCTCGAACGAGGAGTGTGTCCTGATCTCCGTCTTTAGCCATATAACGGACTTTGCTCGCCGCCAGGATGCAAATGTCCTTGAGTTGAAGGACCATTACCTGCTGGAATTGCTCCTGCAAAAGGATCTATTCATCAACTGGGAGAACACGATAATCCGCCGATTCGCCTTGTATCTGCTCACGGCCCTGCTGGACAACGTGGATATGTCCACCTTTCTGCCGGAGCAGGCGGATCAGATCCTGGAACTGGCCCGCCGGTACTACCTAAGGGAGGTCGACGACTTCTGCATCGAGTATCTGACTTACATACTGAACGTGTGCCTCAGGGATCCGCAGATGGCGCACAGCATTGTGGACGAGACGGAGTTCCTGGAGAAGTTCAAGCTGGTGTTCATAAATTCCGAGAATCCGGACACCGTGTTCCACTCCATTGAGGCTCTGCATCAGATGCTGCAGGCCCAGAGCGCCGACCAGATGCTGAAGTTCACCACACAGCCGGACTTTCCGGCGGATCGGATTATCTGCGAGGTGACCAACGAGTTCCAGGAGATCCGCAAGGCGGCCCTTAAAGCACTGAAAACCCTCCTTTCGGATACGGGAGAGGACAGTGTCTTCGAGCCACTGTCTCGCTGCTTCTTTGTGCTGGAACAGTTGGTCAAGGCCTTCTGCGATAATCCCCAGGGACCAGAGGCGGCGGAAATAATCGAGGTGCTGGCCACGGCCCTGCGCTCCGAGAAGATGACCAAGCTGTTCTTTGAGCAGAACCTCTTCGATCTGATCGTGGAACAGCTACGGACTCACATGGAGCAACTTCCACTGCAGATGCGCTGCACCATAATCGCTATCTTCGCGGAGACGGCCCAGTATGAGCAGTTCCTGTCGCGCATGCACAAGGCGGAGATCACGGACATGTTCCTGACGTGCCTCATGGAAAATAAGCCGGCACCGGCCGCCTTTGTGATCCAGGGCTTGTGTCGTCTCTCCCAGCACCCGGATGCTCTGCGCCGCATCGTGGCCGAGTACAAGGAGGGGGCGATTCGAAAGCTGGTCGCCATCATCCTCTCGCCGGATGTGCCCATCAAGACCCGTGAACAGGCGGCCGAATTTGTATCCCGCCTTTTGGTGGCCGCATTCCGGGACACGGCCGTCGAGCTGCAGGAGCAGGACATTGCCGCCGTCCTAGCCGCTGTCATCGCCCAGGGTCTGCCGGCTCTGTCCATCGATCTGGTTCTCTCGCTGCTGACAATAATCGAGAGCCTGGCCCAGAACGAGGAGTACCGTGCCATTCTGGGGCAGTACACGTCCCTGACCGAACAGATTGCCCAGCTTTTGATGGTGAGTTTAGGATCTTTGATGAAATAATCCTCATCCTCTACCGTTGGCAGCACTCCTTTGCCCACTCCATCCTGGTGAACAACATTTTCCGCTGCCTGTGCACGCTGATAGATGAGGAGCCGGTGCGCGAGACACTGCTGGAGAACTACATAGTGTCGTCCATTAAGAGAGCCCTCAAGTCGCTGTCCAACCTGGTGAAGACCTCGGTGACCAACTTTATACTGCAGACCACGCGCTTTAATGAGTTCATCGACGTGTACATCGATCGCGGCATTCTGGATGTGTAAGAGTGTGTTTAGTGCCTAGAGTGAGTCTTTAAGCTATCTCCAAATCCAGTTTGATGGAGTTCCAGAAGCACGCCTTCTGCGTTTCCACCTGGGGACCGGCCATCGAGAGCATTCTGTCCAAGTGTCCGACCTTGAAGTTCTGCATACGCAATTGCCTGAACTTTACGGACATCACCGCCGGCAAGGACTTCTATGTGCCGCGCAGAATGTACGATGACTTCCGCACTTTCCAGGAAATCCTACGCCACGACTGCTCGCCAAAGGACGCCGTGCTGGTGGTGAACTTCGATCGGCCCACGGCCAATGAAAACGATCAGATCGATGTGCCCGTCAAGTGCTTGCACACGATTACGGACCAGAAAGTCGACGAGGCCTGGATTTACTGCAAGCGACCAGGCGACTCCCGGCTGCCGGAGTATCTGGAGGCTCTCAACCAGACGCTGGAGGTCAGTCTTGATCACCTCCAAGTAGATCCTTTGTATACAAATACTATTTATCCTTAGGATCACGGTCTGGTAGAGAATCCCGAACGGGTCCAGCGCTCCATTGACTTTGACAACGTGGCCAAGCGTAGCCGGCTGATCGCCCAGGCGGTGGCAGCTGTTATGAATGAAAATCTCAAGATCCTGGATCTCAACTCGACGGAGGAGTGCTCCCGCCACGCGGTCAATTGCCACATGGCTGACCTGCGGCACGTGTATCACACCAACTTCATTCCGATAGGAGCCGTGCGAAGTGGCTGCCAGTTCGAGCGGGCGATCCTCTTCAAGGGTTTGGCCGATCAGATCGGACTTCCCTGCACTCTGCAGCGCAGCGTGGACGGACGGATGCTCTACAACGAAGTGCCGCTGCCGATGGAGCCCGAGGAGGATATCCACTGCGACAAGAAGACGTTGAAGTTCATGCCCTGGCGGATGCTAAGACCCACGCATGTTGTGGATCTCATGTACAATGTGGGCGATCTTTATCCGATGCAGAGTCGTCAGGCGCTCCAGTATCTGCGCCTCTACTGATCGCCAGATCGCCAATTAGTTTTTCAAAATTATACCGTCCTTTTGTTTGTAATCAATATGATTAAAGAGCTGCATCCTACAGGATAGCTGAATATTGTTAAGTTTAAAATTTAAAAATTGTTTGTTAATTATGTAATGTTTTCAAGAGGAAATCTTTTTTTAGGCAGATAAACGTTTACCTGTAATTATTCACTTTTTTCGGTAATCGAAAGTATAGGAAATCAGTATAAAGTATTTAAACTAAACTAATATACTAAAACTTAATGTGGTTAATTATCTTGTTTATAGATAATATTTAATATTTTAAACATATATATTTATATTTATTATGTTAAACCGCTAAAAACGAGCCAGTATATACTAAAAGGACGAAAAATAATTAATTTACTTATAATTGTCAACAATTCATTCAGCAAGTCAAAGTTTAACTCTGAAAAATATATTTAAAATATAAATTAGATATATAATTAGTTTTTTAATCAAGTTACCGATTAATGTGGAAATTCACTGGCTAGAACCATTTTCGATAGCCGTGGTTCGAGTCCTGGCTGCCTATCGAAATCCTTTGCGCATGTCCTCCTTGCCTTCCACTGTTTCTGACATTCGCGGTCCCCGTGGGAAGTCAGATGGAGAGCAGCAGCGGGGCCAGCGGAATGCGGAGCACGTAAACAAGATTCTTGGGCCGAGCAGCGGAGTCTCCACGGTAGATTAGCCATGATCAGGCCCTTTGTCACGCTGCTCTACTTCCTCCTGACCAGCTCGTCCATCGTCTTCACGGCCTGCGTCAACAATGGTGAGTGCGGCTGTTTGCTTTTTCGGAGAGCACAGCAACGACCTTGGCTACGGAAAAATCAATAAAAAGTCCCCGTTTCGATGTCCAGTCACAGGCACCAGCTCTCCAGGACCCGGACCGAGCACATCGCTGACCAGCGGACACATCCATCGAACGGCGGCGGCCATCGAGCGGGTGAACCTGCTGTGGTGCTACGCCTGCCACACAATGGATGACGGCGAGGCTTGCGTGGATGTGGCGGTAAAGAATGACACGGCGCTGATGAAGAAGTGCCACGGCGAGGAGTTCATCTGCATGGTGAGAGTGGGAAAGCTAGATTCAGCTAGAACTGTTTCTTAATAATCCATCTCGAGCAGGTCAAGCGCTTCTCGTACACTACCAGCACGGAGAACTCGACCAGTTCGCCGAAGATGTGGTCCCTGGACCGACGCTGTGCCGCCAACTGTGAGCCCGGCTGCATTATCATCGGCGAGCGGACCAAGCTCTATGCCTGCACCTCCTGCTGTGAGGAGTCCTTCTGCAATACGGGTCGCGGCGCTGCCTCCGGTATCTTCCATCGCGAGGACACGGGCATTGGCACACGGCTATTCTGGCTGGCTGCTCCCTTTCTGGTCAATATGTCGCTGGTGCTGTACAAACGCCACGCCGGCCATGTTCTCCTCAAGCTGCAATAGTCCTGCGGGCCGCCGCCACCTCACTGAATTTATGATGGGTCTCAAGGCTCACACAAAAGCTGCTCAAATCCACTCAATGCCAAATCCTAGCTAATTTTAGATCTATGTCCTCTGTGTAATGTAGATAGACTACGATGTTGCCGTGTGATAATAAAGGATGAAGAGTCCATCTTAGTGCGCGATCTCACACCCCAAAAACCAAGCAAAAGCTCAATCTTTGTCGTCATTTCTGTATTAAGGATTTAAGGTAATTAAGTTAAATTAGAATTACATTTTCCTAGAAACCATTTTATTGTATTTAAACATTGTAGGGCCATTTATGTCTTTTATGTTTTATTTATTAAGTTGAAACTTCTATATTTCTGTAGATTTTCTTAAAGTTTTACTTACAGTTGGAATTCAAATATAAAGTAACTCATATTGTGAGTAATCTGCTTTTTTCGAAAGTATGTTTTTCTAGTTCTGAAGAGGATTTAAATCTTGAAGGATTGAAGGATTTATTATATTATATATCCGCTTAATTTGAATCCTATTTACATTGTCGTCGTTTTATATTCGACAGTTTCAGTAGATCTTTTAGTGAAATTAATAAAATATTTCTTCTATTTACAAAATATCACTATATTCATAGTTCCAAATATTTCAGAGCGGCAAACTGCCGTATCTGAAGTAGAGTACACACTGTGCACTACACAGGTAGTGCCAGGATGCAAGGACTAAGACAATTAGGTAAAGAAATTACTGGGAAAAATCAAACTTGTCAAGGTTATCAATATATCCTTATGTTGCATATTCCTAGCTTCAAGTTTTGTCTTTCCCTGGCTTAAAGTTATGTCTCGTTGCCTATAAAGGATTTGCTTTCAATAAATGATTCGCATTGTCCTGCAAATATTACCATTTGCTAAATCGATTGCAATTATAATTTACTAATTGCCTAGCAACAATGTAACATCATGCACTGGGCTTATCCCTATGTAAACTGTTAATAGAATAATTTGAAGCTTGGCATTAGAGATCCTCCAACAGTCCTCATACTATGCATCCTGTACATTCTCTGTGTGTGTGTGTTATTGCAGATTCTGGTAAACATCGGCGCCATGAATACATGCATTAAACCCCTCATTTGGTCCCCCGAATTGCATTACATTTCCGCTTTCACATGGCCTGGCCCTCCGGCTTGCTTCCTCTGTCTGCATCCGCATTAGGATGAGCACTGGAGGAGGAGCAGCCGGAGGTGGATGCTGTGGAGGCGGCTCTCCTGGGCAGACATGAATTATTTATTGGACAAGCAGTCGCCGCATCCGAGAGGAGTATTCATAAGCTGAGGGTGGGCGGCAGCTCTCTTATCCGGCCTTGGCTGCTGCCGCCCGGCAGATCCTGTTCGTCTAATGGAGTTGCCATTAAAAACAGATACTAACACGAGACATGCTGCCGGGCCGGGCCTCTGGTTTTGTCCTTATTTTCGGGCCTGGAATGCAGAACGCCCCCTCATTTGGGACATACATACAAGTCAGGGGCACACACACGAAAGGCTCGTTAACGCCCATGAATTGCACAGGACACTTTTACAATTACACAGGAAAACCTCTCGAAGGGTTCAGAAATTAAGGATATTATATATAAATGTATTTCCCGCTTTAGAAATGTTAATAACAAAATAAATACTGATATAGAGATGATTAATATTATTTTGTGTAAGAAAATTACAGATTTTCTTCTCCTACAGGCTTCAAATTAATTTTAAAATTGTTTGCAGTGTATTTGAACATGTCCTGCTCTAGTTTCATTCCCCTGGAGGCACATTTTGGCATGCGGGGCAAAAATGCTAGCCTCCTAGGTTTGACTGCTGGCTCCTCGATGAACTAAAAGCGCCTAGACTCCTTCATCTTGGCTAATAAAGCCGAGACAAATCTCTTCATTTCGGGCTTAATTTTCTTAGCAAATTTACATAAATGACCGAGGGGACGGCGGCCAGGAAGTCGGATAGGGTTCATCCGGCTGGCCATCCATCATGGGTCTCAGTGGGCGGCGGCAGCGGCGGTGGCAGCCAAGGCGTCGGCGTAGCAGGGTGTATTGCTTTATGTGGTGGCCTTCGTATATTCGGCGTTTATTTTTGCGGCTTTCATGTCGTAAATCTTCATCAGACGGCAAATTACGTGGTTTCCATCGCGCCGTGCTCCTCCATTTGCTCCTCCTATGGCATCCTTCGCCATTTTCGGGGGCACTTTTCGAAATGTGGCGGAACGTATCCGGCAAACAATAAAGTGACCGCAATGCGAGCCCCCGTACCCAACGGCCCAAACCTCGCCAGGAAAAACAATAAACGGTGACAAAAAGGCAAACAGGATGCGCATAAAAACCACCAACAACAAAAGGATAGGCGGCGGCAACAAACAACAACAACAACAACAAAAGGAAGAGAAGGACAACAGGAAGGAGGCGACTGCAGACCAGCCATTGACAACAGTTTCATTTATGAAAAATAATAGCAACAGCAATATGCAAAATTTATTATTATATTTGCGTTGAGCCGCAAAAATGCGATGGATTTCGAACCACGACCCCAAAATGGTGATGGAAGTGACTGAATATTGGCGGGAAATAATGAATTTGGGATACCCTTTTGGTATTTATTTATTTGAAAAGGAAATTATATAAATAATGAAAGAATTTGTGTATGAAAGAGCTATTTTTCTTAAAAAGATTTCCAAGAACAAGCTAAGGCGGGAATTTTCCTGTAAAAATATAATTTTGTAAAAGTAAATAATTAAATAATTCACGAAAACTTATCTTATTTAAAGTATATAATTATTACTTGTCAACATTGCGTATGATTTATATGGGAACTCCATTTTGGAGATGTTTATGGACAAGAAATATCCGAATTGGTATATCATCAACATTAATGCATTAAATATCATATAGAAAATATCGTAAGGATTGATATTCCAAATATTAGATACCAAACAACTTTATAATTTCGATATTATCGATCAAAAATATCTACAAATGTTATTTCATTGTATTATTTATATTATATTGTATTATTTGTATCATTTGTATTATTTAAGTATAAAACATCTTTAAAAATCTATATTCCTATATCAAAAATAATGTATATTTATCACACATTTATCACAACATTAAATTAGATAGTTTATCGCTTGCCAAGTGAAATAATAATTCTGTATCGAACTTTCGACATAAATTATAATATTAATTAACACCTTTCTAATATTTTTAAGGATATATTATTAATAGTTGTATATTGAATATAAAACCCCAATTTAAGTTTAATTTGTTAAATATTATATATGTTTACAAATAATCCTAATTACCGCTCTTATTTGATAATTCACCCTGCCAGGAACACATCAACGTTTATCCCCTTTCCAAATTATATTAAATATATTATTTAAATCATTATTAAATAGTGAATAATGAATAGTGAACATACCCCTTCGAAATCGCACAGAAAATGTCACAGAGGAGATTCCCGCTGCCTTTATTGCTTCTCCTCGCTTTATTCATTCATTATTATGTATTGCCACTTTGGCATTGGGAACAGTGTTCCGCCTTGATTCCTGTTGTTTGCTTTGTGATTGCACCCGACACTGTTCTTTCCACTGTTTTTTTTTTCTCGCGATTTCCCCGCTTTTCAGTTGTGCCGTTTTTCCGCTTTTATTTGCCATCATTCCGGCGCTCGTTAGCGACTGTTGTTGCCATTGTTATTTGCTTGTTGCTGTTGCTGTTGCTGCTTTGTCGCGCCAAGTCCACAAAGAAATTTCAATTAAAATGCAACAATGCCGCACTCCATCATCCAGTGTGCCATGCTGACAAACCGCGACACATTCCCCTGGCTAGCGCTACCGCTCCGGATCCTAGCACTCCTAGCTGGATGCTCCTCCAGTCTGGCACTCCTCCGGGTTCCCTAGAATTTGGCAGCCACCAATGTCGCACGTCTCGCCAATGGCTGGCAAATGAGTTTTCATTGCTTAAAGTTTTCCGCGGGTAGAGGCGATGAAGGAGGTTTTTGGGAAACTGCCATAATGAATTAGGGAAAAAGTAAATGAAATCCAAAGAAAGTTCATTGAGAAAACCACTTAGGCTAAGCTAACTTTCAAGTTATAATAATAAGTTTAATTAAAGCGTATGTCAGCTTTATTATTCTCTCAAATTGGCCTTTTTAAGATATTTTATAGCACTTTAATTATGGTTTTCTTGTGTGAGCTTTGGCTTAATCAATTTAAATAATAAATCAAAGCTTAACCAAAAAGATTTGTTAGAAAACAAGTAGCAGCAAGTTACTTCTTCGGAATGTCTTCGATGATTTTATATGTACATATCGATTTTAAATCGATAAATCGTTTTCCTAATCTAGCAGAAAGAATAGTTTTAAAGATTGTCTTGAAAATGAGGTAATTTATCATTATAAAAAACTATAAACAACAAAAATCAAAAGCCCCTTTAAGACATTGATGATTTTCCCATCCAAGAATCCCTTTTCCTGTTGCCCTGCTGTTGCTGGTGATAAATCCTTGTCGCCGCCGAATATGCAGGATGCACATGCTGGCCAAAAAACAAGGCAACAACTAGGCGGCATCTGGTGGGGCATGGACAAGGCTGGGCTGCTCCAGGACACACCATCCAGCAGCAGGAGCAGCAGCAGCCCTCATTGACAGCCCCCGAATGTCAGTGGCCTTGTAGAGAGCTTGTTGCGAGGCCCTACAATCCCCACTTTCCACATCTCTGCGTTGCCTTTGGCTGGCGGCATCCTTGCAACGACTGTGTAATTAAAACTTTGAGTAACAGCCACGAAAACTACAATTGACTGACTGCCTGACATCCTCGGGGCATTGTAGTGTTGTGCGGGTGGCATCGTCCTGTCGGGGCGTTACGGGGTGGTGACCTAAGCTGTCAGTTGGCGCCACTTCGGGTGCGAAGTGTTTTCGTTTTCGTTTTCGCCTTCCACTTATTTTTTGTGTTGCTGCTCTTGTTGTGTTTTTTTTTTTTAATAAACTTTCACCAAGCTGCGCTGGCAGCAGCTCATCCCTTATTGGATTTTCAGCTTTCAGCTTTTGGAAGCGTGGGCCAGAGATAGTGGCAACTCGCTAGGATTGGGCTTGCCTCCATTAGGAGCTCGCTCGACTCAAGCGATTTGCGTAAACGATTTTGATAGATTTTGATGGGATTTTGGTTTCGGTTTCGGAGTCCTTTCAACTTTCCCGCTGACTGGGTTTGCTCGCTTTGGTTTTGGTGTCCTTACGACTTACAGCTTTAATTCCTGCCATTCTCCTTGACAGCTGCAGGACACGAAAACGCACTAAGCGCAAATTAGAGAGAGAACCAAGGGGAAACTTCGTGTTGGGAAATTGATTTTTTCGTGTCTTTTCTTTTGCCAGCTTTACGGTAATTTGCTCTAACCAACACACACACAGATAAACACTGAAAGAAAATTAATGGAGCTTGTTCTTGAGCTTGAACTAGGATGAGGGTTTCCTAGAATCTAAGAGCTGAAATTCCAGCTTTTTAGCAGGCCCTTAACATGTATTATTTAATATTATGTTTCAGCCGCAATATTTCATAAATAAAGTTAAGCTTAAGCTTAAATTTTACAACCCTAGAAAACTCTTTCTAAAGCCAAAGTTTTTCTTAGTTTTTATTTCTTAGAACTCCTTTTTATTTGCCGTGCAGAGACGACGCTCACTTGGATGCACACACAAAATGTTTCTCTGCTCACGTTTAATGCTTTACATGAATTTGCATATTAATCTTGGGTCTCGCCCTCACCCTCCCCCCCTCCTGGTTTTTCCCCCCTGTCTCAGCCCTATGTTTTCCATCCCTTTTTGCTGGCAACCTTTCCGAAATTACACGGAACTACACATTTTGGTTTGTCACCTCGGCATTAAGGCGCACGTAAAACGTAATCAGCTGTGTGTGTGTGCCCCTGTCTGTCTCTCTGTCTATGTGTGTGTGTATAAAGCTTTCGGGAATCCCCAAACAGGCAGGCAGCTGCACCCTACATCCCTACCAGTGGCATCCTTTCCTCTCCCTTCACAGCGCATGCAAATGAAGGCCCCCACGCTGTTGCCAGCTGCTGCTCTCAAGGCGACTTAACGCCTGCTTAATGAACATAAATTAGTCAGGTGTCGCTCCGCAGCGTCCTTTCCACGCTGCCTCCCCCAGCCCGCAGGACCAAAGGGATCTGGGTTGCTCAGCATGCGTTTATATTTCAATTTTGTCGCCCGTTACTTCCGCTGCGAGGCAGGACCTTGGCGCTATTCGGGGATTTCCCGCGGGACTCCTAACTCAGGGAGTCTTTAATCAAGGTCGCCGCTTGACTTCGCCGCTGGTTTTCCTCATCCGCACGCGGCTGAGATTTAACTCGGGGATAAGCGAGGAATATTAAGGTTTGATTTTAAGGATTTAGGAAAAGGTTTTTATATAATTTGAAGGGAAATTAAAGTAAATACTATAAATGATTGAAATAAATAATTAAATAGGGAAAAATATGATAAAAATTAAAAAAAAAATGAAGTACAAAGGTTTCTTATAAATATTGAATGATTTTTAAGTAAGTTAGTTCCATAATCTCTTTGTGTCTATTTTTAAATACTTTTCCTGTAGAAATCATGGCCAGTTAGGCAGATTTTTAGCTTGTCAATTAAATATCAACATTATTTCCCTGTTACAAATTCAAAAAATGCTCTTTAAAGGTAACAAAAGCCAAGAAAATACAATTTAAATGTTATTGCCTTGGTTAACTCAGCTAAATCCATTTAATTTACCTTAATTGCCAAAAGAGAGTGTGGCCAATCAAGTCGTTCCACCCGTTTGAGTATTAGGAATATCGATTTCCCGCCAATTAGTTTTTGAGTGAAAGCAATTCATTTGCAGTTGCAGGACAGTTTTAATTGCACAGTGCGTTTCCGGTTCCGTTGCCCATATTGACGTTTCATTGGAGTGCCTGTCAAATACTCGTCGCTGGGTTGGGAAACCTCCTGCTCCTCCTCCTCTTCCTTTTCCTCCTCCTCTTCCGCCTCCCCCACTGACCCAGTTAGGCAGTCCGCTTTTATGGGAAACCCTTGTCTTCAATTACTGTTTGCTAATCATGGATGGCCCCTCCGATGGCGCCATTACAGTTGACAGTGGGCATTAAGTGCAGGTCCGCCACAGCACTAACCAGCCCCATCCTTGCATCCACTCATCCAGGCAGGCGTAGCGATTAAGGCCAGCTGTTGTGTGGGCCCACAACCACTTGACCGCAATGGGAATCAGCGAGGGGGGTCATCTCTGATGTCCAGCCGGGAAGTTGGGCGCGCGAAAACCGCGCCATCCCGTGGAGCATAATGAGCGATTATGTGTGGGACTTGGGAACTGAGGGGAAGCAATCAATAGCAGAGTGCAGCTTGGCTATATCAGTGGCTGACCAGTTTTGGGTAATTTGTCAGCGTTATAATCTTCAAGCTGAGTCCTAGGTGACGCCCCCTTTAAGGATCTCCAACTGGCAGTTTTGTCACAAATGTAAATAATGTGTTTTCATCAAAAATGAAACAAGAGTGGTAAATCCATTAACGGCCTACGTGCCGCCAACTTTCACTGGGGAGTTCTACCCTGCCTAGATGGCTTAGTTCTCCCATCCTTGACGGGATACCTGCCCCTGTGGAGCTAACCCGCTGAGCTGCAGGTTGATGTACAAATTTCTTTAATGGCGGCGACAACAACATTTTTAATTACCACCTGTTCGTGTTCTGTTCGTGTTGTTGTTCGCCAGCCATTTGTCGATCCAGTAATCTCCATAAAACAGGAGGACATGCTCGCTGCTCCATGGAAATTAATTCCCTAAGTTTCCCTCGCTTTTCTGGGAGTACGCCCACGCACTTGGTTAACTTCTTTTGCCCCCTAATGATGCCATTCAAATGCGTTGCACGTTACGTTGTTCCCGGATCCCCTTTAACCCATTCCGGGATGTGGCAACTGATTCCTATAGTCTCTCCTCGTCTCAGCTGATCCAATACACTTAGGTTGAGTTCTGTTCTGCTCTGTTTGCATATGGCGCATCCGCCTCGTAGCCAGGCACTCCCTTTGGGAGGGAGGACTGCCTTTTGTTGTTGGAGCTGCAATAATATTTAGCAAGTGCTTTTTAACAAGCACCAAGCCATGTTCTAACAGCTGTAGACTGTCTACTGTTCGCTGCTGTTTTTATTGTTATTTTCCACTACTCTTAGTTTGGTTTCTAGCAATCGGAGAGATCAGCTCTTTTCGGCTGAGTTTTGCCAGAAATTGGTATATTTGCCACATTAATGTGCTGTTTTTTGGGAGGACTTCTCTTCCAGGTCCTTCGCTTTTTTAGAAACAATACCTTTACCCCTTATTTCCACTATAATTCCCATTTTTATCGGCTTGCAAGTGCTTCTCTTAGCTTAACTTTCACTGCACATTAAAGCAATTTGGCCAACGTTTATAGACTGATTTAATAGAATCAGAAGGACGAGGGAGTGGCTGAACGGGGGGTTGGATCCATGCACAAATGAGATATTTCCACACAAGTGAACAGGATGTGGCTGTGTGTGTGGAGTGTATCTGTGTGCACTTGGATATAATTGTTTGACTAAATGAGTGCGTTCGCCCCAGACTGCTCTCTCTCTCTCCTTGTTTGTGCCCCCAAAATTGTGCTACACTTCGCTTAACGCTCACACATATGGCCAAAGGGGGTCGGAGGAGGTTGGTACTCGGAAAGGGGAGCTGAACGGAACAACAATAATTATGGCAAGCACCCTCAACCTCCTCCGACCACATGCCCATCTCCCACTCCTTCCAGAGACTACACTCCCATATATGGGGGATACCAGAGGATACAAGCAGAGAAACAGAGAGAGAGAAAGGGAGTCAAGGAGAATTCATTTAATTCCCTGTCCCCACTAACCATAGAGATAGAGAAGGAATCGGAGGCGAACTCAAATGGATATGACTCTTGGCATTCTGTGGCGCCCGATAGCCATGTCAGTGTGGGGATGAGCAGCAGTGCCATCGCCAATTGAAGGCTGTTCCCTTAATGAGGATGAAATTGAAGTCTAAACAAACAGAAGTCGTTGGGCAAACAAGGAGCACGAACGAGCGGGATCAGGCCAAAGGAGCTGCTTTAAGCCAAGCACATAAAAGTCCCCTCGCGTCTCCATGGAAATTGAATATTTAATTATGCGTCGATGGAAATTGCGTTAGAACTTGGTGACGAAAATGGCAGAGTCATAATGGAGTCTAGGAGGGGAGTCTAGAGGGTCTAGAAAAATCCCAGAGTTGGCTCTCAGGAATGTTTACAAGGACAACAATTGAAAGAGGCTGCTAAATAATTTATTCCAATTTGTCAGAGATTTCCACGCCACCAAGAAGTTAACTTGGCCCGAAAGAAAGAAATGCTAATGCAGTCCCTAGAGGGAGGAGCTGTCTTTAAGGAGACATCAGGCAGCATGTTTATGGGAAATATCTCAGTACATTCCGGG
>VNJM01002593.1:0-186070 GCA_008042475.1 Drosophila kanapiae | reverse complement strand
GGATGTTATAGTCAGAGAGAGTACGTCCATCCTCCAACTGCTTTCCGGCGAAGATCAGACGCTGCTGGTCTGGGGGAATGCCCTCCTTGTCCTGGATCTTAGCCTTGACGTTCTCGATGGTATCGGAGGGCTCGACCTCAAGGGTGATGGTCTTGCCAGTCAAAGTCTTGACGAAGATCTGCATGCCACCGCGCAGACGCAGAACCAAGTGAAGGGTCGACTCCTTCTGAATGTTGTAGTCAGAGAGGGTACGTCCATCCTCCAACTGCTTTCCGGCGAAGATCAGACGCTGCTGGTCTGGGGGAATGCCCTCCTTGTCCTGGATCTTAGCCTTGACGTTCTCGATGGTATCGGAGGGCTCGACCTCAAGGGTGATGGTCTTGCCAGTCAAAGTCTTGACGAAGATCTGCATGCCACCGCGCAGACGCAGAACCAAGTGAAGGGTCGACTCCTTCTGGATGTTGTAATCGGACAAGGTGCGTCCGTCCTCCAGCTGCTTTCCGGCGAAGATCAGACGCTGCTGGTCTGGGGGAATGCCCTCCTTGTCCTGGATCTTAGCCTTGACGTTCTCGATGGTATCGGAGGGCTCGACCTCAAGGGTGATGGTCTTGCCAGTCAAAGTCTTGACGAAGATCTGCATGCCACCGCGCAGACGCAGAACCAAGTGAAGGGTCGACTCCTTCTGGATGTTATAGTCAGAGAGAGTACGTCCATCCTCCAACTGCTTTCCGGCGAAGATCAGACGCTGCTGGTCTGGGGGAATGCCCTCCTTGTCCTGGATCTTAGCCTTGACGTTCTCGATGGTATCGGAGGGCTCGACCTCAAGGGTGATGGTCTTGCCAGTCAAAGTCTTGACGAAGATCTGCATGCCACCACGCAGACGCAGAACCAAGTGAAGGGTCGACTCCTTCTGAATGTTGTAATCGGACAAGGTGCGTCCGTCCTCCAGCTGCTTTCCGGCGAAGATCAGACGCTGCTGGTCTGGGGGAATGCCCTCCTTGTCCTGGATCTTAGCCTTGACGTTCTCGATGGTATCGGAGGGCTCGACCTCAAGGGTGATGGTCTTGCCAGTCAGGGTCTTGACGAAGATTTGCATGTTTGCTGTGGACGAAGATAAAAATCAATCAGTCGTGTTTGTGTGTATACATATACATGTGTACATACGTATGTATGTATGTATATGGGAATTGGAAGGAAAGTGCGCAATTGATTTTCTGCGTAGTGACCCAGTTTTCTTGACCCAGTAACAGTTATCTTGCATACACACACAGACACACAGACACAGGCGGACCAATAGGTTTTTCCCCTAATGTTTCACAACTGAATAATTTCAAAATGAATCGTAAAATATATAGCAGTGACTAATCACTAATTTAGTTTCTAACAAAGAAAAAAAAATGGCCCTGGAAGCGCAGATATATGTACACACACACATACGCACGCACTCAACCCCAATTTCTTTATTCATAGCTGCACTTTTCCTGCTGCGACGCCATTTTGGATGCAGCTTGAAAGGGCACACAAAAAAAAAACTAAGAAAAAAAAAGATTTTCTATCACTCACCTTATGCTAGCTTGATTCCGTATAAATATAGTTTTATTTGTTCTTGGTCTGCACTTTTTAACAATACACTTTTGCTGGTCGGCGTTTAAAAACTTGCTTCCTTTTTTTTTCCGTCTTTTACTGGTGCGCTCTCAACTACTTCTCAGAGCTACTGGACGAGCGACTCGTATTTATAGGCCCAGCGAAGCAATCCCACCCGATTCGTCTTTTGTCTTGCTCACTCCCAAGTGACAGTTGTGCTTCAATTGCTTTGTTAGCTAATTTCTGAGAAGTTATCAACTGGGTACATAGCAAAAATCAAAATCTACGATCCAAAAAGCAAGTTCCGCACAACGACCATTTATTTTATCATTCGCAATTGGCAAAATTAGACATTGAAAACAAAATGCGTAGTGGATTTGTGCTCTCGCTCGCACTCTTAGCCGTCATAGCAGAATTATCGATAAATTCGTTGCGTCCTTTTGCAGCACTGTCCCCATGTCCAATGTGTATGTACATGTTTGTTTATGTGCATACATATGTATGTATGTATGTGCTTATGTATATGTTCTAGCTGGATTTTTTTCCTTTGTTTGGCGAGTTAAACGACCTTTATTTGTTTTGACGCCGCATGAGAGATTTGTCTTTACTTTGGTCAATAGCCTCAGACAAGACCCCCACAAAAATACGCTGGGGGCTGACAACCATTTCCATTTTCATTTCCCCAACAGCACCCATACGCACACCTGCATGGAAATGCATTTGTGGGTGTGTGTGTGTGTGGACACTTATACGTGACTAACTGCATCTGGAAAGTTCGTCAAATGGTCAATTGCTGATGAAATGTGATGTATGATGATGTCAGCTTTTCGAGCCGTGATGTAACTAACCTTTTGATTAGTTTAAAATTTAAATAAAGAATATGAAGAACTTTAATCCCGCCTTAACCCCCGATTCCCACCGTAAATACTCGCTTTCTTTATACAGTTTACTTCTTTTATTCGGTTTCGTGGTTTCTTTGTGGATGTTGTATGTATGTTTGTATGTATGTATGCATGTATGTATGTATTTATGTTTGTATGCATGTGTAAATGCAAGCCACAGACGTGCCGAAGAGGACACACACGCACTCAAACGAAATACGCCGCCAGCTGGGCCATTTTATCCTTGGGCTGCCGTCCACCGCGTCCGCCACGTCCCCCGCCACCCGTAGCGCCCGCTCCGCCAGCGGCCGACACGCCACCTGGCCCAGCGGCCGCCGGTCCGCCGGCACCGCCACCGCCGCGTCCAACTTTGCCGCCACGAGATCCGCCACCGCTGCGAACGGGTCGTGACGCCACCGCCCGGTGCTTTTCCACCAGATGCGAGAAGTCCGTGGAGCAGAAAATGCAGCCGCTCTTCTCCTCGCTGCCATCCTTGAACTTGCTCTTGTCGGACTTGTATACCACGTTTACAAGCTGCGCGCCGCACTCCTGGCACTTGGCCTCTGCAACAATAAGCAACAATAAGAGGTATTATTACACCCCGCAGGACCAAGAGTAAGACCCAAACAACCCACCTTCCACAGTGATCTTGGTGGCGCCCTTGAAGCAGTTGATGATCACATCACATCGGTTACATCCCAGCTTCCAGGTGGGCGCCAGCGTGCAGTCCAGCACCAGAACGCCAGTGGGACACTCGACGCAGCCCGAGATGCCCAGCGTGTTCAGCGAATGGGGGCAGGTGGAGTGCGTGCAGGTGTTGCAGCCCCCCAGATTGGGCATGTCGCTGAACGGCGGATGATTGTAGCAGTACGGGCAGAACGGATACGATCGTCCCTTGGAGCCCGTGGAGAAGGCCAGCAGATCGAAGTCGTCCAGCGGGCACTTGAACTCCCGATACACCTTCACATTGCCAATGGGCAGAGCGTAGGTCTCGTCGCAGTGCGAGCAATGCAGCCGGGCGGGCTTAGTCTGCCAGAAAAGAAAAGAAACATCATATGGATACCACAGAAATTAAGAAAGAGAAGAGCAACCCACCTGTATGTACTTCATGTAGCGGCGACACTTGCCGCAGCGCGAATGCGCCTTGCCCGACTCCGCCAGCGGCGAGAAGGAGACCTCGAACAGCGCATCCATATTGGCGATGTTCTTCACAAAGTACATAAACTTAAGCTTGAATATCTGGATGGCATGACGCAGTACGTCCTTAAAGTCAGCCGATCCCTGGGCAATCAGCGTCAGCATTCGCTCCACCTCGGATCGCATGGTGGGCAGCACCAGTTCCGGATCGATCTTCTGGTAGCCATGCACCAGCACAATGCCCAGCGTTGTGGGTATCAGCTTCCGTCCGTTCTCGATGTGCACGTAGTTGCGCTGGCAAATGTTATTGATGTGCACCGGTATAGAGGCGTCCGTACCAATGCCGTGCTGCTCCATTAGCGTTATAAGTTCCGCCTCGGTGAGATAGTCGGGCGGCCCCGTCTGACTCTCGGCCAGCCGGACATCGTTGATGGCCACCTGAGTGCCCTGGACAAACGGCGGCATCGCTTCATCACGGCCAAAGGCCTGCCAGGTCATCACCTTGGTAAACCCAGCATCCAGCAGCACGTTCGCCGTACAGGTGAACGTCTCGAGGCCAACGACAAGCTTGGCTGTCGTCACGCGATATTTGAGGTCACGGGATACCGTGCCCATAAAGTGGCGGCAGATGAACTCGTAGACGCGCCAGGTGTCGCGATCAAAGTCACTACGATTGCCCAGCTTCATGGGTGTGATCGGTGGATGATCGCCGGCATCCTTGCCCTTGCGCGGCGTCTGCAGGTCACCCATAATGGTGCGCGCCTCGTCACCAAAATCGCTCGACGGCTGCAGCACACGCAGCACGGCCGGCAGATCGAAATTGGTCGGATACTGGTTGGTCTCCGTACGCGGATAGCTGATGTAGCCCTGAGTGTACAGGCGCTCCGCTATCTGCATCGCCTGGAACGGGCCGATGCCCAGGCCAGAGCTGCAAATACGCATCAGTTCGACGGTGTTCAGAGCCTGCGGCTTGGTCTTAAATGCCTCCTTGCTGCCCACGCTCTCCACACTGCAAATAAAGAGGAAATAAAGGGTATACGAGTAAGTGGTAAGCCAGAAGCAGTCGCAAGACTCTCCCTTACGTGGCCTCTTTATGCTCCTTGACACGGTTCAGCAGCATGATGGCGACATCCTTCTTGAAGACGCGACCGCGTGCCCACTCCAGCGTAAACTCTGGCTGGCCGGCGAGCAGTTGCAGGTACCAGAAGCTCTCCGGCTTGAAGGTCTGGATATCGTCATGACGCTTCACACAGAAGCCGAGAGTCGGCGTCTGGCAGGGGCCGTAAGAGATGAGCGACGAGTCCAGATCGCCGTAACGATCCTGAAAGAATCTCGTCTGGAAGCGGGTAAAGGCGCAGCCAATACGCAAATCCAGCTCCTGACGCGCATCCACCGACTTGGCCTCATTCTCGTTGGGATGCCCCAACGTATCCATTGCTCCCTTGATATCCTTGTCGGTAATGGCGGAGAAATGGGCGCGATAGGTCACCTGATGGCTGTACACATTGTGGATGACATGCTGGACGGCGTCCATTACCTCGAAGCATATATTCTCGCCTTCCTTGTCGCAATCGAGCCAAAGGACAAGATAATCGCAACCGCGCGCCTCCTGGGCCAAAAAGGTTCGCATATGCTGCTTGGGATTGGTCTCCTTCTTCTCCGTGGGGCAACCGAAGAGCTCCACGGGATCGACCTTGTCCCACGAGTTGAACTTGCTGATGAAGTCCAGTGACATCACGTGCCCGCACACCGACGTCATTCGGAAGTGAACGCTGCCCTCGTTGCGGAAGCTGCCAGTCCACTCGTGCGTGGAGCAGCCGTTGCCAGTGCCTGCCGCAAGGATTGGGAATTACTAAGGCCTGCGGCGAACTGAGAAGCTAACTTAACACACTTACCCCGCTTGGCTGTGCAGCGGCCATTGGAAAGGATCGCCGCCAGCGAGGCTGCCAGCGACGGCTTCTCGGCCACCATCAGCACGCTCTTCATGGCCTAAATATAATTGATGACTTTTTTTCTCGCTATTTTCTATTCTTTTTCTTTTTCTTTTTCTCGCTCTGTGCTGCTCTTCTTGCCAGCCCTCTCTCTGTCACTCGCATGCGGGTTTGGCCCGCAGGGAGCAGCGTTCTGGGTTTGCCTTTGCCGGTTATTTGCTTCTTGCTGTTCGCGCTGGGCTCCGATTTATGGTGCTGCCTGCTGCTGGATTCCGGTTCTGGGCCGGAGCGGGTATGCGCGTTGCTGGTTACGGTTTGCCCACGCACAAGAATCGCTTGCTGCCAATAAGCCGGTCGTTTCGCCAAAATGTTTGTTAATGATATTTTCGCAAAAAAAAAAAAAGAGTTTGCTGTGTGACCGTATGCCACGAAATTATGTGGCACAGAATTATACCAAAAGCCACTGCCGGGTACAAAACTTGACTGAAATCTGACTGAAGCAAAGCTTGCGCTCCAAACGTGATTTCTTCAGGGTTTTCCACACATATTTCCTGCAAATGCGTAATTCTTAATTTTTAGGTGCTACCAAAAATGTGTTTGGGCTTGCCTGAAATCGAGGAGAGCGCGAAAAATTTTAACTCCACCATAACGATCTGGCAACGCTGCTTGGCTGCGTATCCAACTTCCAATCTCTCAGACTGAAGCAAAGCTTGCGCTCCAAACGTGATTTCTTCAGGGTTTTCCACACATATTTCCTGCAAATGCGTAATTCTTAATTTTTAGGTGCTATCAAAAATGTGTTTGGGCTTGCCTGAAATCGAGGAGAGCGCGAAAATGTGCAACTCCAGCATAACGATCTGGCAACGCTGCTTGGCTGCGTATCCAACTTCCAATCTCTCTGACTGAAGCAAAGCTTGCGCTCCAAACGTGATTTCTTCAGGGTTTTCCACACATATTTCCTGCAAATGCGTAATTCTTAATTTTTTGGTGCTACCAAAACGTGCTTGGGCTTGGATGAAATCGAGGGGAGCGCGAAAAATTTCAACTCCACCATAACGATCTGGCAACGCTGCTTGGCTGCGTATCCAACTTCCAATCTCCCTCAAAGGGTTTCCCGAGCTTTCCACGCGCTTTTCCGGGCGCCACACAGCTGCCAGTGGACCCGCGCAGCGAAACTTTCAGGTGGTTGGGTGGTTGAACGGAGTAAGCTGGAGCTGGAGCTGGAGCTGGTCGCAACAACAGTCTGGCAGCACTCTGATTGGCCCGGCTGCTGCGCTCTGCCTGCACTACTCACCCGCTGAAAGCACTTTTCAGTGAATTCGCGGGGCTGCTGGACGTTTCGGACGACACACGGGAGCCATGGCAACGATTTTCTTCGCCGAGCCCGAGCTGGTGGTCGGCCATGGCCGCAGGGTGCTCTTCGTGAACCCCGACGACCTGCAGATTTTCAAGGAGATCGAGCTCCCGCCCGACCTGGCCACGTGTGGCCTCAAGGCCCCCGAGCCCGGACCTGGCCCGGCCCAGGAGCAACAGTCTGCTGCAGCTGCAGCTGCTGTTGCAGCTGACGTCGCTGCCGTCGCTGCCGTCGCCGCTGTCGCAGCGGGTGGTACTGCTGCAAAGCAGCAGCAGGAAGCAACAGCCTCAGGATCCGGGTCTGGCCCAACAGCCGTCAAGGCCGAGGTATCAGTACAGAATGTAAGCTACTCGCCGGACCGACAGCTGCTGGCCGTGACAACGTCCGGTCCGCAAAAGGCCCTGCTTCTATATCGCTCCCGCCCGGAGCACGCCCGCCTGCTGTCCGCTCGTCCCCTGGCCCGTGCCGCCAGCTCATTGCGCTTCTGCAGCGACAGCAGCTCGATTTTGGTCACCGACAAGACAGGCGATTGCTACCAATATGATTGCGTCGAGGTGGAGGCTGCTCCGCGCCTGCTGCTTGGACACCTGAGTGTTGTGTACGACATCCTGTGGTCGGAGGACCAGCAGCACATCATCACCTGCGACCGGGATGACAAGATACGTGTCACCAATTATCCGGCGACCTTTGACATACACAGCTATTGTCTCGGCCATCGGGAGTTTGTGTCCGGGTTGGCTCTGCTCACCGATCGTCACATCGCTTCCTCTTCCGGCGACAAGACTCTACGCATCTGGAACTTCATCGAGGGCAAGGAGCTGTTGGTGCAGGAGCTACCAGCACCGGCGGTGCGAATGCAGGTGCGTGAATTGGACTCGGATAAGGTCTTCCAGGTTGCGGTGTTGCTTTACGATCATGCGGACGCCTTGGCCCTGTACCGTCTGGAGCGCAGTGGCCGTGAAACATGGGCCATCAAGGCCACACAGTTGGTGCGCGCCGAGGCTGGCACCTGGAATATTTGCAGTTTTACTTTAACCGCCAATCGGATTTATGTGACTGGATCGGAGAAGGAGCGTCTGGCCCTGCGGGTATACGACACCGTCAATGGCCAGCCGTCCCATGGCGTTCCCGAGGGCTGGCTAAAGATGGTTTTGGAGGGACTTAAAGCAGTGCCGGATGCGGATGGTAACTGTGTGCCGTTCCAGCCCGAGGATATGTCTATTTGGTTTAAGAAGCGCTTCGACAATGTCAGCGACTACTTGGAGCGCAAGAAGCGCCGCATCGAGGAGCAGCAGCAGCAGCAGCAGCAGCATAATCAGAAGAGCAACTAAGCCCCGAATTAAAAACAAAGGAAATAACCAAACTCGTATCTTTACCATAGCATTTAATAGTAGGCATAGTGGAGTAAAGCAACGGACTATGTATGACAGGCCTGTTTCGCGGACATAATATATATATATCTGTATATGTGTGTAAATCCTTTTGTGGTTAACTCTATGGGCGGGCGGGTTCTCCTCTCTTAGACAGGCTTGTAGTCCAGCTTGCTCTCCAGCTTCTTGTTGTCCGACACCTTGCGCACCGCCTTCATGAAGTCCTCCTGGATCACATACTCCCGCTCGGCGCTGCAACATGAAGCCAATGATGGGTTAAGCAGATGGAGCCAAGGAAAGACTTGACCGACTCACCGTATGGCAAAGAGACCAGCCTCTGTGCACACATTCCGCAGATCAGCGCCGTTAAAGTTGTCCGACAGCTTCACAATGGCCTCGTAATCGATCTCGCCATGCTTGGCAATCTTCAGGGCATGGATCTTGAGGATCTCCAGTCTGAAAAGTACATAGTTTGGATAGAATGTTAGTGGCGTCGCTTGTGTACAATTTCTTGGCCTTCTGACTCATTCTCTGGCGATAAGAAGTAATGCTACTGAATCTATATAAATATGCCTGGCTTTGGGCAGAGATATCTAATCGAAGAGAGGACTGGACTGTCGCATAAATCACCAACAGGTGATCCATCTACTTGGCATGGCGATAAGGAGGCAAGAAACTTGTTTACCTGGCCTGCTCGTTGGGCAGCGGAATCTCAATCTTGCGATCCAAACGGCCCGGACGCAATAGGGCCGGATCTAGTGTGTCCGGCCGATTGGTGGCCATAATCATCTTGACCTGGCCCAGCGAATCGAAGCCATCCATCTGGTTCAGCAGCTCCATAAGCGTACGCTGAATCTCACGATCCGCCGAGGTGCCTTCGGAGAAGCGACGTCCACCAATGGCATCGATTTCGTCCATGAAAATAATGCAGGGCTGATGGTCGCGAGCATAGTTAAACATTTCGCGAATGAGACGGGCACTCTCGCCAATATACTTGTCCACAATTGCCGAGGACACGACCTTTAGGAAGTTGGCGTCCAGCTGCGAGGCCACGGCGCGGGCTAGCAGAGTCTTGCCAGTGCCGGGCGGTCCGTACAGCAGGCAGCCCTTGGGCGGCGTAATGCCGACGCGCAGGAAGAGCTCCGGATTGAGGAGCGGCAGCTCGATCACCTCGCGCAGCTCACGGATCTGTTCGGTGAGGCCGCCGATGGCCGAGTAGGTGACATCGCCGGGATCCTCGTGCGACATATTGTACACCAGCGGGTCCACCTCGCGCGGCAGATAGCGCATAATGGTCAGTGTGGTCATATCGAGGGCTACGCGTGTGCCCGACTTCAGCTTCGCCTTGTCCAGCTGTCGACGACATCCGACCACGTAGCGGGGTCCGTTGGTGGCCTTCACGATGACTGGAAGACAAAGGAAGCAAGTTAATAACACACAAAGAGATTATACCCTGCGGAAGACATTACATTTATCCTCGGTGAGCTGCTTCAGCACTTCGCCCACGATCTGGCCCACGCTCTGCAGCGCCTTGAGGTCGTTCTCCGACTTGTCGTACAGCTTGGTCAGCTCCTTGATCTCCTCGCGCTCTAAAAAAGGAAACACACGTTGAGGATTTGCCAAATGAAACGAAAAGGCCGGCGGCAGCGGAGAGCGTACTTTCTTTGAGACGCCCCTCGATCTCCTTGTGCTCCAGCAGCTTCTTTCTGTAGTCGGAAAATGCTTTCGCCCGCATATTGTCGGGCAGTGGCGTGGCGGTCACGGTCATCTTGGTCGTTACTTCTTTGAGACTCTCGGTGAACGCTTAACAAATTAACAAATATTCTCTGGCCAAATTTCGTGAATTGCAGTTTTGCTTCTCAGAGTGACCAGGTTAGCCCAAACTTTGTTAAACGCTTCGAATTATAGATCGAGCAGGGGCACACTCTGCCAGCGATGGCACTATCGATAAGCGCTCAAAAGTGGAATAAATTAATTTTTGTTTTTAAAATTTATATACATAGTATGCCGATTTATAAACCAAAATAAAACCAACCAACCAACAATTAAAATTAATGCTTCTGTGGCTTAGCTATGATCCATTTCCAATAATATCAATTGATACAAGTGCAAATTGCATATACGAACTTCGCTTTCCTGAAGTTAGCTTCTCCTTTTTTGCTTTAAATAATTTTAAGATTATCCTGGTGGTTTATTTATTCATTAATCTAAGGCTCACAAATATGTAGTTACAAACTAAGACCTAATTTTGATTTAAAACCATAATAGATTGGGCCTTCAGCTCTATCCGAATGGTTAAAGCTTAAGCTTTGATTTGACTTGTGTCTTAATTTAAATAGAATTTTATTGTTTAAATTGAAATTAAATTTTCCTAAAGCTATCCCCGGCGTATGAACTAAATTATTAATGGATATAAAGGCGAATTATTTGGCGTAGTTGATCAGGTGCGATGTTTAAAAACACAAAAATACACAAGAAAATATTCCACAGACGTCGGTTGAAAAAACAAAAGCTTTTGTTTATTGACGTACACATGTTTCGAAGCCTAAATATTAAATAAAAATATAACTTGTTTAATTGCCCTTTGTTAGCCTTCACCTCCGTAAATAAAACACCATATGGATTCATTATGTTTTATTTGTATTGTGTTTTGACAATTTTTCTAAGAATCACTTAAAGGTAGCCTGCTGACCGAAAAAAAACAAAAGAATTAAATATGTTAATTTACGGAAATAAAAGTGCGCTACATGGCCTCCTGCGTCCCATTGAAATTAATCCTAAAACATATAACATTAAAAAGGGAAAGGCATCCAAGCCCCCGAAAAAGGGCAAGTGGCCTGAACACAGAGCGGGGAACGGGAAATAAGATCACAACGAAATGGATGACTTCTATTCCAGCTTTCTTTTCGATGTTGGATGTTGTATACTGTGTAAATGCGGGCTCCTCACAGAGGCTTCTTTTTGCCGGAGAAAAACGTTTACGTTTAGTTTAGTTTGGCGGGCGATTTTTTGTTCATTCGACTGCTCTTGTTCCTATACTCCTCCTGCACCTGCTTCTGCTCCTGCTTAGAGCTCGTCGTGGCCGAGGAACTTCTTGAGGTAGGCCTGGAGTTCCGGAAGCGAGCGACTGCCCTCGTACTCGTTCTGCCGCTTGCCATTCTTGTAAAGGAACAGTGTCGGATAGCCCTCCACCTGCTGGTCAATGCACACCTGCTTGTTCTCCGGCGCCGTGCAGTCCACCTTGGCGATCTTCACACCCGACGGATGCGCCTGATGCGTCTCCGTGGCCAGCTGTTCCCAGGTGGGCTGCAGCTTCTGACAGTGTCCGCACCACGGGGCATAGAACTTGATAAAGGCCACGCCATCGGCAATAGACTCGTCGAATTCCGCCTCGCCGCTCAGCTGCTGGGCGGTCAGTTTCTTGGCTGCTGCTGCTTCTGCTGCCTCCTTCTCGGCGGCGTCCTCTTCCTTCTTGGTAGCTTCCTCCCCGGTTGCCTTTTCCCCGCCATTCACGCCCACCATCTTCTCCACGTAGGCCTTCAGCGTGGACAGGTCCCGGGAGCCGGAGTATTTCTCGATCTTCTTGCCGTCCTCGATCCAAAGGAGCGTGGGATATCCCTTCACCTCAAAGTCCTGACAAATGGAACGGTACTGGGTGCAGTCGATCTTCGACACGGTAACGGTGGGCTCCAACACCAGTTCCTTGGCCAGAGACTCCCAGATGGGGGCCAGGTTCTGGCAATGACTGCACCATGGTGCAAAGAATTTGACAAAATGATTGCCGCTGGACACATGCTTGGCGAAGGTGTCCTCGGTGAGGTCCACTACCTTGCCCAGGTTTTCCTTTTTGACAGCTTCCTGCTCGGTTGCCTTTTTCTCGCCATTCTTTTCTAGCGGCACGCCCACCATCTTTTCCACGTAGGTCTTCAACGTGGACAGGTCACGGGAGCCCGAGTATTTCTCGATCTTCTTGCCGTCCTCGATCCAAAGGAGCGTGGGATATCCCTTCACCTCAAAGTCCTGACAAATGGAACGGAACTGAGTGCAGTCGATCTTCGACACGGTAACTGTGGGCTCCACCACCAGCTCCTTGGCCAGGCTCTCCCAGATGGGGGCCAGGTGCTGGCAATGACCACACCATGGTGCAAAGAACTTAACGAAATGATTGCCGCTGGACACATGCTTGGCGAAGGTCTCCTCGGTGAGATCCACAACCTTGCCGAGGTTGGCATTCTCGCCAACCTCTTCACGCTTCACCGCCTCCACGAGATCCGCATCGGCGGGTGTGTTAAGTTCTTGGTTAATGAAGTCAGTGATGGCGGGCAAGTCGCGAGTGCCCTTAAATTTCACGGACTCTTCCTCGCCGAGCTTGAAGAGGCGCAGCGTGGGATAGCCGGTAACCTGGTGAGTGCCGCACAGAGTCTGGTGTTTGGTGCAGTCCACCTTGGCGATAATCACCTTCGAGTCTTCCACGTTCATGATCTCCGCCACCTGCTCCCACAGTGGCTGCAGGCGCTTGCAGTGTCCGCACCTGTGAATGGATCAAAATTAAGTCTTAGTAAGTCTACTAATAAGATGTACAAGCTCGGAGTTAAGGATGAAAAGAAGCCTTGAGGTCAGACAGAAAAGTCTATGCTATTAGAGCTTGCATTATCGCCTCGAATTGCACTCGCACAGATATCAAACTCTGTGTGGCACTAAATATGTTTATTAAACTCTACAAATATTGATATATGCGCATGGGAATTCATTTTGAAACGGCGGGAATCGATAATCAATTAAATACAAAGGAGAACTAAACAATGAACCCTGATAAGGCATTGTGCTCTGGGTTCTTTGTGTCGAACAAAGAGTTTATCATCTGCAAGTCGCAGTTCAAGTTCCTCCTCCTCCTCCTCCTGTTGCGTCTAATCGCCTCGCGAAGACCACTTCCTAGCAACATAATTGAACCCAATCAACTTAGTCCAGAGACACAGCTCCGATGGCTGTGATAAGGCAGAGCAGTGACCACAGCGCTTAGTGTGTCAATCAGCAGGGGGGACAGGGGTTAGGCAAAGGAGGAGCTCCTCAAACACAAAGCCCCTGTGATCGTCTTATCAGCGAACGTGCCACTCGAAGGTGGTTGGCCCATGACGAATCTCATTGGTTGTGCAGATCTTCGCGCGACTTGGCCATGTTTGGGCCGAGGGTCATGCCAGATCTGCAGGTATTGGCGCAAGGGGAAATATACGACAAGCAGCACCAAAAACTTGTCTATGCGACTGTGTGCCTATATTAACATAAAAGAAAAGATGTTCCCGCTTCCATATACGCTTATATGCTTAGCTCGTTTAATCAATATGGAAATATATATTATATTATACAATTTAAACGTCGTAAAGATAATAAGTGCGTCACAAATTAGTCACTTTAAAGTTCCAACTGAAATATGTTGCAAAATATTTGCCGACTTTGCGAAATTTGTGGGAAAATCGGTGAAATTAAAGGCCGGAACACGACCGGTGATTATGTGTGCGTGGCTTGGTCACATCAAATAAACGATGTGGACGGCTGCGATTCGCCGGCACAAGTTGACCGAAATTGGGCATGGACTTGGACTTGGGGGACGCGGAATGCGGAATGCGGAAGTCAACTAGTACTTACCATGGCGCAAAGAACTTGACAAAGACATTGTTGCCGGCAATAGCCAAATCAAAGGTCTCTGGGTCCAGCTCCACGGTGAACTGCTTCTCAGCCTGCTTGCCGGCGGATGCGTCCTCCTCCTGGGCCGCGTGGAGAGTGGGCAGGAGAGCAGATATCAGCAGGCCACAAGCCGCGATCGACAGAATGGACTTGGCCAACATGTTGTTGAAAAAGAATGAGCTAACTTCCAACAGAGACGTTCGATTGACAAAAACTGGACAGAAAATAAATTTTATTTTAGCCTCAGTGTGACCAGGAAATTATCAAAAATATATATTGACCGGCTCTTGAAAAATTTCCTTTGAATACCATTTCCTTTTAAGAGAATATACTAAGAAAATACCACTGAAATAAATCTACAAATGGAAAACAAAGTTGAACCATATCAAGTAGATATAAATAAATATTTAATATATGTAATAAATATATATATGTATATGTAATATAAATATGTTTATTATATACTTTGCAACAAAAGAATCCCCTGTTTCTCTTTCTATTGAAATTGTATGAAACATACCAAATTATACCAAGAATTTTCTCTTCGTGATATACTAAAAGTACTAAAAACTTTCGAGTAGAGCCGCCAAATACAATTGTACAAATATTGCAATATTATATATTTATCTTATAGAAATATCAAATTTATATACATTTTTTTTGGAAACGAAACAATCCGAATGCTTAACATGGATCTACAGATTGAAAGAGTAATTCGGCTGATGTTGGAAGCTTGTCACCTGCTTGCGCTTCTGTGATGAACTTGAGGACGTGTTCTTCGCATTACGGTATTGGCTATGACTGGAGGAAGTTGGAGAGACTGTTCCTGCTCGGTGACCAACCTGTCCAGATTTTGGCTCCTGGGTCCTATGATGTCTATCCGCCGCCATGCTAAGGTGGATGCTTCGATAAGGATCTTTGTGCTAGAAGGCTTAAAAGAGATATACTAACCGTTTTTCCATCTCCTTTTCCTCCGATCGCTTGGCCACTTGTAGCTTTATTTGGCGCATCCGCTGCGTTAACTTCCTTCGCTCCACGCGGCTCACCTCCAGGTTTGAATAGCGCTTCTGGCAGATGGACTTTGCCAATTCTATGTCTTTCGTCAGCTTATGCAGCGTAGTTTGCTTCTTCTCCTTGAACCTGTCGAAGTGGCGATGGTTGGCCATCTGGAACGTTGTGACGAATTCGTTGTTCAGGCTGTACGCCTCCGGGTGGAAGAACTGCTTGAAGGTGTTGGGCATCGCATTGTTGATCTGGCGACCACGCACTTTGCTGTGGCAGACGGGACACTCGTACACGGGCGCATCGCTGGGCGTCCGGCCCGCACAGACCTTGACACACTTATCGCACGTGACGTGATGGCAGGCGAGCAGGAATAGCGTGGACTTCTTCTGGACGTACTGTTCGCAGCACCGGTTGCAATGGATCCATAACTTGTTCGCCTCCGGATTCGAAGTGGTAGCAGCGGGAGCGGAAGCTATCGGCTTAGCCGCGCCACCGTCGATTTCAGTTGCCGGCTTGGGCATTGTTTACATTTGCAAAATTTAACAACGCATTCAGTTTTGCGCCTCTTCCAGGAAAATAATACGCACTTGATGGCAACTCTGGCCTGGAAGTTTCAGTCGAATAACTGCATTTTCGTACTACATACCCGAAAAACGGGTGGCAACTCTACAAGTAACGGTGAATACAAAGAGACTGAATATTTTTTATTGTTAAACAAAATCACAAACGAAAACACAAATTTGACTTAAAAACTAACTACGATCATTGTTTTCTAGTGGTGGCGCATGCGCTCGATGGGATCTCTGGGTCGGATGCGGTATCGCTTCGATGTGGAGGCGCTGGATGGCGACAGATCGCTATTGTACTGATTGTCCAGTGTTTGCGTGCGCTTTCGCTTGAGAGAATGGACGTCATCCTTCTCCCCGGAATCCCGGCTCGCCGGTCGCACCAAGGAGCCGGCTATGGAGGCACAGCGTCGGATGAGGGAGCCCGAGCCCGAGCCCGTGCCGGCGTTCTCCTTGTCGCCCCGCAGACTGGCCGGCAGCCGCATCATGGAGCTCATCAGCGACCACAGACTGCCGGTGCTCGGCTCCTGCTTTTTGTCATTTCGCGTCGACGCATTGGTTGGTCGGAACACCTCGTCCTCGTCGTCCTCCGGCTCCCCCACGTCCTGGACACCGCTAAAGACCTTCACCTGTTTGCATTCACGCAGCGGAGGACGCGGCCTGGGCCGTTGCAGTGGCGGCGACTTTAAGGTCGGCTGGTTCTCCTTGGCCTTATTCTTGTTTGGTGAGAACTCGCCGCCTAGCTGGCGTGCCACAATAGCCGAGCGTCGCCGCTCCTGTGGCTCGGGTGTGCCCGGATTCGGTGTAAAAAAGTGCTCCCTGCTCTCCTCGCAGTCTTCGCCATCCCCATCGTCATCTCCATGCCGCCCCATGGCCGTGATCAGCTGCCTGCTCTTCGGCGGAGTCTCGAACTTGATCTGCTTCTTGTTAATTCCAGTTCCGGAGACCCGGAGAGGTGTAATCGGCGGAACATGCAGCTCCGCGGACTCCGAGGTGGAGCGTATGATCTCGACGCTCTCGCACGAGTTGTACACCGTGGAGGAGGTCTCGCGCGAATTGGAGTTTGTCCTGGTGATGATGATCGATTCGGTGGTTAGCTTCTGGGCGGAGAGGATTAACTGCCGCTTGTAGGAATCGCCGGCTTGCGGGCCGGAACTGGAGCTAGCACTGGACTCGCTCTGGGTGCGTCGCATGGCCGGCGAGAGCCGTAGATCCAAGGCGGAGCACCCTCCAGCAGCTGGGCCGCCATCTGCGGAATGGTTGTTGTGCTCGCTGAGGTCGAGCCGCACCCGCCGCTGAATGACTGCGGACGGTGGCTGTGCCAGCATACCGCCATGCTCCACGAAGGCCTTTTGGATGCTCTTGGACATCACCTGGCGCAGCGGTGTGGCGGCGCTCATTTTATTCCGACCACCCATTTTCCAGGCGCGCTGCTGCTGCTGCAAAGACAGCTGCTGGACGACATTGTTCTCGGTGGCGGGACTCGATTCCTCGTGATAAATGCTGGACACATGCCCGCCATTGGAGGCATTGAAGGTAATCGGCTCCTTGGGCTTGGCAAACACCGATTCCACCTGCAGTGGCGTTGACGTTGATCTAATGACTTTGCCCTTCACCACCGTTTCCGAAGGATTCACAACCATCTGGCCAATGGAGCGGCGAATGGAGCTGTTCGAAATGGAAGAAAGATTCCGGATAGAGGAGACGCTATCGCTGATGAACTCCTCGTGGGTAATGCGATTCTTGGCCTTCCACTGCATATTAATCACCGAAATGGGCGTTACGCCCGGCGACGTTTGCGTGGAGATGGTGGTGCTGATGATGGCGCATTGGCCATTGGGTGCCTTCTTCACTGTCACCTTGGAGGCCTCCGTGTCGCAGGTGAGATCGTTGATAGTGCTGGTGCCCGAGCAGTCCTGCTGCCGGTCCACACACTTGCTGAACTCACGCAGATCATCGATGCGCGTGTAGTTGCGCTTGCACTTGCGACACCTCAGCGGCAGGTGGCAGCTCTCGATGTGGGCCAACAGTTCGCCGTGCATTTCCTCCTGGAGCAGCAGGGGTCGCTGCTCGCAAATTGGACAGAAGACATAGATGGTGGTCACGCCCGACTCCATTTCCATCCGATGTTCCGTGATTCTGCCGGCGCGCAATGAGGAGGAGGAAGCGTTGGATCGCAGACCCAATGGCTCTCGCACAGCAATGGCGTGGGCGTTGAACTGATGCTTCTGCCGGCATTTGCCGCAACAAAATATCCGCTTGCAGATGTGGCACTTGCCCTGAATTTTATGGGGTATTAATTATGAAGTAATTCAATCGTTTGGCGTCTCACCTCGTCGGGCTGTCGCATGTTTAAGCCATTGAGAATAGACATTAAGTTCGGAAATAGCGGATTTCACATTGGGAAAAATTGCCAAGCTCACCCATACAGCCGCACTAAAAGCAACGGTTTCTTCGCTAGCTATGGTAACCTATGATTTAGTACAATTACCGATCACTCGCGTAGACTAAGGTGCTCAATATATTTATCGAGGCTGCGTTATCGCTAGTTACTTGATATTTCTTGTAACTTATTATATTGGTTTCAAATATACATTCAAATTATTCATTTACTACAAGCAGTTTCAAAGATTTTTGTTTTAAAATAAAAGCTAACGTTACAGTTACGTTAAATGCGGTTACGTTCCGCCGCCTGGCGATCCTGATCGATGAATTTGGGAACATTTTCTCTTAAAGGCTAAAAGGTAATATAACAATTATTCGAGGGTATTAAAATCCTTAAATTGAGTTGAGTCCTATCTTCTAAGCCTATACAAATCCAAAATAGTTAAACAATTTTTTGCAGGAATGCATTTTAAAGTTTATTAATGTTATAAAGTCATTTAAATATTGATAAGAATATAGAAATACTTAAAGGCTACTCCCATCTGTGAGACCTAAAGTATAAATACTATAAGTTATAATTAAAGGAAAACCGTGCAATCAGATTCCAGAACTCATGGTTTTCTAGAGACTAGAATTTGCTGGAAAAACAAAAAGAAAGTCTTTCAGAAATGACAGAATAATGGTTATGATATGTGTATCGTCTTGCCTCCGTACAGTTCCGGTTGAATGAATCCTTGATCCCATCTTAATCCTTGGGGTAATCTTTTGCCACAGACACGACATCCTTAAGTTTATCCAAATGCCCGGCGTCCTCATGGGCTCGAAAGCGGCTTAGCAGAAAGCTGCGCAGATCCTGGCCATTACTAGCGACCACGGTCTTCACGAAAATGGTTCGCGATATGACGTACTCAATGCGGGCGACGAAGACATTCGTACAGCGGCCGAAGAATTGCTTTTTTACAATATTATGCACCTCCCTCGGCCATATGCGTTCCATATTTTCCGGCTCGATGCCACACAGGCGCATTTCCATTGCCTGGATGGGTATGGTCTGCCAACAAGATATTTGTTTTAACAAGTATATCATCGATATATGTAAATCTTACCCGGAAACGCTGGTGGCAGACTAAAATAGAGTTTGGATGGATTGTGAGAACATCGGTGCCGGAGTCCAGCTGACGCGCACTTAGCATGCCTACACTGGCATTCAGGCCGGCGATAACCATACGCTCGTATAGCTCCTTATTCAACACGACCACCATGTCCCCGATCTTGGGATTTTTATGCGGAAGCTGGTTTTTCACCACCACATAGTGACGCTGAAGTTCCTGGCTCAAATGGGTCATTGCAGTGTCGTAAGTATTACCATAAGCGTGCTGACGCACCACCATATAGGTAGGGTTCATGCTCTACAAAAAAATAAACCGAGTTAGAAATACATTAGAATCGGCGTATGGATGGATACTCACAGACAGCACTTGGAAGTGAATTTCTCCCTTTGTCGGAAAGTTGGCAGGCAACAGCATTTCCTCCTTCCACAAAATGTGGCGATAGCGGCATGAGCGGCGATGGCAATCGCCGTAGGTCATCATGTGATCGCACGGCAAAAGCTTTGACAGATCCACGTCCATCTTCCGGCGATACTCCCATAGAAGATCCAGATAGTGCTGGGGACGGGGTAGCTGGTGCCACATCATACACTCGGCCAGCAGCCACATTTGATCCACGTTATTGCGGTGAAGCAGGATCACGGACTTGCCCGGACTGCGGCCGGGGTCAGAGACATAGTTGTTGTAGAGCAGGCTGAAACGAAACTTACAGCGTGTCCAGCTTAAGGCGGCGCTGTAGTGGATTATCAGATCCACGCGAATTTTCAGCTTATTCAGGACAGTGTCGGAAACCACGAGGACGAGAGGTAGGCCAAGCTCCATCCACATATTGGCCGTGCGCAGCCCGTCGGTGTCGTTAATGACCTCAAATCTTATATCTGCCACAATCAGGTTAGTCGTGGCATCCAGTATATCCTCCTGGCTTCCGCACACGATTACGATCCGCTCCTTAACGAGACACTTGCCCCAGACTAGCTGCAGCAAAATAAGAAACTCCTCCCCCGGCTCAATTACGATAACATCAAGGCTGGCGCCAGCATAGATACTGGCCTCAAAGGGATCATTGAACACGACTAGTGCATCGGGCATATGCTGCAGTAGGTTTTCTCGCATCAATGTGTCCAGCCAAAGGCGTGTGGTCACGAATAGCTGACACTTATCGGGCCGAAAGTGAAAGAACTGGGTCAGCCAGTTAATCATTTTCATTGTAGTATCCGGCTTACGGAGTGCCATATACGACAGGTTGTCCAGGGCCAGGCACTTGACCGAATTCGCATCAAAAATGGCTCCCTTTTCGGTGTGATGTTTTTGTAGTCGGACCAGGACTTCCGGTGTGGTCACAAGAATACCCACTGAACCCAGCTGGCCGGAATTGGCCACATCCGTAACGTTGTCTTTTTCCCACAGGGTGACGACTCCTTTAAAGGGTACGGACCCCTTACTTAGCGAATTAAGGAGCTTGATGATCCACTCAACGATCTGGTCGCCCTGCTGCTGGTTGCAGCACACGACGATGCTGGTCGGCCCGTAGTTATCTTTTGTGCGGCGCCGCTGCTGCTCGTGGCTGCGCTGGCAGAGGCTGGGCAGGAAGCACCAGGTTTTGCCGGTCGCCGTCGAACCGATGGCCACCATGGAATTGCCACCAGACACATGTGGCCAGGCGAATCTCTGGAGGCCCCGGCCCTTAATATTTCCTATTTCCAGCGCTCTCATGGCACCACTAATAGCAGGATTTAAGTTCGGTACGCCGAGTATATTCCGGCACGGGAGGACTGCATACCGGCTACAGGCCAGGGCGTCGTATTGTGCGTTTACTATTTTCCTATCATCCCGAGCTTTAATGGAAGCTACTGTGGAGCTGTTGGGCTTGATGGGTGAATCTCCTGACCCAAAAATGCCATACATTTTGCGATTAATTTCATCCAAATTAATATCAACGAAATTAAGCGATTCTGGAGGAGTTTCCCATCCTTCAGATTCAGTGTCTTCCTTCACCTCTGACAAAGATCCAACAACTTTGTTTTTGTCTTCCTTTCTGGAAGAAGGAGTCTCGGTTGGTGAAGGATAAACATCAAGCCTATTCGAAGCATTTAAGTCCGGAACGCTTCCATTAGCATGGCACGGAAGGTTCAATTGTGGGCTTTTGTTTCCTATGACATCCGGAAATTTTAATAAGAATTTTTTTAAGTTCTTGGGCCTGGTGGGTGGTTTTCTCTCCAATAAAATGAGGTCCAGTTTGCGTATCATTTCATCCGTAAGATCAAAACCAACAGATTCTGGAGGAGTTCGCCATCCATCAGATTCAGTGTCTTCCTTCACATCATCCATCTCAGGCAAAGATCTCAGAACTTTGTTTTTGTCTTCCTTCCTGGAAGAAGGAGTCTCGATTGGTGAAGGATAAACATCAACTGCTGTTGCCGGTTTCTCAAATATCTTCATCTCCAGGTTCTTAATCAAGGGTTTAACCATTATCTTTGGTGTCTCACTAGTTTTTTTTTTGTTCAAGGCATCGCCTCTAAGCGGCGGAGATTGTTGGCCACCTTCGTTAGGGTCACCAGAGTTATTGGCCAGCATCTCGGCTTTATTTCCCGATTTCGTCAGGGACTTCAACACAGGCGGCATGGCAGTGTTTATTACAAAATGAAGCAGTTTTGAATGGACGTCGCAGGCAATTAGAAATTGTTGGATGTACTGAAAAAAAAGCGTTTTGAATTTAGTTATTTATTATTTATTCGAAATGTGCCTACAAATTGGGATGGCAAGACAATAGTTTTAAGAAAAGTAAATAATATTCCAAGGAATGCAAAAAGAAAGTGTATAAAAATAAGTAACACAAAAAATAAAAAGTCATTCTCGGAAATATGTATGTATGTATATGTATAAACATATATGTATGTATACTTTCTTAGAAATACATATTTCTGGCTAACTATTCACGACCTGCGACCACAGGAGCACTAAAATGCTGCGCGTGCGCAGATCTCTGGTCTTAATTGTGGCGACCAGAAAGTCGAGGAGCGCCTCGGGAGACTGGAGACTGGCAAACGTAATGGAGACGCCATGTGACTCCGTATTAAAATTCGGCATCTCATCAGCCAATGAGATTTGCTTAAACTTTTTTTCGCTGACTCTTCACTTTTGGGCCCGATGCCACAAGAATCCCTACGCAGAGGGGAACTTAACACAATAATTACATCGGGGTTCCGGCGGGGCGAGACCAAATGGAAATGCTAACGCAAAACGACAAACAAATACACGAAATGAAATCTTACCCGCTGCTTAGCGTCTTGACACCACCAAAGAAAAAGTAAAAAGAACGAAATAAAATATTCACAATCGGTCCAAAAGTTTGAAATTTATTGATGGTGCGTAAATTATTCACAGCGACTTATCGATAACAGGAACAGGGGCATTCCCAGCAAATTCGTGCAAATGCAACTTTCCGATAGCCAGTCAAATTAGCATATTTTAGTTGTACTAAGCTAGTAGCGCTTAAGATTTACACACATTTCATTATTATAGATTCAAAAGGAATATTTATATAAAGAAGCGGTTGAATTTGCAATAAATTGAATTTATGATTAACAGCTGACCACGATGGTTAACATATACACGAATACCCTTACCGAAAAGCTACAGACATAACAGACATAACAGCACAACATTACCATAACAGCTGACGTCACAAAACTCCACTGCTAATAGCATTTGCGTCACCTTGCCTCTACTAAATTGACTTTATTTTTACAATTCGCATGAAATTACTAAAATTCCGCACGTTTTCTAAGAATTTGCTAAAATTACCCAAGCTAATTGTTGTTGTTAAGTAAGGTGGCGCCATGCTGGACAACGACACCAGCAATAACAACAACAACATAGGCGGCAATCCACAAAACCTGCCGCTCGGCGATTTGAAGATTTCGCTTTCGGGCCAGGACGGTGTCCGGAAATATGTCCCAGCACTGGTAGGTGGTCCGAGTAGCTACTCCTAGGGCAAAATATAAATATTCAGTGTATGTAGGACGGTCACTGGGTGCGGCGTGAGAAGCCATTCGGGAGCTACAGCTGCCTGATGAGCTCGTTCGGCCGGTTGAAGTCCGGCGTCGCTTTGGAGGAGTGGACCTTTGCGGCGAACAACTGCCGGCAGGACATGGAGTTCCTGCTGGGCTTAAACCAGCACGAGTGAGTATTTGATGGGGAATTGTAAGCCAGGACTTGTAATTATATTCTTCCTTGTCCGTGGACACAGATTCTGGTCCTATATGGTCTACGAGGAGTCAGCCATGGCTGCCATTGTGACATTCCTGCAGCGTGCCAATCCCTACTACAGACAAGCCGAGCCTGACACCCCCGACGGCAATAAGGAACTGCAAGCGGCCAACGAACTTTACGGCCAGCTACTCGATATGGTCGTGCGTCTCGTGCTGCGTCTGTCCACCGCCAAGGAGTCGGAGTCGGAGTGGATTAGCCCGCAACAGCACAGTAACTTGCTGTACAGCAATTACCTGATATCGGTGCCGTTGATCTTTGATCTAATCATTGCTGTGGGCGATGCGGAGCCCACGAATCTGGAGCTGCTACACCAGATCGTTGGGAATGTGCTGCGCGTGCAGCCGGAGTACAGGAAGGATCTGAAGGAGGCGCTGCTCTTCTATGAGAGTGCCTTCCTCAGCATGCAAATCCAGGTGGAGAATGAGGGTTGTGAGGGCGCCGGCGGCGGTGCGCCCTTGGATGCTGACCTGGAGACGCCCTACGACGATGTAGTGCTCTTTGCCATGGACTGTGCCTACACGCTGCGCCTGCTCCTGACCCTCTGTCCCGACCTGGTGGAGGTCATCGAGCAATTGCGTTTGGTTCAGAGGTATTTATTGGCTTTTATTTATTGTAAATCAAAGAAAGACCTTCTGAGATCTTTGGCATCGCCTCTCGCACCTGCAGCATTGCCAACTTCTATGACCTGACGGTGCCCATGCTGTACAAGAACATCTATACAGTCAATCCGCTGGCCAATTCGCTGCGCTGGCTGAACGAGACCCGCCAGCAGTTCCTCTTTGACATCCGATGTGTGATTAGCTTGCAAATGGAGAAGGGACGTGGCCAGCAGGTGGTGGAACTGCTGCAGGAGTGCCTTTCCGCCCAGGCCTTTGTGGTGGACTATCAGCGGCAGTTTCCCCTGGAGCAGGACATGAACGTGCTGCTCCACAGATGCCCCAATATGTGAGTTAACCTTAAACGAAGTGAAAGGATCGGTTTTTAGGTTGAATTTCAATTTCAGAAAAAACTACAAAGTGGACTTTGTGGTATCGGGCTATCAGAAGGCCCTGACTAGCTGTCCCAGCGGCATTATGGCCGACGACATGGCCAGCAACGTGGACTCCCAAGACTCCGACGACGGCGTGGAGGAGGAGGACTCATCGCCCATTTCGACATTGCCCTCGCCGAACGCTAATGGCGGCACGCGGGATCTTGACTTGGAGGTGGCCGCCGTGCTGGACGTGCTGCCCGATTTGGGCATCGGCTTTATCCGTAGCTTGCTGACACGCTACGATAATAGCGAGCAGGCCATTGCCGCCATTCTGGACGATAATCTGCCGCCGGATTTGGCGCAAATGGACCGTCAGAAGGAGTATATACCGCCTGATCCCCAAGACAAATTCCAACGCCAGACGGGCGTCCGACACTTTAATGTCCATGACGGCGATCGCTACGATGTCCTGACACGCGACCAGCCCGAGTGCGTGATAAAGCAGGGCAAGGGCCTGCCAGGAGCGCCGCGCAATGCCGAACAGCTGCTGGACGATAAGCGGGATATGGCGCAGCTGAAGGAGCGCTATCAGCAGTACGCCCTGGTGGAGGAGACACCGCTGGAGGGCGGTGAATACGATGATGAGTATGACGATAGTTACGAGGCTTTGAACGAGGGTCAGGCACCGCCGGTCAGCCTGCTGCGTGCCACACTCCAGGCAGCGGCCTCACATTCCGCTTATGAGGCACAGGATCAGGAGGACGACGACGAGAATGGCGAGAGCAGTGGCGGCTCGGATACGGAGACGGCGAAACGCAATGCGGCTGACTTTTGTGAAAATCCTGAGGTGACACGGGCTCGTTATCAGCAACGTCAGCAGGCCAAATACGGTCAGAGGAGTGGTGCAGGTGGTGGAGGAGGCGGAGGAGGAGGAGGCGGTGGACAACAGACTGGTAGCTCTGTGGTGGGCGGACCCAAGGGCCAGGGCCAATCCCAACAGACGCAACGCAACCGTGGCCAAAAGGAGGCCCACAAATCCTCGCGTGCCAATCACAATCGTAAGGCTGGAGCGGCCTTTAAGCGTAGCAAGGGAATGATGGGCTAAGCCACAAATTAATCCTAAGAGCCCAAGCGAAATAAATGTATTTATACGTAGTATATGCATCCATATAGTTTTTGAAATCTTTCATCCATTCATTGCGGGAACCAGGGCTGGATATTGATATCGATATCATATCGAAAAAATCGAAAATATACATTTAAACAAATATTGGAACATTCTGAACTGATAGGTCAGCGAAATTTCAACGTACCGAGTAGAAATACTAGATCCTTTTTACCTTTAGTGTTGCGCCACTATAGATCATCGTATGAAGTGCTTGAGTGCTAATTATAATGATAACCTCAACTGTAGAGAGCCTTTCCAAACTAAAAACTTTAATCCTAACTAAGTACGTATGCAACCAAACATTCAGTCAGCACGCCAGTTAATTAATTTCCTCGCAAACTTTACCTATATTTTCTCCTATCGCGCCTACTAACACTTAACCCTAACAAGCACGTGCTTGGTGTCGAAAGGGCCACTTGAGTGCACTGATCGTAGTGCATCAACGTCCAAGATATCGTTATAGATCAAAACGAATATCGATCTATCGTTATTTATGGTAACGATAACAGATATTGTTATAGATAGTTCAAAAAGAATATCGACTTATCGTTATCTATACAAACGATAAAAGATCCCTTTGTGTAAAGACTTTCGCCTCAAATATCGAAGCAGTATCGATATGTCATCAATCTTGTCTTATTGTAAGTAGATATAGATCTATATAGATATAGGAAAAAGCAGAAATAATCTCTTGAATGTATGTATATTTTTGGTTGTTCAATACAACTCACTTCACAGTTCATTTCGCATTTCGAATCCTTCGCATTCTTTGGAAGCTCACGCAAACTTATTCAAATATTTAATCAAGAAATATAATAATAGAGAACAAAAAAAAAAAAAATAAGGATACGAATAGTTTATGTAATCGAAATGGTATTAATCACAGGCCGCCCGAATCTTCATCTCCAGATACTCCTCGTTCAGGATTCGCATCTTGGCGCTGTGCGTCTCATGCTGTTCCAGCTTCTGGTATCTATCAAATATATATGTCTTGAACTCCGTCATCGTGGTGTTCGGCCGGATGCAATTGTACACGTCGTCGACACTCCACGGCTCCACGACCACCTCGAACTGGCAATAGTGACAGCGCAACAGCTCCTTCACGTCGGCGAACTCCATGAGGCCGTAGGAGCCGCGACTGCACATCGAGCACACGTATTTGAAGCGGGCATTGCAGTTCTCGATTAGCGGCAGCTCCATCAGCCGATGATTCGCCTGGTAGCCCCATTTGCGACAGATCTCGCCATGTCCCGTCTCCCGATTAAAAAGGAATGCAGCCGCATGGCACATCTCATGCAGAATGGGCTTAACCAGCATGCCCGGGTGCTTGATATTCTCCCACAACAGCAGGCGAACCGATCGCTGGCCAGCGGCATCGATTATCATTTCACAGAGACAGGCCTTGCCCAGGCTGCGCTTCCACAGAATGTTCGTCGGCAGGGCGCAGTGGAAGATGGTGTGATTGAATATATTAAAGAGCAGCTTGGCCAGGGCTTGCTTGCAGTTCTCGAATTTGCTCTGGCGATAGGTCAGCGCCATCGGATGGCACATTTTGATCGAGGTTCGGGCTGTAAATACCGAAAATTAGCACAAAATTCAGTTAAGAACATTACCAACGAACTCACGGTTAAGGGAATCGGTGAAGTTGTAAATGAGCGGATGCTCCTCCAGGCAGGCAATGCAGCTCTTGTGACGGCGACAGATATTCGCGCGCATCTTCTCGCTGGGCAATTCGGACAGATCAATGGACGCCTTGATGTGATCTGGCGTCTCAGTCTCCAATGTTGATGCATTCACCAGCAGCATCGTATCGTCTATCATTTTAATTTCACACTCTTTGCGGCTCATATGCTGGATATGCGATGCATTCAAGCTTGGTGCCGTTGGTATGGGCGTTGAACCAATCTGCTGGTTCAGCTGAGACTCACTGCCCGGTCGCGGTGGCGAGGTAGTTATAAGCCAGTGCGGCTCATCCAAATGATCCGCGGGATTATACAGCTTGCGACGGCGCGGTATCAGGCCCAGGAACTTGAGCATCTTCGTCTTAAGATCGTCATCGTTGTCCAGCACCAAAGCCTCGTGTGGCTCATACGTAATACTGGCCACCGGCTGCCCCAGATCCAGGTAGATAATCGATGGGTCTATCTGTGTGAAGCAGCTGTTGCTGCTGCTGGTGCTGCTTTCGGGATTGGAACGGCGTCGCTTCTTACGCGACCAATTCGACTCGTCGATGGTGGCCTTCAATTGATATTCCTCATCGTCGTTGTCCGACAGCTGCGTGGCCTGCTCCTCCTCATCATCCAGCTGCGAGGATGAGTAGTCAAACGTCTTATCCTGGCAGACGCGCACCCGACGACCGCTGCGGGTCACAATCTTGGGAGTGGACGCGGAGGCGGTCTTCTCATCCATAACTAAAGTTTATAAGCAGGTTATATCGATTAAAAGAATGTTACTTGAAGTGTCAACGATCGTTAGTATGAACTATATTACTATTAAAACCACAATAATGTTACGACAATCATGGCTTGCTGCTACATTCTCCGAATTACGCCACAATGTTGCCTAGGGAGTGTAGTCAGTAGTAGTTGAAGCCTCAGGTGAAGAAGATATACGATGACATGCTTTCACAAGCTCCCAAACTCACATTTCTTCATCGGCACCTCCTTGCCCGGGGAAAACGGCAAGGCGCGCTTTAATCCAACCTTAGATGTCCCCGGCGCCTCCATGTCCCCGCCACTGATGGCATCGAACTTCCCTATTTCAAGGTTTGGTACAGATTACTCTCAATTTTTAAGGATTAAACGCGAACACTTTGCTAGCTTTTACCCCAAAGATGGATGGCTTTTAATGGATGATAGCCCGAAGCTCTTAAGCCGGGAATCCGTCGAGCACACTTACATTTCTTGGTTTGGCTGTCGTCGTCGCTCAGGGAATACGACAGGCAGCGCTTTAAGGCTGTCTTGGACTTGGGCTTCGATGATTTTGCGGTGTCCATGGCGGCGCCACTGCTGGCTGAATCTGTGGAGGTACCAGGACCTATGGCAATAAGAGCAGCGTCAGAATGGAGGAAGTTATTGCGCCGAACTTCACGCACTCACCCTTGGCATCCGCCTCTTCGCTTTCCGTCTCTTCGATGGTGATGGCCAGGACGTCGTCGGCGCCACTGTTGTCCTCGGTTAAGTAGGTGCTTATAGATATAGCAGGATCTATGTAGCTGACCAGGGACGACCCATCAGAGTCCACGATAATAACACTGCTGCTGCTATTGCCGCTCTCGCCGTCACAATTGGCGTTTCGATCATTTTGGGGCATTTTGCACGGATCTTCTTGCTGTGCCTGATGTGGAACCAGTTGCGTCAATTGATGAGTTGAGTCTTCGGGCTCGCTGATATGCAGATCCCCGAGTATATCAACGATACTCAAGTCACCGCCGTCATCGTTGTTCGTCATTTTGTGGGCTTATTTATTTAAATGCTTTTAATGTTTTGAGTGCGGCATCATTCAACAGTAAACGTTGGCAGTGCTGGAAAACGACAAGCTTACATCGGTGTTGGTCAGCCCTGTAATTAAGCGGGAAGAATTTAAAGGCGACGCCAATGCGACCTTATGTATACATAGAGCTTTCTCATCATTCTCTAGAGATAATCCAATGCAACTTGTAGCTAAACACACAACAGCAAGCGCAAATAAAAGTCATTACCTTCCTTCATGAAACTAACATCATACATTACTATTAGTATTTCCATGTAAAAATGTAAAGGCGCCCAAACGAATGCTAGGCCTTGGTAGCTAATGCTCTTATTCATTTAGTTAACTTTTAGTTTTTAACCAACTTTTATAAATAAATTAACATAATATGGCATAAGCACTCACCATAAGCTATAAAGCGATTATGCCAATATCTGATCCGACTGAACTCACTTTCAATTTAATTTCGTCAATGTTAGTACTAGTCTTTAGCGTCGAATCGCTAATGTTAGATATCGATAGTGACTAGTCTATCGGTTTCCCAACGCATGGTATATTAACCCTTGATGGCTTGAATACAAAATTAAAATTGTAATTAATAATTAAGGTACCTGTGTTTCTAAAATCTTTCATAACTCAAAATAAATTCAATTCTTAAAATGTTGGTATTTTATTTCGTTAGATTTATATGTATATTAACGAAATAACTGGCGCTAATTTGATATGCCATTTATATATTATTCATTCAACAGTCTATTTAAACTATCGCTTAACATAGTTCATGTGAAAACAGCTGATTGGCCCTCAACAGCTCTGTTGCTCGGTTGAATGCTATTAGTGTGGCCTCCGCTCGTTTGGTTAAAAATACCATGTGAATTTAAAAATGTTACTGAAAAGCGCTTTCCGTTTAGCTCTAGCAGTTGTAGAGCAATTGCTGGTTGGTCACAAGTAAATATGAAGGCGCTTGGAATAAATGCCATTTTTACAGCCCCTAAAAAAACTTGAAACGAAAAAGAAATAGATGACAGGTGAGCTGTGTGTGACCGCCGTGCATCGCGGGCGATATACCGCCCGGCTATCCGTTACGTGACACAAGCTTTAAGAGCATTTTGATAGCAAGTCCGTTTGGTCACACTGCATGTTACATCATGTGCAACCAAAATAACTAAATTTTATTATAAATTTGCCGCAATAAAAGCTTTTCTAGCGCCCCTGCAACTGGACTCCATATCGGCCCGACCGGTGGCAATGTACGTGCATTTGAAGGTCGAGCAACGCTATCCACGCATTTGCATCTGAGCCGAACCGAAAGTAAACGAAACACGCAGGCAGCGCACGAAATTAAATATAAATAAAAAAAATCTAGCTAAATAAAACAATACGCGCGATGAGCGAGAGCAGTAACAATCAGGTTAGTTGACGAAGGGCGCGAGAGGGAGAGGAAGCGGGAGCGAGAGCGTAAACTTAATCAATTCGACAGATTACGCACACAATTGCCAAAAAAAAAACAAATAAAACCTGTGCTTAGGTTATTTTCGCCTGTTTTTCTGCACTTGTATTTGTTGCAGCGCAATTTGTTCGCCTGCTTAGTGGGTGTGTGTGTGTGTGCAATTTGCGCTGCGGTATTTTCCTTTTCGTCATATATGCATGTACCTTATGTACACATGTATGCATAATTATTCCATTATTCCATCATTCCATTTTCCTTTCCACATTTCCCACCTTTCTGTTTTTGCCTTTTGCTATAATTTTTTATTTCTTTTAATTTTCATTTCAGTTTTGTGACGTTGATTTTTGAGCAGGCCCCAAAAAATAAAAAAACAAAAAAGAAAAACACACAAAACAAACATAAATTCGGAGCACAGCCAGAAAGAAGCAGGAGCACGCCCGGCCCCCACTGACTAAATTCCGTTTAGAGTTCCGCGCGGTCCGATTTTTTTTCTTTTTTTTTTTTCGTGTCTCCCCGGGCGCGTTTCCTGGAGTTCCAGGAGCGGCGGAGCCGAAGGTGCCCCCGGCGAAGTTCTGTCCATTGGCTGCATACCTTTTGTTTTGTATCGCAATTCTCTTCCTTCCCTTAACTCCGACAAAACTCGCATTCGAATACCAATTTGGACATCGAAATGGCGGCATACTTGAACCGCACCATCTCGCTGGTCACCGGGCAAACGGGCCCCGCCGCCGATGACGATGACCGTCACTCCTCGTCCACGGACACATCCCTGACAACGACGGGCTCAACGACGCCGGCTGCGAATTTTCTGCCGGAAACGCGGCTCTATCAAACCAACGACAAATCACCCCTCCAGATCTTTGTGCGGGCCAAAAAGAAGATCAACGACATTTACGGCGAGATCGAGGAGTATGTCCTGGAGACGACCACATTTATCAATGGTGAGTTTGTCCTTCAAATGTTGATGTTTCCAGCCTGCAATATTTGCCACCTAAAAGCACGTTTATCCTTAAAACAGTTTTGTTAAAGGATCCTTTCTGTAGCTTATCTAGTAGGCATAGCATTCCTCGTATTCGGTTGAGTTTTCTCAGCTAAGCTTGTGTTTACTCCTTACGCTCTTTCAATGACAAAATGTAGAGAGCGGGAGTAGTCGGCACCTTTTTTTCTTTCCGAAGAATATGCAAGAAACGCCAATGCTTATGAAATTCTCTTTTACTTTACATCATTTTTTTTAGCCTTGCATGCGGAGGCAGAGATTGTGGACAAGGCGGAGCGTGAGCTGTTCGAGAGCTATGTGTACAAGGTGGCCGCTATCCGGGAGGTTCTGCAGCGGGATCACATGAAGGTGGCCTTCTTTGGACGCACCTCCAACGGCAAGAGCTCGGTGATTAATGCCATGCTGCGCGAGAAGATCCTGCCCAGCGGCATTGGCCACACAACCAATTGCTTCTGCCAGGTGGAGGGCAGCAACGGCGGCGAGGCCTATCTTATGAAGGAGGGTTCCGACGAGAAGCTCAATGTGGTGGTAAGGGTTTAAATCCGGGGCCAGTGTCTGCACCAGTTCTCTATATCTTTCCGCTGTTGGCAGAATATCAAACAATTGGCGAATGCCCTGTGCCAGGAGAAGCTATGCGAAAGCAGTTTGGTACGCATCTTTTGGCCCCGCGAACGCTGCAGTCTGCTGCGTGACGATGTCGTCTTTGTGGACTCACCCGGCGTGGATGTGTCAGCCAATTTGGACGATTGGATTGATAATCATTGCCTGAACGCCGATGTCTTTGTCCTGGTGCTGAATGCTGAGTCCACGATGACGCGAGCGGAGAAGCAATTCTTTCACACCGTCTCCCAGAAGCTGAGCAAGCCGAATATCTTCATACTGAACAATCGCTGGGATGCGTCGGCCAATGAGCCCGAGTGCCAGGAGTCGGTAAGGTCTTACATTTGATGGGTTGCCTCGTAGTCTCTCCTAAAGGCCACATTCTCCTTGGCTTCTTTCTCTATCTCCCCATTATTGTTGTTGTCTCTCTTGTTCACGTGTATGTGTTGTCTTTTATTTTCGTTTACCAAACCAACCAATCAAACAACCAACAAACTATCCACTGTACCATCAACGCCAGGAACTGGCTAAGGTAATGAATGATGAGCTAGATCCCAGTAAGATTCCCATCCTCCCATCTTGCTTGCTTGCTTCCTACCGGAGATAAAGAGAGAGAAAGAGTCCCGAACCCGCTTTCGATTCTGTTACTTGAACTTCGGCTCTAGCCGGAGGGATAGCACGATCTTTGTGGCATTACCTTTAACCATATATACCTTATCATGTCCGCTTAGGTTAAATCCCAGCACACTGAACGCTGCATCGACTTCCTCACCAAGGAGCTGAAGGTGAGCAACGAAAAGGAGGCCACCGAGCGTGTCTTCTTCGTTTCCGCCCGCGAAACGCTGCAGGCGCGTATCGAGGAGGCCAAGGGCAATCCGCCGCATATGGGCGCCATCGCTGAGGGCTTCCAGATGCGCTACTTTGAGTTCCAGGACTTTGAGCGCAAGTTCGAGGAATGCATCTCGCAGAGTGCCGTCAAGACCAAGTTCCAGCAGCACAGTTCGCGCGGCAAGAGCGTCTCCGGTGATATGCGATCCATGCTGGATAATATTTACGAACGGATAACCATATTCCGGAATCTGAAGCAGGACCAAAAGAACATGCTCACCGAACGCATCCAGGGCACCGAGACCCAGATGATGCAGGTCACACGCGAAATGAAGATGAAGATCCACAACATGGTCGAGGAGGTCGAAGAGAAGGTGTCGAAGGCCCTCAATGAGGAGATCTGGCGCTTGGGCGTTCTCATCGATGAATTCAATATGCCCTTCCATCCCGAACGCCTGGTGCTCAACATCTACAAGAAGGAACTGAATGCCCATGTGGAGAGCGGCCTGGGTAGCAATTTGCGTGCCCGCCTCTCCATGGCTCTGGCCATGAATGTGGAGTCCGCTCAAACGGAAATGACCGACCGGATGCATGCGCTGGTCCCGAACGAACAACTGTTGGCCACCAGCACTAAGATGGTGGTGCGAACGCAGCCCTTCGAGATGCTCTACTCCCTGAACTGTCAGAATTTGTGCGCCGATTTTCAGGAGGATCTCGAGTTCAAGTTTAGCTGGGGCATTGCGGCGATGATTCAGCGCTTTACCGGCAAGGTGCGCGAGCGCAGCAAGAAGAATCAACCGGCGCTGGTCAACCGACAGAGCAGTATTGGGGTGAGTTCGGCAAATGGGGGCTATCTCTCTTTTATTTTCATTCTACATGCTTGTTGGCCTTGCAGCACAGCGTCGTGTCGCCCGCCAGCACACCTGTGGAGGCAACAACGCCCGTGTGCCTCTTGCCCGGGCCCAGTGTGGCCGGCATTACGCCCGAGCAGCTATCGGTGATCTCTAGGTTTGCCATGACCTCCATTGGATCACAAGGCACCGTCGGTGGCCTGGTAGTGGCCGGCATTGTAAGTAACCCACCCTCTAACCCATTCCTTTCGTTTCCGTTCTATCGCCTGACCGCAGGTGCTAATGAATCGCTTTCGGATGACCATAAACCCATTCCAGATGCTGAAAACCATCGGTTGGCGTGTCCTGGTCGGCGTGGGTGCCCTCTACGGCTGCATCTATCTGTACGAGCGCCTCTCGTGGACAAATTCGGCCAAGGAGCGTACATTCAAGGGGCAGTATGTGCGGCATGCCACCAAGAAGCTCAAGATGATTGTCGATCTTACATCGGCCAATTGCAGTCACCAAGTGCAGCAGTGAGTATCCTTGACTGCCGTGTAATTACATTTTGGTTTTGATTGATGGGATTTTGCACAGGGAACTGTCGAGCACATTTGCCCGGTTGTGCCGCACGGTTGATACCGCCACCACGGACATGAACGAGGAGCTGAAGACGCTGGAGTCTCAGCTGAATGTCCTCGAGGGCAATCAGAAGCAGCTGAAGCTGCTGCGCAACAAGGCCAACTACATACAGAACGAGCTGGACATCTTCGAGCACAACTATATCTCGCCGCAGTAGGGATCTCGGTCCTATCCAATATGGAATTGTTTAGGCGGCTGTGGTTCCTCCCATCGGAAGCTTTTAAAGTGTGTGGAAAATCAAGGCAATCCACACACCTCTTACGGCAACGACAACAATTAATCCATTTTCCCCAAAACATTATATTTCCTATTTCCTGCTCCTTCTTTTTTTGTATAAATGCATGATTCGAACAATCGATTTGTACACTTTTGTTGCCCATTTCTAGAGTAGTGATTATTGTATTTTTTTCTCTCTTGAACCGCTGTTGTTGGCAAAAGGGAAAGGACCCACAGAAACATATATACACATAACCCCAATTGCTGTGAGCATGGCCATGGAAATGCTAATTAAAGGGAACTATGATACGACCATGCCCCCATTCGATTTACCTTCTAATAGAACGTTCTTGTAATTATATAAATTTTGTTTTTCTCCTTAATCGGTTATTAGAATAATGAGACGACGCCTGTACACATATAATGCATCATCATGCTATGGGGGTGTGCGTGTTAATTGTTAATGGATGATTCATGAACGAAATCGAAACAAAATAAATGATATTTATGTAAGAAAGTGTTGTTTGATTTCCTTTTCGCATTGCCAACTTATTGGGTTAGTTTTGATTATGAAAAAACTTTGTCCGAAGTCGCACGAATGTTGAGATAGCGTGTCTGTGTGGGCAGAGCGCCAGCAGAGAAAGCTTCGACACTGACTTAGAAGGTCCTAAAATGCGCATATTTGTTTGGCGACCATCTTATAATATTTATTAAATGCGATTTGTTATTTAAATCCTAATTAGGAGTAAAGTATTGAAAAAACCTTCGCAAGCGACACAGAAAGAAGTCGAAGTTTTTTTTTTTATATTTATTGTGAATTAATTTTTCTTGTATCTTGTATATTACTTAATCATATTGTTAATAATCTTTGAACACTCCCCCTATATAATCTAGATTCTTCATTTAAGGAACCCCCTTTTCGCATAAAATAATACAATAACAATCATTGTTTTCTCGCACAATAATCAAATCTAAACACTTCCCTCCCCCTAGGTGATTTTACGTAATATATGGACACAGAAAATATATTTTAAAATATATTTTAACCCATTTAGTCTTGTAATTAAAAGGTAATAATTTATTAAAAGCCCATTCCCAAATAAAGTCTTTGTTCCTTGATTTGTTTATGTTTTTTAATCGCATCTCATCAGTTTGGATCACACAGTTGGTTATTATTATTATTATTATTATTACTTCTAATTTATTTCATGGTTGCAAGCTTTTCAAAAGCATTCGTTACTATTTAATACAAAACGTACAAAATCGGCCGGAAGGCTCCCCCAAAGCTTATGTTTATAATCTCACCAGCTTTATTGGTGGGCGGATCTGTTCGGTTCGGTTGACACACTGCGCTCACATCGTACTTCACAGGAAGTACGGCGTTGTATTCTGCTTGGGTATCACCCGTTCCGCATCTGGTACCGCCAGAAAGATCTTCGATTGACGCTCTTGCGCCGTCTCGAAGCTGAGGATCGCCGCCACATTGCCGCAGCGATAGCAGTAGTTGGGCGCCGACCAAACGGTCACCAGCTTGCCATCGAACATGTACTTGATGCCCTCGTTAACCAGCTGGTGCGCCCGACAGATCAAATCCAGATTATTGATTGCCATAAACTCCTTGGCTACATTGTGTCCGAATAGATAGCCGGCGCCGCGTGGACTTTGGCCCCAGTACTCCTCCATGTCCTCGGGATCGGACCACACCAAATCGCAGAAGGCACCCTTGTACGGTATCTCGCCATTCCGTTCAATTGTCCGGATTTGATCCAAGGTGACGATCTCGGGACTTAGGCCGCCGTGAACGCACAGAACCTCCTCGTCGATGATCTAATGAGAGAGAATAAAATGAGTAACAAGATCACCACCTAAGGGGAGTCCGAGTCGGGACATACGGCAGCGATGGTGAGTAGATCGAAGACCTTGCAGCAATACTTCCAGCCATTGGCATTGCCGTACTTGCTGAAGCACTCGTCGAAGAAGCCATAGACCTTGGTTATCTGTCGCGTCTCGTGGTTGCCGCGCAGCAGCGTTATTCTGCTGGGATAGCGCACCTTTAGGGTCAGCAGGCGGGTGAACGTTTCCAATGAGTAATAGCCGCGATCAACGAAGTCGCCCATGAATATGTAGTTTGTGTCCGGCACCTGACCGCCCGTCCGGAACAGCTGCTCCAGATCGTAGAACTGCCAGGAGAAGTAAAAACAGTTTATTTTAGGATCCATGCTCGATCGATCGAGCTCACCTGGCCATGGATGTCGCCGCAGACGGTGACGGGCGTGCTAACGGGCAGAATGTTTGCCTCCTCCAGCAGTATGTCGCACACCATCTCGCAGAGATTCTTCAGCTCATTCTCGGGCAGGTACTTGCACTCCTTCACCGTCTCGATCCACCTGTCCACATCGCCCATATCGCTGTTGTTCTCTCACTTTTTACATAAAATATTATCAGCGAAATCCGTGTTGATTTGGTCTTCCGTGTGACCGTGCCGCGCTCGCGCCGAAGTCCGCTAAAACAAGACAAAGCGCGTGGAAGATGGATTCGTGCCACGAAATATTCACGAAATACGCAAGACATTGTGCTCGTGCACAAAATATAAGCAAAGCGCGCCTAAAGTTTAAACATTACTGAAGTAGAAAAGGGATCCCTGTATATAGTGACTATATGGCATAGCTATGTTTGTTTCATTTATTATTAACCATACTTACTTATTATAAGATATTGTGTTATTTATTGCAATAGCTCTATACATTTTCTATACAGTATTAGTATGGTTTAAAACTGCACTGGTCTTTAATCTTATATATTTTGTATTATTATATTATTATATTTTGTATTTTTATTTTGATTGTGTTAAATGCAAAAGAAATGTTCTTTTTCTAGAATTATAGCATGTTTAGTAAAGTTTCAAGCCAACTGTAACTGTACTTGTATGAAACCCCGATAAATATGTACACACTGGCCACCAAGCTGCCCTTGTTATCGATAGTTGCGTTTCCTTCTAACAAATGTAAAGTTCAGATTTAAATTAAAATTTGAATGCGAATCGCAGCTTGGCGGTCTCTTTGTGGCTTCCTCCTATTTTTAGCCATCCAAAATTAGTCGCAATTAGCTCTCTGGGCTGCCACAAATCATAATTAGTCTGCGCTGAAAGCTTCCACTAAGCACACCTTTTATTATTATTATTTTTTTTTGTTTAACCCCCCAACTCGTCGTATTTTTGTTTTCGCTTACTTAAAAATAATCACGCTTTTAAATTTTATTGCCATGGCACGCTGCTAGCTTGTTGCTGTTTGTTTTGCCTGCCATTTTTCCAAGAGAGAGAGAGTGTTAAGGGTTATGAGAAGCGTGCTGGCATGCGTTTCGTTTCGTTTTCGTTTTCGGTTCGCGTTCTTGGAAGGTGGCAAGGGTTAATGGCCGTGGCGCCTGCGGGGGCTTGTTTAGAGTCTCATTAGCACGCTGCCATTTGATTGCTGTTTTTTTTTCCTTCTTGTTGTTTGTTCGCTTGCCTTTCAGGTGTACACCACCGCCGAGCGTCTTGAAATGGAAAGTACAGGTGACAATTTCCATATAAATGGGGCAGAAATTCAAGTATTTGTGGAGCGCTTTTGAGCGCTAGGCAGCTCTTTAAATAATATTTTCTCAAATATTCCGCACAGAAATCGGTTTCGGGTTGAAAACCAATAGAAACATTTTGAAGCACATTTTTGTCAGCGATTTAAATGTATTTACAACGATTTCTGTGGCACTCCTGCAGATGTTTTTTCAATAGGAAATATTATGATTTCATAAAACGATAGTCTTTTCAAATATCATCTTTAAGTTTTTTATGAATTCTAATATATGTTAATATAAAAAACATAAGTATGTTCTTTTTGAAATTATCTTGGTTTTCGTTTTTGTTTTTTTTCTCGTCGATTATACATATAAACGCCCCTCTTGATCTTGGCCCTTCTAGCTTTCACTCCCGTTTTGGAGAGATGGCGTGCTCCATCATTAGTGCCGTTACTTTATGTCCTTCCGTTTTGGTATTCGTCCTCGTCCTTGTCCTCGTCCCGCCTTAGCGTCCAATGTTGCCTGCTTTTTGTCCTTTCGCCACTTTGGTGCGTCTTTTGGCAATCGCACTGAACTTCTGCTTGGCCCCGCTCTCCGAATGTCCTTTCGCGTTCCCTTTATCCTTCCATTGTTGCCGGCCGTCGCTGTTTGTGTCCGCCTGGCACAATGTTGACAATTAAGTTAAACTTGTTTTCTTACTTCGTTTCGTTACGTTTCGCCAATTTCGCTGTCCATGGTCCGCCGTCCGCCGTCCTCCGTTCACGTCTCCCTCTAAAAGTCAAAGTCCTGTCGTCTGCGGCTGATGTGGCTGATAATTATGTGCCCCCTGCATGGACTTCTGGACTTCTGGACAAAAAGGACAAGGACATCATTTTGGTAGCACAGAGACACGCTCAAAAAATAAAGAAAGAAAACAATAAAAAAAAAACTCGATTAAAATCACGAATTTCAGACGCAGAGGAAGAACTTAATTTAATTAGAGCGAAATGTGCTTCGAAAAAAATGAAATAAACTATCAACTTTTTTGAATATGAAAATATACGAGCTTGAGGGAAACGTCGCAGAGTTCGCTGAGGATTTTAAATCACTCAAAAAGTTACCTAAAAGTATGCAAAACAATTTAAACTGCGCGTTACGTATGGCGAAATTTAGCTTGCGATTTTTTTAAAAGAGTTTTCGCAGCACCTAACTATTTTAAGCCTTAAAGCTAATATATTTTAAAGAAATATGGTCGCTTAGATTAAATTACACGTCTATTGTAATATAGCCAGCTTGATGATTCCTCAAAATTCCTTCAACATTCGAAAAAGGGATGATAAACTCTGTTTTTCTTTCTGTCAGTGGAGAAACAATGCGAACTGTGAGTGGGTGAAGCATTAAGAACAAGCGAGAAATGGTCAACAGTGGAGCATTTCATTTCTTTGTTTTTTCGTCACTTTTTTCTTTTCCTTTTTTTTTTTCTCCATTTTTTTCTTTTTGGTTTTTGTGATTTTGTTTATTTTTTTCTTTTGGCATTGTCTGCATGCTGGTCATTTTAGGCGGCTTCCCTCCTATATATTGTTGACGTTTTGTTAACTTGTTTTTTCCTGTGCTGCTGGCTGGCTCTCTGTTGGCTTTTTGGCTGGCCTGGCCCTTGCTCTTGTCGCTTGAATTGTCGTCGAAAATTAAATAAAATTAATTACCGCGTGTGTTTATATAAACACACACACACACAGACAGATACTGTCCACCGTACACCGCCCACCGCCCACCGCAACGTTTGATTCACGCGCGTGTGCCCAAGCGGCGACCTCAAGGAGCCCACAGTTGGCCCACAAAGACATCAACATTCATATCAACAGCAGAAAGTCGTCGCAGGAAACCGCAGCGGACGGCGGTACAAAGAATTTCCAACTGACCAAGTCCGGAGGTCGCTTTGTCATAACATTTGCCAGCTAATGAAGCGTTTCTGAAAGGCCCCACACGCGCCCTGTTGTGGTCTAAAGGCTAAATTAATTATTTAATTGCGCCTTAAATTACTTTGATCGGTTTTTCTAAAATGCTGCCAGTACAAGCCGAATTATAATTTTACTTAATCTAGCTGCCGTTGTGATCGGTTCTGATCGATCGATCCGGTAGACGAGGCTTCACTGTAATCTGTGTGCCGGGGCGAGAGCGTGTCGACGGCATCTCCATCATCATTATCAACAGTTGCCATTCGAAGGAGGCTACTTGGTGGCGGCGGCACAGCAGGCGAAATCAAGAGAATTGTGGCAACTGGAAAACTGGCAAGCCAGGATGCCCGGACAGGAGTCCTCGCAGTCCGTAGCCGGGAGTGCCGTGTTGCTTTAAATTATCTGCTGTTGCTGCCGGCGCCACCACCACCACCATGCCCCCAACTCCAGAGAGCATTCTACTATTTAACGCTCCAGTTTTAACAGGCCTTTACACAGCAACATAAAATGTACACCAAAAAAAAAGAAGAGGTAAATATTGCTTCGAACTTGTAATATAATAATATAATACAATATATTGTAATGTAATGTATAATGTATAATATATATAATGTAATATAATATAATAATATTTAATATTTTTTGTGATGTTTAACATGCCATAGCTTACCTTTGCTCAGCTTTATAAGAGATATTAAAGCTCTAAAGCAGGGGTGGCCAGACGCTGTCATTGTGCTGTCATTGTCGACGGCATACGAACGCTTGCAATGTCGGTGTAAGCAGAGCTAGGGCAGCGAGACTTGCAGACTCGTGAGTCTAGCTGTAGGGCATCACTGCTCTAGGGATCTCTATTGAAATACTTCGCTTAAATAAATATACGTATATATAAATATTTCTTAATTACAATTCTGCTTGCCTCATTTTCGCGCCGTGTCATTTTTGTTGAGAGCAACATCTTGCCACGTTTGTTGTCATTTTTAGGCGGGTTCTCCATGTCGTTTTGGCCACGTTTTGTCGCCCAGCTGGTGGTGGTGGTGGCACCACCCCTTAGTCACCTCCCCATTAGCACCGCCACTCCACTCCACTCCCCCCCCTTGGCAGACGCCCTAATTCTTTGTCTCTGTTGTGTCATTTCATGCGTTTGCCTTTGTTTTATTTATTTTAACTTTTGCGCCCATCTACCTCTCCCATCACTCTCTTCCTCTTCCTCTCTGTCACTCTGTCTCTCTGTCTCTCTTTCATTATATTGCCATCTCCTCTTGAATTTGTTGGTCTTTCGTATTGTTGTTGTTTGTGTACTGGTTGTCATTACTATTACTTGCTGTTGCCGTTGCTTCTTGTGGCCTTTTGACTTTTTAGTGCTTTGGCATTTGACTTTTTCTGCCGCCTTTCGCACCACTATCTTCCTCTCTCCATCTCTCTTGCTCGCTCGCTCACTCCTTGTCTACACTCTCCTTCTCTTCCGGTTGCCGGAGCGGTCGGGGTGGGAGCGAGGGCGTGGCAAATTGTTGTACATAGTTTGGTTCACAGTAGCGATAAAAACGAAAATAAAAGCCAAAGCGGAGGAGATAAAATTAAATAGTGACCAGGACAAACAAGGCGAGAGGAGAACCGACCATGGAATACCTAGAGAAATTACAAAGTATCACTTTATAGCATAATTTCTGGGGCCATCTAAGAAATACCCTATATATGTCTAGTTGGGGAGGGAGTGTCATCAGTATTTGACAGCAAGCATCCGGTTTTCTGATGGAACCCGTTGGGAATTATAGTGCAAGGCAATCCCTTTGTTACGTTCTCCTAGTTCCTATTCCAAAATCTCATTATTATCTGTTTTTACATTTTCTTTAAATGCTCTCGCTCAAGTCTGAGTTCTTACCAAGATCTGTAAAGCTTCTAGAATTATCAAAAATATAAATAGTTACCTGTATCCAATATACCCTTCCGTTAATTGGTAAGATTACCAGGTATTAAATGGGTTTAACTTGCTGGTAAATCGGTCGGGGAGCAGGCGTGGTCCACGTACAAAAACTAATCGTTCAATTAAGTTGCCCGCGGGCGGCTGAGGGGCGTGGCACCTTGAACATGTCCGAAACAAGCAGCCAACGCAAAAAGTTAATGAAAAACCAAAAAAAAAAAAAGAAAAAGAAAAGAAAACAAGAAGCTTACAGAAAAAGAGGTTTTCGGGCAGATTGTATTAGAAACATACGAAAAGGTAGCAAGTGCACTGAACCAAAAGGTATAAGAAATACTAGACTTTAGAATTAAATGCTTCAAATCTTAAGAAACAAAGTGAAACCGTTTAAATTGTTTGCCATTTTTTATTGGTAATTAAATTTTGCGATTTTTTCTGACACTCTTTCAATGTAGCCGGCAGGTTGGTGCTCTTTCTCCATTTATTTATTTCCGTCTGCCTCCCGGTTTTCGCAATACATCTGCTGTGTAATGGGCCATGAAGGGGAAAGGGCGGAAAGTGAAAAGAGAGGGAGTGACAAAGGGGTGACAGAGGGGTGGTTAAAAGGGGAACGGCGGCTGGGGCTGGTGCGGGGGGCTGGGCAAAGGCTGTGAAGACGGCAGCAATGGCAGCTTCTGCTCTTTAATTTCTTTTGAGCACAAAACAATTATCAATTAATGTACCGTTATGTGTGTGAGTGCGTATCTGTTTGTGTGTGTGTGTGTGTGTGCGTGCACCAGTATTGGTCTGCGTACGTGCTCTGTGTGAGTAAAATATATATATATATTTATATATATGGATGTATCTGTGTGTATGTGTTTGTTTGGAAAAGAAATTGTTTGAGCTTACATTGTCAAGCGAGCGCGCGGCGCAATGGCGGAAAAGAGTGAAAGCCGAAAGAAAGGGGTAGCAAAAAGTATTGTAGTTGTATATCCTGCATCCTGCAAAAAAAAAGAGGGATGCTAACCTCGAATGGAGTTTTTATACCCTTGCAGAATATGCCAATATAGTCCGAATAAGACCATTTTCAGTCCTATAGCTACACGGACAGATAGACGGACAGCCAGACGGACAGGCAGATGAACGGACAGAGGGATATGTAGACGGACAGGCAGATGGACAGGCAGGTGGATAGACCGACGAACAGGCAGACGATCTACAGACGGACAAGGAGACGGACAAGCAGACGGACAAGCAGACGGACAAGCATACGGACATACAGACGGACAGACCGACTGACAGACAGACAGACAGACAGACAGACAGACAGACGGACAAACAGATGGATAGAAACGCGGACACACAGCCGGACAGATGGAAATATGGACATAAACGGTTTGAATCGGCAGGATCAAGAATATATATACTTTTCCGTGACAAATGCGCCTCCTTAACTGCGTTTGCAAATATCATGACAAAATTATATTACCCTCTGCAAGGGTATAACAACGAAAAAAATTAAGTTTGTTTGCTTGCGCGAGCACTCCGAGCAGCTCAGAATGTAAATATTTATTACGCGCAACGATATTGAGGCGAAAAATGGCGGCAGGAAAGCGTAAGGAACAAAGGATATATGTATGTGGATAGGAGCAAGTTCTGACGTGACTTCGGTGCCGCCTCCTCTTGTTTGGACAGCGGTATATATAAATAATAGCCCCCAAATAATTGTTAGCCAATTTAAAAGCAGCCAGGCTTTAATTAAAACTTTAACGGCATTAAATTCCAGTTTTAGGCATTAACAAAATGTAGTTCATATTCATTTCTGTTTATTGTTTTGGCAAATATTTTGTTGACTAGCTTATTTTGATATTTTACAATTTCCCTTATGGATTTTTAATGAATTATCCTTTTCCCATTTGGATTTTGGTAAGCGCAGCATTTATATTCTTCTTCGTTTACTGTCAGCTTTATATTTCTGTCATTGTCGAATTTACTAAAGTATTTTATCCCGATACTATGGCATTTACTGGTCCGAGACTCGTATATATAAATAAAAGGAACCTTTTAAACCAAGAAACTCATTATTTTTGCGGTTGTGGGTTTTACGAGATCTTTCCTGTAGTATTTGCGATCTAAAATCACCTATAATGGATGGCAGATTATTTCTAATTACAAAAATACAAAAGCACTTATAGTTAAGCGCCTTTGTTGGCCCCCAGGAATTAAGTCATTAGTTTAGGTATTATGGGCAAAAAGCTGTCGGCCACCCGCAGATATAGATGCATATGTGCATTGCTCATACGCCGTGTGAACCGAATGGGATATATATGTACATACGTACATAGTTATCCCTGGATTGCCAAATGCAATTTGGTTCATTTCAATTTCATATGATTTTCAACCCGATATCATTTTGTTTTATTATCATCATCAAAAACTAAAGGACGGAGCAAGTGGGAGGTAAATGGGGCAGTGTGCGGCTGTAACATATCGTAGCATGTCAGACCATTTTATTGCGTTTGATTTCATTTTCTACATGTGCATTATCCTGCACACACACACACACACATATTCCTCGTTGCTGTACATCCACACGCACACAGACACGCAGGCGTTTCCATTTTATTTTCCAGTCGTTGCCTTTTTTGGAGCAATGCATTTTATTTATATTTGCTTAATTTTACTCTATTTGCATTGTCTCTCTCTTGGTTCGTTTTTTTTTATGTAAATGATTTTGCAATTGTTTGCCGTTGTTTTTGTGTTTTTGCCTTCGAATATTCTGCATTTGTTGCTGTTGTTATCGTTATTGTTATTGCTGCTATTGTAATTGATATTGTTGGCCGGCTTGATTTGGAATTCCCTTTGAAATTGCAGTTCATATGGCGTCGGTGCCAGTCACAGGAATTTGGTTTTGCTCAGTCCCCGAGGATGTGCTGCAAATTGTCTAAAAGTTTATACGCATAAGCCTATCCCGGTGTCCAAGTCATTTTTCGTAAACGTAATTAATCAGAGGGATCAGTAGAAGGATTAAAGTGCCTTGAAATCCCTTTGAAATCCATGCCTTTTATGGAAAATATTGTTTTGCCATAGCTCAACGGGTATTTTGAAATTATATTTATTTAATCTGAATCTTATTTGAGTTGATATTAAATTTTTTTTATTGAAAATGAATGAAAACTGAAGATTATTTTAAATTTTAAAGTGAATTAGATTGTGTTAATGTATTAAATATTGTTAGCTTGAGTACAAATCAATTTTAAATGAAATTAAGAACTTATTAGAGACGCTAGTAATCATCTCAGGCGAGTTAGAGTGCAAGCGAGATAGCAAGAAGGTTGTAACTAAATTGTCTAATAACTTCCAAGCTAAGTTTGGGATTTTGATGTTTCTTTCGCTTAACTACTGAAGAATAAGTTACTAGAAAAACACTTTCTAAAATTGTATTCCTTAAAATACGAGCTGCAATCGCTGTACCATCAAAAGGTGTTCTTTATTTAGGGTTCCTACTGCTGCCAATGGGGCTTTTCAATTAAAACCCGTTTTTGTTAACTCGCACAATTTTTCCGACACTAAAATATATAGAAAGACGGACAGGCAGACAGAAAGATTAAGATAGAGAAAGCAAACTAGACGAAAAACGTTGGTGGCTGGGTTTGTGTGGGATAACCACATAAATAGTCGGAAAATCCATTATGTCTACACGCGCAATTATCTGCACTTTAAAATGTACACTTTGCTCGATCCAAGAGAGAGAGATGCAAAGGCTCGACCGAATGTGTAAACATAACAACTCCTAAGCTTATTCCGGAGCCCATTCTGCCCGCATGAAAGTCCTGTCACTGCCAGAAAGAGAGAGAGATAGTGCCACGACTGAGAAAGAGAGAGGGAATGATAGATAGAGAGAGAGAGAGAGGGAGCGCACACAGACAGCCAGAGGGAGTTACTAAAAAGAGACTCAAAAAGTAAAACTTAGGAAAATGTTAATTAAATTCCAACAACGAATCAAGTAATTTACAACGACCAAGTAGGAAACCCCAAAGCACCACCCAGCCACGCCTCCCCTCCCCTCGAGGCACACACAAGCAGGCCAGCACACCAACACACCAACACACCGACACACACACAAACACAACCCAGAGGCCGTGACAGTAAAATACGGGAAATGCTTTAAGCTAACTGTATTTTCGTGTGCGGCTGATGCCCCTAATGCCTTCTGCGTTTTCCCCAGTTTTTCCCGCATTTCCTTTCGCTCCACACTCCCTCTCTCTCTCTCGTTCTGTGATGTTTCCACGCCTATGTCCACACCGGAAGCCACGGCACCCAGAAGGTATCCAAAGTATCCAAGTAGCCAGCCGACAAAGATGAAAGTCTGCCAAGATCCGAGAGATATGCACGAGGATATTGTATAAGGATTATAGAAGAAAAGAAATATAGAACAAGAGGTATTAAAGAAAGGGAAAGAACACAAATTTTAACAGAAATGCTAATAAATATTTTTGAAAATGAATTTTAAGATGTGTGTCGCCTGACTGCTGCGTGCCACAGTTTGGTTCCTTTCTCTGCTACAGCTACAGCTACTTCCCTATCCTTGGGCCATATCCTGTAGCCCGTGTCCTGTGCCCTCTTCCTTCACCAATTACATTCCATTCGCTGCGTGTCCCCCTATTCTCTCTTCGACTCCATTGTTTGAACGTGCGAAATGAGTGCAAAAAGTCGCCCCAAGTTGTTGGCCAGGTTTTGGCCGCCTTGCGCGCACTGCATTCGAGCTGAGCAGCTCCAGACAACCGCAGCCACATCCACATGCACGCCCACTCCTGGTCCGTGGTCCTATTCCTAATCCAAATCCCAATCCCATTCGCATTCCCATTCCAGCAACAGCAGTAGCAGCAGCAGCAGGAGCATCCGCGGATGCTCCAGTTGGGCAAACTTCAAAAACAAAAACGATTCCCCGCCGGCGGCAGCAGCAAGCAGCAGTTTCTGCGGCATGGCAAGCTCATCCTCCTCATCCGTCTCTGTCTTGGATGCCACACATTGGGGTATGTTTAGTTTTTCCGTTTATTTTAAAGTTTTTAATTAAGAAACCAGTATGGAGTCTTAGACTTTATACTTATTTTAATAATAATATTTAAAGAGATAGTAAAACGCAATCAAGTAATTACAAAGGGTATGACCATCTTCGAATCTTTGCATTATTTTCCTGCTCTTTTTTTTGTCTTCTTCTTTTGTCGCTAATGACGCAACAGCGGCGATACCGAGTGGTGGTGGGGGGTAATGTTGGCCAGTGGGGGCTCGGGGGATGGCTGGGACATTTGTTGACTAGCCCTGGAGGGAAAATTGAAAGAAAAAATTGCGCCCACGCTCGCGCCTGTCGAGAATCGCGCGAGTGTTTTGTCTGAATGCCTCGAGGGCCACCGATTGGGTGGATCCAGGGAGGGCTCCACAGGGCATTCAAGGGGGCTTCCGGGGTGGTGTAATTGCTGGTCTGCGGCCGGGATATGTCCGTCGTCTGTTCTTTTTTTTTTTCTTTGGTTTTCGGAGACCCAAAAGTTAACAACACAATTTCGACGGGCAAATAAAAAACAAGTTAGTTAATCCCTCAACGTGTTGAATTTAATCAGTGGCCAATTTTTCACTTACCAACACCCTACACCCAAAAGGACCAATTGAAAAGCCAACCAGCGCCTCTTACACGGAGAAAAATTAATATGTACTTAAGTAGGTAATTAAATTTGTATAGAAAGAAATTCGGAAAGAACGTTTTCGATTTTACGGCAGTGAGTTTGCTCTAGGGATTTTAAGGCATGTTAACGGGTTATCTCTGGGCAATTTTGGAATAACAAGCGTCGGTCACACTGGTCGATCATAAGAGAGAGAGAGAGAGAGAGAGATAGAGTGAGAGCTATAGGTACTAGTGTGACCAGCGCTTATTTTGCTGAACTGTCATCTAAGAATTCTACTCAAAATCAATCTTACAACTTGTATCAGGGAAAATACTTAAAAAATAACCAGCAATTTATTTTAAAATTCAATATTATAAACCCAAGTAATGCTGGGTAAATTTTGTACAATATTTTCTCTGTTGATTTTATTTAAAATTACCTAGACTTTGTGCCCAGTGTAAGCCTAAGCATTTCGGTTAGATGAAATGCCGTGGGTCATCGTGCTGCTGCAGCAGCAGCTCCATTTTTGGTATTGTGCGGCGGCACCCGATCGCAAATCCCCACTCCCAATCAGCACTCCCAATCGCTGCCTGCCCTGGCCCCACCGTGACCCATCCCCCCACCCCCCACGGGGGAGATGGCGCTTCATGTGTCCTGTCCTGTTCGATGGCTTCGAGTGGCGCCCGTCGCCCCAGTTAGTCGATTGCCGCTTCTGGCTGGGATTTGGCACAGCGCCCAGCTTTGTTGTCAATAATTGCATTGATGATGGTGATGACGGCGGCGACGTTGCCCAGGGTTAGCCGATGCGGGGCGGGTAATCAGAGAGAGGGTATTAATTGGGCTTTAAGCAAAGCTTAATTGGTAATTGGCAGAAGGCAGGAGGCGGGAGGCGGGAGGCAGGGGAGCGGGAGGGTATGAAAAAGAATAAAAGGGTCAAGTGTGGAGGAAGAAGGGAAGGAAAGAAAATTGAAATGGGAAAAGCAGATGGGATCAGGTGCGACTTGAATGCAGATCACAAGTTGGCGTGAATTCGGGAAATCACGTAGGAAAGTTTTCCTTAATTATTTAATTTGTTTTGATTTCAATTATTAAATATTCGCTTTGATTTTGTGGCCAGATCTTTAAAGTCCATTAAATCTGCCTTAGAGGCTTTCATACCTTGAGCGACTTTAACTTCCTTTCGCATTTTTTTGTAACATTCGTTTGCTTCTTTCCAACCATTATTTTATCTCGTTTTGTTGGCTAAATTACGGGGCCAGTCATGACTTAAATCCGACACAAAAATAAATTGAAGCAATTGAAAACTGAAACCTGCATTTTCGCCGTTGATGGTCTAATTTTCGAGTGGAAATTGTCGACGGGCGGCCACAAAATTCGGTCATCAAATCAAAGCCACCCCTGGTCACCACACCGACCTTCCTCCCAACCTATCCCAGGTAGAAGGTAGCAGCCAGGATGGGCTCCATTCCGGCCGTGTTGTTAACGGTTTTACAATTTCGCTGATTGCCGATGGCCACAGCGCGGAACGAGCGACCGGCTTAGTCTCTCTTTTGGCAGACACACATGAAGCGGGCGGCAGAGTGTGATGGGTGGGAAGGTCAGGCTGGCTGCCACTGGCTGTGTGGGGTGAACAAAAAAAAAAAATTAGTACAGTAATCCCCGCGCTAAGACCGACAATTAGATAATGCGATTCGGGCTTAAGCGGCCGTGTAGTCTCCTGTTGCTCCTTGTGCTGTCAGCGTCAGCGCTGCCAAGTTGTCTGTCTTATTCCGACAAATACTTTATCTTTTTCACGCTGTCCTTTGGCTGAATCCTTGGAGGAAAATATCACACCTTACCGGGTGCAAATAGTGAATATACTTGTCAAATTAATTAAATACATTATATAACATTGAAGTTTATATTTAGAATTCTATATTTTCGTATATGTTTTTATAATGAAAATAATTTAAATTAGAATTAAGACACTCTGAATTTTAATAAGTAAAAAAAACCCCTATATCTTTAATTCTTTCTGTGCCTCTTTTTTTTTTGTGCTGTGCTTCCATGTAAACTGTTTTTGGCTCGCAGCACTGGCTGGTTGCTCTCCTGATGATGTTGGCTTAATGCGGTGTCGATGGCCCGCGGTGTCCTGCCACTCGCCAAACCCCGCCCCGTCCACGTCCTGCCACCCCGCGAGGTAGATCACATGGTGATTGCTGCTCTTCCAACGCCGTTTATCGTCGCCGCCTAATGAGCCATGGAACTTAATAAGCAAACACTTGTAATTACTTCTGTCTGCGGGGCCAAGCTGGAGCTGGGGCAGGAGCAGGAGCAGGAGCTGGAGCAGGAGCAGCAGAAGGAGCAGGAGTTAGATGTTGGCTGGAGCTCTGTTGGCCATAAACTTGTGTTAGGTTAGGGAGAGGGAAGTGGTTGGCCTTATGCCCACACAAGCACACGGCTGGAATCGGCCATAAAGCGCGCATAGTAAATTGAATTTTGTTGCCTTCTGCGGCGGCCAACGTCTCTCTCTGTCTCCCCCCATCCTCTTAATCATGCCCACAGTCTGCACTGAAAGATAAATATATATATTATATATTACTACAAGCAGATCGAGGCAAAAAGGGTAGGTAAACTTCAAATTAATATACTTATATGAAAAAATGCAAATACAAAATGTTAGCTGAGAAAAAAGGGCATTAGAAATCCTGGGAAATGTTCAAAAAACCCTCAAAATAAATGCATAATATAATATTTTAAAAGAAATGGATATTAAAATAGTATTACTTGTATAAAGACTGGTGTTAGCTTCGATTTTAGTCCAGATTTGTGCTCAGAATTAAACAAAAATAAATTAGTTTGCAACTATTTCGCCGAGTGCATGGCCCACACATAGGTGTGAGTTGTAGTGTGTGGCAAGGACACGCCACGCACAGGAGCAACAGCTGCTTTACGACGGTCGCCCGCTCCGCTCCGCCCCGCTCCGTTTCGGGGCCTTTTTAGGTGGCACTCTTCTTTTCAAGTTTATGTGAGGTTATGTCGAGTTTATGGCTGGTTTACCTTGAGAGCGGCGGGGCTATGCTCGCCTTAAGGGGCGCCGGGGGCACACAGAGATAGAACGACGGGTGTTAGGCATTCCCAGTTGATCAATTCGATTCCATTTTTAGGTACAGTCGCCCACCATTTTTCTTTAGTCGCGATGGAGGCGGGGAACGGACGCAACAACACAAAAAAAAAGGGGTTAAGGAGGGGGCGTCGTAAAATGCATGATTTAACCCCTGGACTTTGTGAATATGGAATGTGTTGTGTGTTCATAACGTACTAGCTTTACTTTGTATGAAAATACTTTATTTTTTTCACCGCTTTAATTGCCAGGACTTGTCTTTCAGCTTCAACTTCGGTTTCGGTGTCGGTTTTCGGTACGGGAAGACCCTTTAATTTCTCTCTCTCTCTCACATTGGTGAATTCCCCGATCACCGCTCATTACATTCCAGCAGCTGCCATTTTCCGTTTGCCAATCGCCGATGTCCTGTAATTTGTTGCATACTTAATGGCCACGTTGGCAGCTGGCTCTGCGCACTCCGCCCACCATTTACTTCCTCGACTTTGGCTCTGCAGTGCGACGACATACGCTCGAAAAATTTCAATAACAACCGAAACGCAGTGCCGGACCGGACCACGGACCATGCCGGGCGCTGTCAACGGTTCGCCATTTAGCCGGAGTTTTCCATTTTCCACGACCAGTGTCCTTTTTGTTTCGCCTACGCTTGTTGTTATGACACCGGACACGGATACCTGTTGGTTAGCCCCGGTTCAAGCCGACAGGCTAGCCGTTACGGGAATACCCTTTCTTATATAGAAATTATTAGGAGGATCAAGTAAAGGTAGACAGGGTTTTTTAACAATGTTTAAGTGTCTGAACTTATGCAATAATGTATCTGATTGTTGTTGTTTAAAACAGAATTAAATATAATAATTAAGCTGGAGTTACAAAATTCAGTAATTAGAAATATGTTCTTCAGAAATTGTTTGCAATATTTTCCCCAATAAATTCACCACAAAATCTAATGATGAAGCTCAGAAAGACATCAGAACAATAAAAAGAACAATTATTTAAATCTATTCTTTTAAGTTATTATATAATATAATTTATAAATAAATTTTTTTGTAGATTTTGTCTGTAGAGACCCAAAGTCTTTCCATTTAAGGGACAGCCCTTTGGTGGGTTAGGGAAGCTGAAATTGGTAAAAGGAATGCGCTTGCTCCTCCTTTTTGTCGCTGCACCAAATTATTGCCTTTTACAATTACAATTGTAATTGAGAATTGAGAATTTTACGGGGGAATAACACTGGTTGGTGCGTGGGTTATGGCCAGGACGACGGGCAGAACAGGCCCGACAGGACAGGACGAAAGGCGCGCAGTGGCGTCTTTAGTCTCCGCTTTTCTCCACTGCGAATGTGCATGCGGATGCGGATGCGGATACGGATGTGGATGCGGATGAGGTTGAGGATGAGGATACGGACGTCTGTTTGGCGAATTGTGAATGTGAATGTGTCGCCAGCAGCTGCCGCCAGTCGCCTTGTTATGGCGGATTTCCCCACGCCACCCTGAACCGCTTCGCTCCGTTCCGCATCCGATGACGTCCATATGTCGCCTGCCATTTGGTTGTGTTTTTGTGTGTCCTTTCGGCCAAAAGCGACGGCAATCGGTATTGGTATTGGCCTGGAAATGGCAATCGTAGGGAGCGGCCAACTAGAGCTGGAGATGCAGGCCAGAGATGGAGATCCGTGATATGGAGATGGGAATGCATCGCTGTCATCGCTGCCATCGCCATTGCCATCGCCGCGTTTGGGCATTAACCGGGCTAACGATGCAACTGAGTGGCGCTTGGAGGGCCGTAATAAAGTCAGCTGACTTTATGGCCGCGTTTGATTGTCTTGGCCATTTGCTGGCTGGCGGTCAGGCAGAGATTTTGCTGCAAACAGCAGATATCCGAAAAAACGGGGTTATTCCGCTGAATAAAACATGTCCATGAATCGAGAAATGAGCAAAAGCAATCAGTTTTAAAACGGAAACTAAGTATCGAATTTCTTAAAATGTTTCTTTGGGCCATCAACTGCTGTTAAGCAGAATGCAGAAACCCCTTTTTAAATGTTGATTCTAAAAATATTCTATATGTCCTGCAATCAAAGGCAGGATATATCTATTTGCGAGGAGAAAACCTCTATGCACAGATCCTTGGCCATAATACTCGGCTTTGATGAATTGTCTCATCAATTATGCTTTGGCGACTTGCGGGAAATCGCAACTGATGTCACTTAATAATAGATTTCGGGGGAAAATGACACATTTGACGGGTGATGCTGAGGTAGAGGTAGTGCTGTGCGTGTGTGTGCTCGTGTGTATGGCCAAATGAGGCACTTCTGGGGCCAAACACATAAAGGCTCTCGCTCTCTCTCCCTCCCTCTCTAGTCCAAAAAGTTCTCGTTAAAGTCGTAAACGGAAAACGTAAAAGCAGCCGACGACGAGACGGGGACGATAGAAAAGCTTAAATAAAAATCCAAGTGGAATGCAAAACACACGCAACAGAGTCACCGCACACACACTCGCACACTCGCTGGATAATAATCAGGATCCTGTGTGTCCTGTGTGCGTGCGCCTGTGCGTGTGCATGTATTTCTGGCTATGATTGTGGCTCCATCTCCGAGGCCTCGACTGCCATTTGCCATCTTCATTTCCATCATCATCTGCGCATCTCTCTCGCATCATAATCAACATGAAAATCAAATTTGAATTTATGAAGCACCCGGGGAGAGGAGCATCGCCGGATGGCAGGATAGCGTCGGGATCAGGCGGATACAACGGGATGCGGGGTGGGTGGTTGGATATGGCATATGGAGTGTGGAGCAGGGGGACTGTGCTTACATTTGCTCATTTTCATTTTTATACCCGCCACTCGAGACGTATTCAAGGGTATATCCTATTTGCTGACATCTACTTGCTTAAGTCTAAATTTGAACTTCGAGAAATAAGGCCACACTTGTATATATTGGAGTGTATATTTGCATGCTTTTATTCAATTTTACGAGTATATGCTTCAGAAAATGTTGAAATAATTACTTCCACTTAGCTGTGTGTAGAAATATACAAAAATTCGATGAGTTTAAGAATTAGTCAGTTAAGAAATAGTCAAGTTTAGCGGGAAAGTATCATGCTTTATATTGTTGTCTCTTTCTGCACTTCAGTGTGACCACATCTAATTTTGTGTCATAATACCAGAAAAAATGTATTTAATTTACAGAGTATCTGATGCGTTCAGACTTTTTGTAGCCGCTGTGTCTTTCATTCATTTTCCTTAATTTTTTTTTGCTGCTTTCTGCTGCTGTTGTTGTTCTTGTTGTCGGGGCAATAAGCGGCAAAACATGCGTTGCATTCAAGCCACACACACACACACGCACATGAAGAGATGTTGGGCACCCCATACGGTGGCCTTCGTCTGCCTCGCCTCATTTATTCATTTGCTGCAATTACATTCGTTTTCGCCGCCATTCGTATTCGCATCTGGCGCCCTTGTTGGTCTCGTGTGTTGGCCTTGTGTGTGTTTGGTGTATTGTTGTATTGTTGTATTGGTGTCGGTGTCATTTGCTGGTTAAATGAAATCATTTAGCATACTTTTCGGCGCCCCTGAAGAAGAATAACGCGCCAGCTGGCGAAAACGAGAGCGAAGATAAAGCACTGATCGAACAAAATAATTGGACGGAGCGCTCAATGGAAGAATAAGTAAATTAAAACAGATATTTAATCACTTCGAAATAACGCAGGATGCAGATAAATGATGATGACGAAATAAGGGAGCTCCATGGAATACGAATTGGATAAAGGAAGTTAAGAAAATGAAAAACTGCTACCTCTAAGAGCTGAAACTATTTTCAAATCAATTGAGAACAAAATGGTACAAAGGGTTATAAGCTAATAATATAATTATTTTGACCAAGAAATACTTTAATAATTATATAAGCTAGAGGAAGATGAGCATCTCTGTACAAATTTTTGGCAATAATTTTTTCAAATAATCTTTTAATTGAAGCCTTTACCAATTTGGCAGCGAAACCAAATTCAATCGTAGAATTACTTGATGTTAAATAGAAACATAGTTAAAAACCGTTCGATTATAATGAATTAGGGAGTTTGAGACAGAAGAAACCGATTTAAATCAATTAGCGAACAGCAGGCGAAGCAAGGAAATTCTATTAGACTTGAGTCTAACCAGATTAGTTCTCCCTTCAGTGACTTGGTAAGTGGCAAATTTAATTCCATTTGTTGGAACTCCTTCGCCTCTTTCTCTTCTCGCTTCTCTTCGGCCCTCACTCCCTATTTCGCTCCTTTTGCTGCTTTCTTTCCCGCTGACAAAAGCTTAAATTGAAGTCGGATTTGGCTGGCTGTGCGCTCTTTGTGTGATTTCTAATCTCTTTGTCGCTCCGTTCGCTCACGTTAAGCAAACATTACGTATACGTATTGCGTATACGTAATATACCTTAACGTTTGATTGTTTGTCGGGGATCAGAACGTCTCTGTGTGGGTGTGTGTGAGTGTGTGTGTGTGCTTGTGAGTGTGAGTGCTCGGATAAGTATCCACTAAGCAGTTGGAATCTGTTGTTATGGCTAAAGCTGTAACCCACGACCCAGCTGCTCCTACTATTCAGCTCCGTCTTAGCTCCTTTTTTCTTTTTCTTGTTCTTATTTTTATTTTCCTTCCGTCAGTGGTCCTGGCCCTGGCCATGGTCCTGGTCCTGCGCTCATGTGCTAAACATTGTCAATGCCATTGTTCTTGCTCCTCGTCCTCTCTCTCTCTGTCTCTCTTATTGTGGGCAATCCCGGCCCCATGCCTGTCTGGTTGCTGTTGACTTCGTTTGTTAAGTTTATCTCGCACTGCACTTGTCTTGTCCTTATCTTGGTTTTGCTTCCATTCTTCCCTAACCTCGCGCCCTTTCCAAGCCACATCCTTTTGTCAGGACTTGAAGTTGCTGCTGCTGCTGCTGCTGCTGCTCCTTTGCTGTCAGTTGTTGTTGCTGCTGCTGCTTGTACTGTTTGGCCCTTTGTTATTATTTATTTGTGTGGCGAAGGGTTCACTCCCAAGAACACCCTCCTATTTAGGGCAGAATCTCAAGGCCAACCCCCTGTCTTATTGGCTCGTAAATTTCTTTTTTTATTATCAGTTTAAATTTAATTTATCATCGGTGGGAGTGAGGACAAGTGCAAATGAACACATCAAAATCAAAATGCCAAACTTTATCCCAAACAACAAAATAGGGAGCAAGTGTATAAGTGCACACAGAAAAAATAACCCTGAAATGTATCACAGTTCATAAATTTCGTTGGTGTGTATTCAATGGTGAATGTTGTTGTTGGAACTCATTGAATTCTCGTTTATAATATTCATTACAAACTTTAGTGTAAGATTAACTTAACTCATAATTATTCTAATTTATATATAAAAAGGTTGTTGATTTCATTGTTGAATTTATTGTTGGATTTTATTTCAGATGTGTTGTGGAAATTATTAAGGAATTTCTTGGTGACTTTGTTGTTGAATATTTTACTGTAGTTATTTGTGTTGAAATTATACAATTGCCATTTTTAAATTATAGTTCATATTACTGATATAACAATATCATAATTAATTGATTAGTTTATAGTTTAATTGGTGATTTTGTTGATATTATTTTGGAGTTGGATATTCAATTCGTCACATATCTTTTTTCCAGTGCATGTTTATGCTTTGTATGTGTGTGCTGCCATTTGTTTAGTTGTTGCTTTTGCTGCTTGCTTGATGCGTAACTTTTGAACTCATTTTATTGTTAAGATTTCGTTTTGTGGCCTTCAATTTGAATTCCCCCTTGGACTTTCCATACACTCCGCCCATTTTACGACCACAATGCGTGGTGGTGGTGGTGTGCGTGTGTATGCGAGTGACCCTTTGGAGACCTATTAACAAAGGGCCCTTGGTCACGCCCCACGCATACTTATTAGACTGTAATCAGTTCGTGGCCACCAAATGGGCAACTGGTGGTCAGCGAGTCATCCGCTATCCGTCGCTCCCTCCACTCCGCTCCCCTCCGCTTCCGATTCGATTCTGATGTCGATTCCTATTCCGATTCCGATTCCGATTCCGGCCACCCTGATTACGTGGGTGTTGGCAAATCGATTTCTTTATCTGCCCCTCGCTGGAAAGTGTTAATCAGATTGGTCAACTCGGGTGGAGGGTGAGTCGGGGCGAAAGGATGAAAGGATGGATGGAAGGGGGAATGGGGAGAGGGTTGGCCCGCTGCCAATTTCAACTATAATTTTCATCTAATTTGAATTGATTTCCTTTTTTTTTTGGGACGAAAACCTGATCGGGTTCGGGAATGAGCCGTGGGTTCCTGAAAGTAACTGTCAGAAATTCACAAGTAACTGCGACCACGGATCCACACATAAACATTTCGAAGATTATTTTCGATTGAAACAAATTCGAAAATAAATGATACGAATTTTATTTGCTTTATAATTTTCGTATTTTTAATTTTCAAATGAAACATTTCCAATCTAAATTCAAATTCCTAGTCAGCAAAAGTGGTTTTCATGTCATGCGGTATCTTTTTGCCCGATTCCAACGATTAATTTATATCGATGCATATTCTGCAAAGCCTGCTGCTCAGCGGCAAAACAACCAGGACAAAAATCGTTGAAACAATGGGAATCCTTTCCGGGAATAACTTCCGAGCACTGAGCACTAAGTCCTCGCTAAAAAGTCCAATTGAAATTCAATTAATTTCTTTCAATTATAGATATTTGAAATCTATAAATAATTATCTTTAAGGAGCTATTTTATTATTGGAAAATATATAGAAAAGGGACTTAAGTTATGGTAGTTTTGATATACGATTTCTTGTTAAAACTTTGATGAAGATTTTCTTTAAATAAATTTTCTTATGCTTTTTGTTAGTTCTTCTCTTAATTGGACACAAAAATTGAGCTCAGTGTGCTGCCTGGCAGCCTATTTTCCTTTTTCGCCAGTGTCCAGGCCGTTCAACTGTACAACTGCAGCAGTTTCCGTACTTGAATTGATTTTGATGTCCCCGCCACAGGACCTGCTGCCCGCTTGCCGTTGTGCCTTTTATTGTTGTCAGCGTTGCTGCTGTTGTTTGTTGATTGCCATTGCCTCGTTGTCCTACTGCTGCTCCTGATCCTGAGCCTGCTGCCGATGCTCCTATTGTTGTTGTTGTTGTTGCTGTCATTGTGCAATTGAAAGTCAAGCCATTATTTTTGTTGTTTCTGCATTTCGCTGGTAAGTTCAGTATTTTCCATTTTTTTTTCTTTCGTAGTTTTTGGCGTCGCCAGTCAAAGGCGACCAAGAGCAGCACCATAGTCAGCTGTTTAACAAGCAGAATAATGCAGAAAATGTGGAACTGAGCAATGGCAGCATCGAGGCATGAGGAAAGCCTTAGCATTGGCATCAACGCCGACACCAACGACACTTTGCCTTGTTTATTCTTGTTTATAAAATTGGCAAGGCATTTCAGCGATTTTCATTGTGTGAGCACACGAAGCCAGGAAGGAGAATGGAACGAACGAAATATAAGCAAGAAGGACTTAGGGAGCGTTGCCTAGCTGCAATAATGTAAAAAGGGTATGTTTGTTGTTGGTCCCCCAACGGGTACCAACGGGGTCACAACTAAGCCGCACTGAGCTGCACTTGGCCAAGGCGAACAAGCAGCAGGCCACAAAAGGCAACCGGCTGAGATTATTAGTTAAATGCGTTGCATAATAGCCCGCTGTGGCACCAGTCTACCTCCCAGACCCCATCCCCTGGTGAGAGCAAGGCATCATCATCATCATCATCATTATTGTTTGCCTAATACAGGATGCAGGATCACAGGGCGCTAAGGGAGTAATTAATGCGGATAATACATATATTATTAATGGGCTACAGTAATTAAACCATATTAATGTACTTACCACTCGAAGAAGTAGTCATAAAATAATAGATTTCAAATCGAATTTGCTGTTATCCTATTTCTAATAGGGAAACTCCTACTATAAATGAGCAAAGTTTCTGTATAAATCGTAAAGCAAACCCTCTTATTTATTATGAATATGCTTTCCAATTACCATACGAGTATTCTACATATAATTATTAGGTTTTCCTTTAGCTGAAATAATTAGTGACGACGAGCAAGCAGCTCAAATTAAAAACTTTGTTAACTGCAATTACAGGCACTTAATTGGGGGGTTTTTTGGTAGGGCGTGGCTAGTGATTCGGCCATTAGCATATTCGATTAATTATCGATTGACGGCTCACATAAAGACACACACACACTGGCAATGTCCTTACACAACCGCAGGAGTGGCACGCTGCTTAATTAACGCTTTGGCTTTGTAAAATGACCATAAATAGGATGAATTGATGGGCAAACAGTGCGTATGCGTAATGCGATAACTCCGATTACGGCGACATATGAGAAGGACCCAAGAAGAAGGAGTAATAGCAGCAGGAGCTGGAGCAACCCTTCCATTTTTTGCCACAAAAATGTAATCCCCTTTTCTTTGGGGGGGCAAACAACCGGATGCTTCGGAGGCTGGTCAGCTGGGGTCACAGTCAACAACAAAAGGTCAGCGCCGCATCGATGGCACAAAAGTCCAGTTGAGCATTAAAAAAAAAAAGCTAACGAAACGACGACACGTGCGTCCATCCGCAACTTTATAAACTTATAAGCTTACCCCGTTTCATGTGTGACCCCGGGGCCAGGTCACAGGTACTCTGGTACTGGGACGGGGGCACAAACAAAAGTTACACACGAAAATATTTGAGGCGATTACTCTACCACCGAGTGGGGGCCGGCAACAGGTTCACTCAATCATAAGCGGAAAATGGCCAAAAAAAAAAAAAAAATATGAGAATGTATATATAGAAAGATTTATGCCCGGAATGGATCAAGTTTTGCCAAATCTAACTTTTAATGACTCTTAAAATGTGATTTAAATTCAACCGAAAATAGTTTGTGTGCTTCTGCACTTTTAATCAGCCAAGAAAGCCAATAATAACTACTTTTCAAGCTAAATTCATTTTTAAAGTTATGTAGTTAGTGGAAAGTTGTCAATAAAAGATTAAATAATAATATAGAACATGCAAAGGTGCCTAAAAGTAATCACATTTCCCTTAATAAAGAGTATGTACGAATCGGCGATACGCCTGCCGACTTTTTCCGCGAAGGAAAAAGGCCAACGACGACGGAAAAAGGAACTCGCAGGAACCGCAACGCCGAGGGCCATGTCTGGGGTCTAGACCAAAGTGACATTCATTGTTCCACAAGCAAGTCAAAGCGAGCGTGTAAATAAAATAGGGAATGCGGAGCGGGGAAGCTAAAATATATAATCTGCAAATAGAAGGCGAACGAAGCTAAACAACCGGAGCAATACGGAATAAAGGCAAGAGTGGCTATAGCACAGCAACAAAAGCAAAAACAACAGCAGCAAAAAAAAATTCATAAACATGAAAAACAAGGAAAAAGGAAAAGTTGTACCAACTTTCGCTCAACTTGGGCGGCAAAATTTCCGTTCAATTTCAATGAGTTTGCTCCAGGCCCTCGCTCTCCGCCACCCGCCTCGGGTCTAAGCCACTTTCGGTTTAATATGCAAATCGTATTTTGCAAAACTTGCTGCATACTTGAAGGCGCTGGCGCCGGCTGTCAAGAGTTCTCAGCCCCCGTAAACAAGCACTAATTAGAGAGCACTCGGCGAGGACAAAAAGTGTTGCCTACTCTTAACCCAATAGCAGCTGCCACATTTCGCCTAGTTTTTTGGGCTACGTACGCCCAACGCCCTCCCCTCCTTTTTGGACAAAGCCCGAAAAAACCATTAATAAAGCTTAAACAAATGACAATGTCACAGGCGACACATCGATGAACAGACTCCCCTTCCCGCCGTCGCCCACAATTGTAATTTAAATCACTGAAAAGGCAAAAAGGGAAATGCGCAAAATGGGTAAACGCCGAATGGGAAATGCCAAAGAAACCAGCAAACGAACATCTAGCAAACAGCCAGCCAAACATTCCAGCCAAAGGTACAGAGAACACAAAAAAAAACACACACAACAAAAACTGTGGAAAAAAGCAGACTTACACACACATACATAGAGCCAGAGCAATTCCAACAACAACAATGGGACAGGACAAAGAGCATCAGACTGCAGCAGGGAGCAGTAACTGTAAACATTAAAGATTTCGACTAAGGGATTCCCCTTTTCTCGCTTTCTATGGCCACCAGCTTGCAATGGAGTTTATTGGCAGCCAAAATGCAATGTTGGTGTGTTTCACCAATGCTTGCAAGCCTCATTTTTATTTAATACATTGAGTCAGCAAGGATAACAATTGAGTTTTACCATTAAGAAAGCAGAGAAATAACTTGTAAACTACAAATTAATTCATTTTATTTCTGTTGTTGAACAAAAAAATCTATTTTAATCTTAACTCTTAGCCAATTGCACCGTTTGGAATGCACTGGTCCAACCTTACTGCTATTTTTACAGTTTGCGAAGCACTGGTCGTATAGCACCTATTGTAATTAATTAATTAATTCAGCCAAAAAAAAAGCCTAATTATCATTCCACATCAAATATAAAAAAACCCCAAAAGTAGGAAATTTTTATAATGTTCTTGTAAGAGGTTTATGTAAAATAAAAGGAAAATTCGACGATGTTATGATATTATTATTGCTTATTGATATTGTAATTGATATTGTTATATTGTTGTCAACTAATTATAATATAGATATTCCCGTTTATCTTAATAAATAAAAGCCAAAAATCACAGTAAAATACTTTTATTTGATACTATAACATTTATTATTCCAGAAACCAAAATATAAACAAGTTTCCTGTTTATTCAGCTTGGAATTAATGAAAAAAAACGTGTGCAAATTTAGAAAATATAACTGAATAAACCTCGTTACAACTTGATATAGTTAAGATGTTACTTTCCGCTGAATAGAAAATTGTGCCAGCATACCTGCAGCAAAATAACGAGTCACAGAAAAAATCTGGGGAAAATGCAAGAAAAAAAGAAAACACACAAAAAACAAAGGGGCTGAAATGGATGGAAAAGTGCAGGGTGGAAGGATACAAAAATCTGGTAGCGTTTGGGGGTTTTCACATTCTCATACGAGTTGCGTTCGGCCGGGGGATTCGTTTGCATTGCAGTTCGCAGAGCAAACAAATTCTAAAAATGGCTGAGCAAACGCTTTGATTTATGAAGTTATTGGGACCCATGGACCCCATGCATCCTGCCAGCGCTCTCTGTCTCACTGGCCCCAGGCGTCGCATTTGTTGTAGGACGGACTCCTTTCTCCAGCAAGCTACCGATCCCCGATCGAAACGGCGAAGAACTCCGCCCACTCCCTAATTCAATAAAATACAGCTGACTGAGTGCTTGAATCATGACCCGCCGATTTGAAATGTTTGCCGGCTGTTTGAATGCGGATACGGAAGTGAATGTGGGCTGTGAATGTGGAGCTGAAAGGCTTAGCAGTTTGCTGAGCTCACGCTCCATGGGGAAATCTCTTTTGTTTTTTCCTTTTTTTTTATTCCACTTAGCGCTAACATTTCGCCTGCACTTCAATATTATGCACTCAGGCCAATTGTATTTTCCTTTTTAAATAAAGTACTCTGCTTTAAACATCAGTAATTTACTTGTAAAGAAGACTTAGAGAGTTCTTTTGCGATAAGTTTGGAAGTTTTCTCTTAAAGTTACATCATATTTGGAGCGATTAAAATGTGATATTTCTGCCAGTGCAGGGTACTACTCCCCCAACGGCTGCACGTTTTTTTATGGAGCCGCAAACAAAGCAAACCAGAAAAGCAGAAAACCAGAAAACCAGAGGAGCAGAGGTGCCCAGGAGCCGAGGAGCCGAGGAGCTGAACTGAAGCGAACTGAACTAAAACCAAAGCGGCAGCGGCACAGAATCGAACTCGGCTGAAAACGATTTTGATTCAATAAACGTCAATAGGTGAGAGAGTCAACGCCCCCGGACTCCGGACTCCGGATTCCGGATTCTAGATACTGGATTCCGGATTTTGGATTCTGCGATTCGCAGATTCCCAGATTCGCAGATTCCCGTTGTCCGGATTCGGTAAAAAGCTGGCTGGGATCTGGGGACCCAAAGTCGGCGTTGAACTAATAAAGCGACGTGATTTGAAGTTGCAAGTTCTTTGAAGCGTCGAGGCCGGGCCTCAAGTGGTTAACGTTGGCCAACGGAGGGCCATAAAGTTGGCTCAAACTGCCAAAGCGCGCGGATAGCCGCCAAACCTTATTTATATTCATATTTCGCCATGTCCTCGGGGCCAAAAAAAGCAAAAAAAAACAGAACCATAAGCCGATAGCATCCTGTCCAGAGAGATGCCTTTAAGGCAAGACAGCTGGTTAATTGGCCTAAATGACTGCATTCGGAATAGCTCTCTATTCAATTAACAGATTGATTGTTCGCCTTTTTGCGGCTCATGCATATTGCAGCATGCTTGCCTTATTAAACTTGCAACAGTTTCCACTTTCAAATCAATTCATATTAATATGCGGAGCCATTTTATTGAGACAACGAGCCAGTGGCAGCCGGAACAATGGAATGTTGCATTTTAAATGTGAAACTATTAGGGCAAATCCTGTTTTTGGCTTACAGGGATAACTAGGGCTTATCCTTAAGTGATACATTAAAAGGAGGGGAAGAAAAGGAGCTCGATTTGATGGTTGTTGGTTATCTTCAAGCCAAGGAAGATATAACCAAAGGGAACTTGTTGTTGAAGGTATTAAATATTAGGTTAAGTAGTTATTGGTTTAATTCAATTTAATTGGTTTTAGAAGGAAGCATAAGAATATTTCCCTACATATTTCAGAAGGTAATAGATTGTTTTTTTTGTTGTTTCGCTTTATTTTTAGCAATAATTTTACACTACATTTGATGTGTGTACAACGAATTTGATGCATTTAAAAATGGCAACACAAGTTGTGGGCGATGCAATTTAGCGGATTTCCTCACAAAAAAACAATTGAAACTAAAATCAATTGGGGAATGGATCTGTTCCGCTCGAAAACATTCGCCCCCATTTTGTGCCGTTCATTAATGTCCGATTGAAAACTATAATGGTGGGGAATCGATTGAGTTTATCAACCAGCCATTTCGCAATTAAGAACAATCAATGTTTTGCTGTCCTTTTATACTACATTTCGTCCCTGTCCTCGTCCTCGTCCTCGTCCCTGGTCCTGCCGCATGTACTTTAATTACCGAAATTCCGAGTTGGTTGGACGAAAAGTTTTGGGGGGCTGCGACGAGTCGTTGCAGGGAATTGTTTATGCAGCTGCCATTGCTTCAAACTAGTTAACATAAATATAACTGTATGTGCACCCTTTTCACTTTCTCTTTTTTTTTAATTTATTTATTTTTTTTTTGAATATTTTTGGGTTTTGTGTTTTTTGGGTCTGCGGGATTTTGTGAATATTTTTCGGTTTTGTCCTTTTTCTGGTTGAGTTAAGCATATAACATGGCGCTGTCCATGTTTGCTGCATTTTCGTGCAATTTCTGTGCAATTTCTGCGGTGGTTTTGTTTTCTGGCCAATTGGCCGCAATTAGCTAGCTAAAAGCATGCACACACACACACACATGGACTCGCATGTATCGTGTTAATGGGCAGCCCGAAAAAGTATGCAATCAAATTATGAAATTGCAGGCAACACTATAAAAGGAAACACTTTGCCCCCACACACGCAGACACAAACTAAGTTAAAAGTCCTCGCTGCAGTGACCACGCCTTCCTCTGCCATCTCCTGTCGCCCGTCTTCCCACTTTTTCCTTTACCATTTTCGCATTTTCCCCTACTTGCTGTTGGTGGAGCTTCCTTTTGCTTTTCTGCAGACATTTTATCAAGTTGCATGCGGCGGACTTAAGTTGAAGTTAAAGTTAATGCCATGAATTTTAAATTGAATTGAATGCGTATGGTGTCGCCGGTACAGTGACCACTGGCCCCAGTGACCACGCACACAGCCGGGCTGAACGTTGCTCAACTTTGGTGGCCACTGCCGTTGAGGGCACTGAGAGAAATGCGAGTAAATTGAGGTTTAGAGGCTTTCGAAATTAAATTTAAGCTTCAAAATTCAAGTTTTCCATTGCTGAGTAATATAATACTTACTATTATCTTTATAAAACATAATAAAACAAATAATTAAAAGTTTAATTTAAACGAATACCTTTCCCTCTCCAGTACCTCGAATTTCTTTCAGTGTTTCAGCGGCGGCAGACAGCAATTGTATGTAATGTAATGGCAACTGGGACTGGGCAATGGCAATGGCTGGGCGTGGTCTGGTGGTCAAAAAGGAAACGAAGTTAGCCATGATGAACGCTGAATTTACGCAGAAAGTTTAACGGCGCACAAAAGTATGCTATGCTTTTGGCCACTTATTTATTATTGGACTCGGCCGCACACACACAAAAAGCGCACACACACACACACACACACACGCATACGTGCCCGGCCTTAAGCTTCTCATCCTGCAAAACTCTCCTAAAATCCCCCCCCGCCACTGCCGCATCCGCTGACCATTGGGACTTACCGGACAGGACAACTTGGTACTAATAGCAGCACCTTCCCTCCTACCCACCGAACAGGCAGCTCCGGCTTCGGCTCCTGCTTTTCCTACGCCGACTTTTCCCGCCACTTTCTGGGCGGGCTGCCTGCCGTTGTCGCTGCTTAAATAATTTAGCAATTTGTATGCATGGAAAGCGCTGCGTGGCTTCGCCAGGATAATGCCGAAGTCGAATAAGCGCATCATGGAAATACATAAAATCGCATCAACAGCAACAGAAAAATCTCTTCCTCCCCCCCATCCTTGGCTCTGTGTGTGTGTGTGCGGGTGTGCTGGTTGTGGCAGTATGTTTGTGTGTGTGTGGCAGTAAAAGCGCAGTGAAAGCGGGGCAAATGAGCATTCAAGGAATGCAATACGGGCAGGCACACGCACCGAAACCGACAACGCCGAGCAGTTGGCCAAATTTTGTGCCAAGGAGCTAAAAGGCGCAGGGCCACTGCAAAAAAAAAAAAATAAATAAAATAACTATGTTTTTTACAATATATATAACTTATAGTAATTATAGTATTTAATAATTGAACTATTAGCTGCAGCTAATGAGGCTTATATGAATATTTTATGATTATTATTATTATTATTATTTATTATTATTTTTATAATAAGTTTTCCTTTTTTAGTTTACTTATCTTAGCTAAATAATTAAATTTTTCTTTAATTTCAGTCTTTCTTAAGTGTTTTCTTATTTAAGTGTGACCAGTCCATTTTTGGTTTAAGAATTGCCTAAAGCCTAAGAAAGAATACCACAAAAATACTGAAAATTACTCAGTATTACCTTTACTCAATTAAATTTGCATTTATAGATATAACTTTTCTTCCTGAACAATTATTACCATTTTGAAAAATGAATTTTCGCTCAGTGCTCGCACATATGGTGATTTCAACACACGAAGATTAGGACCAGGATGCAGATACGGCTTTTAGGGGGAGCGGGGAGAGCCAAGCCAGGAGCCGTGAGCTACGACGAGGGCTGACTTGGGAGGAGGCTTTAGCTTTCGTGGGCGGTGGTGCTCCCAAAAATGTTATCATTTGGCACATTTGTACTTTACGTCTGCATCGGTGTCTGTGTGTCCTGCCTGCCTGCCTGCATGTGAGTGTGTGTGTATGTGTGTGTGTGTTTATGTGGCTGCCAAAATTTCGGCAAAGCCATGGCCTCATGGGGGCGAAGGGGTACATATCCTTTTCCTTAGCCGCTGGTCCCAGGTCAGAGAGAGGTCAGCATTCCGGCTTAAAGAAGCAATTCCTTTTTTACCTCTTTTGCCATTTGCGGGGATTTAAGTGGCATAACTCGCTGTAAGTCTTGGCAGATCTCACGGATACACAAGATAAGTATTATGAGATGGATCCACTCAGCAAATGATTGAGCTCATAAGTTTTATGCTTTCCGGTTTATTTTCTTCTAACATGAACCTTAAGGAGATTCTTAGGAATAATTATAAAGAGTTTTTAAATGCATTTAAATATATTATTTAAACAAATTATTTTGAAAAGGATAAAGACTAAAGACTAACCTTTAAGGTTTAAATAAAGTAATCATTAAAATTGGTAGGGCATCACTTTATTATAACAAGATGTATCTTTTATTTATTTATTTGATGTTTACATTGAAGTTCCAAAATTAAAATGTATAAAGAAAAGACAGACACTTAATTTTATACAATTAAATTAGAAAACAAAACCTTTCTGCTGGGAAAAACCCCTTTTATTTCGTGCCATACATAATTCTTAATACATTTTCAATTAAGGGCTGCTTCCATGGCTTCACTGTATCAGGTTGCCACTGTATTTGTTGGCCTCTTGATTGATTAGGCTTTTGCGGGCCTTTGCATTCAATTAAGCCGATTTAAGCCACAGAGTAACACCCCGCAACCAGCCTAGCACCACCCTCCAGTAACGCCGCCCAAGTGGCAGAGTAAAAAAGTCACGTACTCATATTAAAAATAACCGAAAAGCGCTCCTAAGTGGCAGGAGAACGTGCAGTGAAATATATTTGAAAGACTCGTCATGGGGTTAGGTGGAACTCTAGTAAAAAAAATATATATAAAAAATAAACGAAGGGAGGGCCTGCAACCACTGCTTATGGGGGAGGCGGGAATGAAAGTCGGCTCAAAGCCGGCGACGACGACGCGTCGTCATGGCAGTCCCTTAGCGACCGCCCATTGACGATGACGGGCGACGGGCGACATCGGTGGCGGTGGCGGTGGCGGCGACGACGGCGACGACAAGTACGATGATGGCTGACAAAGTGGAAATGTCCCATTGAAGATGACGTTCCATTTCCATATCCAACCTGGTCTTGCTCCTGATCCTCCTGACGAAAGCGTCGAATCGACGCTCATATTTCTTGTTTGATTTTTGTGCGTCTACCTCTGCCGCTGCTGTCACTGCCGCTGCCACAGAGCTGTCAAAGCGTCAAACATCTTTTGCCGTTTGCCTGACAAATGTGCTTTTCGTCCCATCCTTACAACCCCCCCCTGGCCATGTCCTGCGTGTCCTGTGTATCGGGCACCGCCCGCCCCTTTGGTGCCACCTCGTGGCCTTCGTCCTTCATCCGCAGCCAGTGACGTGGGCCTCCGTTCCGTTGCCCGGGCCCTGTCAAGTTTCTGACTTTTGCATTTACTTATTTATGGGCAACACACACTACACTGGCCGAAAAACTTGTATAACTTGAGGAGTTTGTACTGGATTTTAGTGGGAAATTCAGCCAAATTAAAGCGAAAAATGTATTATCTTTAAGATTTAACAGAAGGAAGTTGTGGACTATCTTGCCATGAAGGTTAATTATTATTAAAATACACTACAAATAATAAAATTAAATAAGGAACAGATGAAACCTTACACTTAGCCAAATATATATTTAAAATTAAATGAATAAAAGGGTAAATAAAAAAACTAAAGACTTGTCTAGTGTATTCTTTGTGTCATTTAGTAATTTATTTAGTTTCTGCTGCTGTCTTTGAGCTCTTTTTATTATTCTTAATTTGTTTATAAACGTAAACATTTATTGATAGCTTGCTAGTGACGTTTATTTTTGCGCAGTGCATGCGTGTGTGCGTTGGGGAGTGTTCTAGCCTCGTGCCATTCAATCAGCAACTTTAATCAGTTGCCTTTTTGTCATTGCACACTTCCCGAATTTTAGCCCTCGTCCTTTTCGATGGTGCCGCTGACCCCACCTCGTCCACGCCTGATGTCCTTCGCTTCTGACACATTTCCTTGTCATTTGTCTTGGTTAAGCTGTGCGTGTGCTGCTCGGTCTCTCTCTATATTTTTTGTTCTCTTCCCTTTTTATGACCAGCTGTAGCTACAGACTCGTAAAAAAAAACTATGATCACCAAAATGCATGTCATTCAATGCAGTTTTTAGGGGGGGCGCCAGCACTGCCCCTGCTGTACCGTATAAATTATGCAGCAAACTTCTCTTCATATTCATTAGGGGTCAGGGAATGGCGTCGGACAGAGAGCGAAACAGGGAAACAACTAAAACGGCAAAACGGCAAAACGGCAAATGGCTGACGGTCATCAGCGTCAGTCAGAGCCATGTTGGTTCATTTGGCTGCTAACTGGGCTCCCGGAAGTGGGTCACAAAACGGGAACGAAATGGTGGCGTAATGGAGGAAATGGGAAATGGAAAAGTGGACAAATATGAAAAGAATCCGATGAATGCATAATTGAGAGATGGCTGCTTCTGAACTCACTCAGTGTGCTAAGATTCTAAAGCAGATCACAGTAACAGTAATCGGGCAGTAAACTATATTCAATAATTACTTTAAAATTAAGTATAACTACTAAGTATAATAAATAAATAGTGTTAGCCATAAGAGATACTTGATTTTCTTATCTCAAGGATATGTACTTATTGTGCTCGTGTCCTGCCATAAATTCTAGTTTAATTTCCCGTTGCTTCGGTGTCCGTTTACAGCTCTGCTGAATTTTAACGCTCCGACAATGTAGCCCTCCACATCCGCCGTAGATCCTTGGGGGCCATGCTGCGTAGAGTTGAGTCGCCTCCTTGCAACCCTGTCACGTGCTTAGCGTGCCGAAAAAGTGCGTCAACAGTGGCTTAATTATTTTTTATTCGGTTTATGTTGCCACTCTGACACAACTGACATTGCCACTGCCACTGTGACTGCCTCTGCTCAGACACTCGCCTGCCGAAGGATTCGTTTGCTCGTTTGTTTCCCGTTTATTGTTGTCCGCATTCCCCCCCTTCCCAATGTGTATCCTTGGCTTAAGCGCACTTCTAAGTATATGTTTTGGGATTACGATTGTGCACTCCACTTCTTCTTTTATGAGTGGCGAGGTGGGACGAGGCTAAGGACGAGCTTTCCTGTCCCGTAGTGTCCCTACTGCCAGTGCATACCAATGTCCTGGCTGGACATGTCACTCATTCGGACAAGGACTGGAGTTGCAGTCGCCAGTCCGCCCTGGCACTGAATTGCTTGGGGAGCAGCAGCAGGACTCCGACTCGGACTCGGACTCGCAGTTGTCATTGTCCTTGCTTATTTGTTTGCTTGCTTGTATGTTTGTTCCCTGTGCATACCATATAAATCTGTCATTTAAAGCGAGTCCAATGTCGTTCGTCCACCGCCCAAAAGTCTAAACAATGAAATGAGCAACCAGCAACCTTGTGGCTCCTGTGCTTGGACCTCTGCTGGGGCTTCTCAATAGTATCGCAAATCGAGATCGGATTTCGATTTCAAATCGGCATTCTAGCCATTGATAACTGCTGCTGGCAGGTGTTGATGCAACCTCTGACTCACTGGCCTTGCCTCAATAGTATCGTGTATTGTGTGCATCGGACCAAGCGCTGGAACGAGGCATATTCGTCTGCGAATTTGCATCGATAGATTGAATTGCAGCCGGAGTTTACACTGGCAAATTGAAAGCTATATTTCCAACGGTGTTAACTTTATTTAATGCTGGTTATTTTCCTGAATTTATTGCAAGATTTTCATTGGTGAAAACGCAGGAATAAATCCTTTAATTCTTATTGGTGCTTATTTTCATTTGTTTGGTGAATTTTTATTAAGTAGAGATTTGTTGTTACAATTTTATATAAAATAGAAATTTGAGGATTTTTAGAGCTAATTTAAAATGTTGAAATTTTTATTGCTGAACGTTATTTGGGAAATCTTTTATTGGTGTTGGTTTTTAGTTCTCATTGGTGAAATCTTAGATAGTAATTTCTGAATGGTGATTTCAAAGATTGATTTAAATGTATTAGTGAATTTCAGTGGATATCTTTAGTTGGAGTTTATATTTAGTTAACTTATACTGACCCATAACCATTGATAAATACTCGTTGGTGAGTTTGCTTCGCTATATTTATGTAAATTGCTATTTAGTTAGGGGAACTTGTATAAGTAATTATTCATTAGCGTTCATCAGAGGCTTTTCATTGGTTAACTTTCAGTTAATGGTGATTTTAAATTCCTTTACTGATATTGTTGAACTTGAGTTGGTGAATATTCATGGGTGTTTTTTATTGTTAAACTTTATTAAAGTTTTGGTAATAGGAAATTCGAATAAATAGTTCCTTGTTTTGTTTTTCTCGGTGGATGTAAGCGAAAGGTGGTGCCTTTCCCTCATCAAGTGAGCACTCCTAGTTGGAGTTAACCCACTCAATATGAAGAGGGGTCTCGGCAACAACAAAAATTTGGCAGACCCGCGCTCGAACTAAGCAAAATGTTACCAGGAGAAGGATGGCTGGTACCAGGGGGGTATTCGGGGCTTTTACGTGGGGGAATGGGAATGCAGCTGGCAAAGTGTTGAATTTCAGTTTTAAGCTGGACACAACAACAGCGCGGCGTGGAAATATGAAATGTAATAGTGACAGAAACAAGCTGGAAAAAATGCTGCTGGCGTTTGACAAGCATCCAGATGCAGCTGCTAGAGGGTTGTCGATGGGTCTGGCGAATGGAGTTTGGGAATGGAGATGGGACAGTGAAACAACGCGGAGTGCGACCGAGCTTAGCTAAAAGCGTGACGAAAACGAACGGGGGGAGGAGCTGGACGGGGAGCATCTGAAAGTCGCTTGCGTTGATTGTTTGCACTTTACACACTAAAAACTGTGTGACACATTCGCTCAGCAACATAAAACGCAACAAAAAGGACAGCACAAAAAAAAAGAAGAAAAATAAAGCAGAAAAAAAACCCCTGATGCCTGCTGACATATGTGGGGGTTGGGCTAAGGATGGAAAGGGTTAAGGTGGCGCATAGTGAGTGGCTGGCGGGATAAGTTGTGAGTCTTGCGAGGCGCGGAAAGAAAGAGACCCAAATCAAAAGCGGCGGCGGTGGCGGCGACAACAGCAGCGTAAAATTTATAAAAAATTGTTGCAAATAAAAACAGTCGCAGAAGGGGATGACTTTCTACAGTTTTCTACACTCTCTACAGGATCTGTAAGGATCGGTGCAGTTTCTAAGATACAATTAGAGTCCCATTTATTCTAGTTTTATTTCCTAAACCATTTTCTATATTTATAATAAAAAATAACATATATTTCTAATAATTGTTTTCTGTTTATTATTATTTTTGATTCCTTTATTAAATATAAATAATTGGAAAGTATTTAGGATGTTTTTACATATAAATACTTCTTAAAAATTACTTAAATTTTTATATAAAATTAAAGAGTGAGTGTGTGGCATCATATAATATCCTATAGTTTCCTTTTCACTTAATATTTCTGACAAATGACGTTACCCTTTGGCAGGGTACATTTGTAGCAGCAACGGGCAATGCTCTGGGGTCCTGGAAGGAAGCGAAATCGTGGGGGAAACCGTGTAGGGAGCGGTGCGGGGAGAATCCTGCAAATATAGCACATACGCACTGTGGCAGCTTCGTATGTTTTACGACAATAACTTGGATACAATTTGGCAGAGCGAGAAATAATAAAAAGCGCCTGATGCTGGCAGCCATGACGACGACGACAACGTCGCACCCTGAATAGTGCAAATTAAGTTGTACTGGCTGGGGGTTCTCTCCTTCTCTCTCTCTCTTTTTATCTCTCTCTCATTTTCTCCCATTTTCTCCCATTTTCTCCACCTTATTTTTATCTGGGAAAAATTTTCGAGTGGAATGACGACTTGTCAACGCTGCATTTTGCAGCTGTACACAGTGGGGAATACGAAGCTAGAAACGGAATGGAATTGCCTCCCATGGCGACTCCTTGATGAGGAGCCAGGATCAGGGATGCTACAGTAATAAGATAAGTAGATGGCATGAAGAGGGGCAATGGTTATGGATGGTCTGTGTGTCTGTGTGTGTTTCTGAGGATTGGCAAATGTTTACAGCTGCGTGTAACTCGGTGTTGAGCTATGATTGTAGCCAAAGTACATCTAGCCTCTAGCCTCTAGTTAAGTTTATGCCTTATCGCATAGTTTTGTTTTGTGTAGCGGATAAAAGGCCAAAAACTTTCGTCCTAGACAATTTGGCTCGTTAAAAGCAAAATGTAGAATATAGAATCGAATGCGAACGGGAATGTGAACACGTGCCTAACGCGCCGTGTTTTCTAAGCCTCTGAATTCTAGACTTGTCAGCACTGCACGAAATACTCTTAACTAAAAAGAAAAAATTCATTAAAAATCGTGACTCTTTATTGGCAATTTATAAACTAATAAATAATACCATTCATTGTGGTCTTACAGACTCCTTTGCAACGTCTTAACAATAAAAGATAACATGGCTTAAAACCGTTTTTCTTTTTCTTGGACGTTGCTGCGCTGCGGCCCTAGCGACACCCAGCACGTGCTTGTTAGGGTTAGATGTAAGTAAGAGCGATAGTAGGGTAGATAGGGTATACTACCTCAAACGAGGTATAGTTAACCCTTTTTGAGGGTTAAGTAGCTGGTTATAGTAATAATTATTTAAAATCTTTAAGCATTACATTATTTATTATGAGTAAAAAATAATAAGCCAATTTTCGTTCCGGTGTAGGCTGCTTTTTTTGGATCTTGGAAGCTGTTTTTTTTTTTGGTTGCTGCCAGGAAAAAGTTGATAAACTTGTTTTAAAGCAAGACTGGCAGCAAGATGGAAGAGGAAACGGTGGACGGAGAAGCAAGGTGGATTCTGGAGGTGTCAAAACTGAATCCGAATGCGAGTGTCCTTGCCGTGAGCTGCGCTTTCGTGTTGCCTACTGCCTCTGTGCGCTGGCACATAAAACTTAATAAATTCCCCATGTATATTTATGCGCACACATTATCAGGCCAGAGCGGAGGCGTACTCCCACACGCAGCCACAGTCAGGACGAAGGACTCCCGCCCACTCACACCCACCCGCTGGGGTACATAAATAACAAGGACAGGGTGGGGGACTGGGACTGGGACAGGGACAGGGACAGAACAGGGACAGAACAGGACAGGACAGGACACACAATCTGAAAAGTGCAAGTGACAGGCGGCGAGCAAGTGGCAAAACTCGCGAATGTTCCACCGTTGCGCAAAATTTTCCTCCTGGCGCAAATCCTTGCGCCTTTCGCTGACCACAGAGGCGAGGAGGCGACTCTGACACATTTGTACCTGCAAACCGCAGAATCAAATTACAATGTCAAATGCAGGAGAATGTAGTAGCCGAAGCAGGACCTAGGGATGTGGCCGATGCTCCACTTGACTCCTCTGTTGCGCGGCCACCCAGCATTTTCATCTCCGATTTTGCGGCCAAGTCGCTGGTAATTTCATAGCCGTGAAATGCATTTTTGCACTTGCACAATCTTTCAGCTTTCAGCTTTCAGCCAGCGCATACCCGGACTCTGGCCGTCCAGAGATTCTGTGGCGCCGGAATCCGGCCTAAGTAGCGGTATCCATCAGCGACACAACAGCGCACGGCCAACAATGTCTCATCCGCACCCGGGATGCGTAATAAAAGGCGCTGCGGGTCCGGGCACGGTCTCGGATTCGGGCAGGCAGGCAGTCGGAGGGCAGTCAGGCATCGAGGGAAGTATCCGGAAAGGAGCGGCAGACTGTAGAGACTGCAGAGACTGCCGAGTGGCCCCAGTGGCACAGTGGATCGGAATTAATTTGCCTCCTTCGATGGTTAAGGATGAAAAACTATAAAAAAAAAATAGAGGAAAAATATGATGGAAAATCCCTCGAGGTGGAAGTGAAAGCTACTGTAAATATGGCTAAAAATACCTCTGGGCAAAAGGCATGAGGGCAAATAGCAAATGTCAAGGGTCTTAGTCGTCTCAAGAGCAAGCTGATTGAATTACCAGATTTATAGACGGTAAGAAAAGGGATCATCTTTTAGTTCTAGAAGTACATTATATATGTAACATAAATGTAAAGTTAATAATTGAAAAGGAAGAGAAAATGCTAAATTAAATCCAGGGGAGGCTGGACTTTTTAGATTATATCTTACTATGTTTAAAAGCTTTAAAAATCTGTAAATTATAATTACAAATTAGATGAACAATTTAAAATGAAGAAACCTGTGTATTTCATTAAGAAAAAACCCTATTTCTAATACTAAATAAACAATAAAGATATCGCTAATATTTTTTAGTAATATTTATAGATATGTGAGGACCATCACCATGGTATTAGCCTGCTTTCTCTTCCTCTGTGCCTTCCGGCAAGGTGAGCACCATCTCTGGGAGCAGGATAAAGTGCTAGGAGCAGGAGCAGGATGAAGAGGATAGAGCAGGAGCAGGAGCAGGATGAAGAGCTAGGAGGAGCAGCAGCAGGAGCTGAAAGCTGCAGCCCTCGGAGCTGAGAGCTACTGATGGGGTCGCGGGATCCAGTGAGGCGCCATAAACACTCGCGGGTTGGCAGCAATTTTGACGCGCTGGTAACTGAAGATGAAGAAGGAGCAGCAACAATGGCAGCAATATGAACTAGAAGCGCCTCCGGGGGAGGAGAGCGTACTATGATGCGGCGGCAGCAACAACAATTACATTTGAGTGCGCCCTAAAGGACATTTTACTGATTTAATATTTGTTGCAAGTTGTAACTTGATATGCGACGCGTTGCACGTCGCAGGGAGCAAGGAGCAACAGCTCAGCACACAGCACACAGCACAGGATGAGCCCAAGGATCTCTGCCCGTGAGCCTGCCTGCCTGTCTTCCTCCTATTTTTCTGCTCCTTTTTGTCACTTAACTGGAAGCGCGCTCAAAGGACGCTAAATATTGCATTACGTATCCTTGCACTTTATGGCTGCTGCCGCTCCTTCGGCTTTAGCTCTAGTCCTGGAATTCCTCTTTCCTTTTTTTTTTTGGGAGAGAGACACCTTCGCCGAATTAACTGGGAGCCGGAATGGTAGATAGCATTGCCATTGCCATGGCAATGATGAGGATCTCAGCATATCGCGCATTACTCATACGCCCCGTGCGCCAGCAGGAGAACTTCTATTTGATTCGTTTATTTCGCGGCGAGAAAGCCACATAAACTGTGAGTGCCGCCGCTAGAAAGTGGTAGAAAAGTGCTACGAGCCCAGCCGAGTTGGAGTCGTAAAACCATTTTTATTAGTGAGCGTCCATAAACATATGCCCTGCCAGGCACACACAAACACACACACTTTACCCCTCCCTCTAAAGTTGTGCATTAAAATTTACAAAAAAATGGTTTTAGTGGGCAGCAACATCTGCCAAAAAAAAAAAGCAAGGCAGAAGCAGATTGGACTCAGGTGGCTGTTTTTTGGGATTAAACTCTCCCGATTTCTCTATCTTCGCTCCACTAGGCGGGGCAAACTATCCTGTTTTTACACCGAAAGAATAAGCAGATTTTAGATTATATAAATACCAAAGAAAATATAAGAGAGAGAGCTTTATAATATTTGTTTAATATATAAAAATATCTTAAATATATTATTTTAATTGTCGTTGGAAATATTTTCAAATGATTTGTATTCTTTTTGGGCTGAGTGCAAGCGGACTAACTCCCAAATACCTCTCAGAATCCTCTGCCCGTCCAATTTTTTGTTGCTGCCACCACCCTTGGACCTGAACCGCCCGCAGCTGTTGCTTGTAGTTTGCATTTGTAATTGCTTTCTCTTGGCGTCGCGTTTCTTTTTTTTTTTTTTATAGTTTACCTTGTTTTATGGTCCACCAAGTTGTTGTTTCCCCACTGGTGATGTTTTTGTTGCCTCTGCTGCTGGCCAAAAGAAGTGGCAGCGCGGGAAAGAAAGTCGAAACAATCAGCCAAAAGTTTGTCTTGACTTTTCCACAGAGAAAAAGCACTGAATACTGCATAAAAAGGAGAAAACAATAACGAGTGCTGGTCTAAAAATAAAAACAACAAAAAGAAAGAACTTTGAATATAATCCTCTTGTTTGTCAATAATGTTGTCAGCGAATAAAAAAGCGGTCCAAAGGATATTCCGACAGTTAGCATACCTTAATATTATAATTGTTAACTTTTATAAACTATAAATATTCTTTGCCAAAAAAGTCCCGGTTTGCTATCGTGAAAAATGTGAGAGTTAGCATTGACAGGCAGTGACAGAACAGCTGATTTCCGATAGACAAGCGAGAAGAAGAGATAACTAACAGCTGATTTCGATAGCCAGCTTTGGGATTGCGCCTTACAGCACAAATATGTGCTAAACAGCAATAAGTGATAATTAACAGCACTGCTAGCTGCACAATGCTGTTCTTTTACGTTCAGTTACATTTTAAAGAGGGTAGAAAATCGACTTGCTTTAACGATAAATTTATATTTCACAAATAGATAGCTATCAGGCAGCTTGTAGTAATTATAATCGGCTTTAAATACGGAGTGGATGGCTGCCTGCTAATTAATCCTGCAGGCCCGATGCAGGCGCCCATTGTCTTTTGACGTAATACGAGGAAAACAATGCTGTCGAATGGGATAGCCGATTGGTTAAATTATCCAAATGGCCAAATATAGACAACGAAGGCGGAGCATAGGGAGTGACGTAAGCAACTCCCCAAGGTTGGGGGGAGGGAAGGTCCAATGCAATGCAGAACAAAAGGATGCGGGGGCCTTCGACCATATTGGGCCTTCAAAATGGATCTCTGGCATCGGGGGGAGATTAGAGCCTTCGTTGTATTTCCAAATCCTTTGATTGGAATATTTCGAAGGTGCTCAATTAACACACTTTGCCATCGTCGAATGAGTTTGGCCTTTAAGCTAACCCGAAAGCTGGCGAAATAGCAGTTTAAAACAGTATTAATAACAAAGCATGTCCTAATATCTATCGAAAATATTTACTCTGCTCAACTTCTGTTACTTTCCTTTGTTACCTTTCAAACAGCTCAAGAATTTGTGTGTTTTAAAATATAAATAAATATAAAGGTGGCAACGTGCTCCTTTGGGCATTGGAATTAATTAATTATATGCAGAAAATGCACACTTCGCTGAGTGTTTTCTAGTGTAATTGCAAGCGATAGCATCTTGGGCAATTACAGCCTCAAGCTACATAAACCAAGGCTATAGGCAGTTGAGTTTTCTATGAAGGACAGCCATTGCCCATTGTCCTGCGAAATACATTCGAATTGAACAATGAACGGATTTTGAAGGCTACCCCAATAAGCCTTTAATATGATTATCCAGGCAAGACACTCGTACTTAATTGACAAATCAAACTGGTCTAAATAGATGGCAGACCTGCGAATATTTTGCAAAATGCATTGATCGCTTTTACCTGTGCAGGGATTATATACATATATATGCACATAGGTATATTATTCAAGGATCATTGTCACTGGTGTATGGGCTTCAGACGCTCATTAAGACGAGAACCTGTAGCCAAAAGTTTTGTCCAAACAAGGAGCATTACAATGAAGGCATGAGAGCAAAAAGCGAAAAGGACAAAGCTCTCTTGGCACTTGACAGACGACAACAACAAACACATTCAGAGAAGAGGGCCACAGTCTGAGGCCGAGGATATGGGATGAGGATGTGGATGATGCTGAGGATGTTGGTGACGAGTATGCTTGGGGATGATGATGGCCTCCAGACCAGAAACCAGAATTCAGCATCGAGAATTCCGACTTCAGAGCCCCGACTTCTGACTCCAACTGTGAATGCGTTGTCTGCGTCTGTCACTGGCAATGGGAATAGGACTGGGAATGAGACTGGGAATGGGTACTGGGACTGGGAATGGGACTAGGACTGCGAAAAGACATTCGAGTGTCACTTGTGCAGCAGTTTTGAATATTTTGTGAATAGTAAATTACGATCATGAGACCACAGACTGCGGCAATCATGAATGATGAAGGCGGGGGCCATCGCCATTGCCATTGCCATTGCCAGCTCCAACTTCATTTACTCCTCCTCCAACTGGAGCTGGAGCTGGAGCTGTCCTCCTGTTTTGGCACGCATATTCATTTGGAAGGATGACTTCATCGTGACTGCTGCAACTTTGTGCCTGCGAGCCAGGCTCCTTCATTTGTATGCCAGAGTCCCAGCCAGGATGTGTGCCCAGTCAGCTGTAAAAGTGTGAATATTGCGGCTTTTTTTGTATTTGTTGGCCGGAAGCAAACATTTTTATGCTCTGCACTTTTTACAAGCCATCGCCTGCTGCATTTCCACCTCCTTCTGCTGATGCTGCTGAGGGGGAGGCAAAAAAAAAAGGGACAGGGACTAACGATGAGGCTGGAGGATAGCTACCGATGCTGGTCATTTGATTAAGCCCGGCTCGAAGTTAATTGCACTGAAACTGAGATTCTCGACACTGCAGGGATGGCAAGTTGTCCCGATGATGATGTCCTGGAAGGCCAGAAAATATAAAAGCAGCTCAGCTGCTGAAGTACAGGGTGTCTTCCTTGATTCTTAAGTTAAGTTCTGAATTGAATTTAAGGAAAAGGGAAATCTGTTGTTATACCCTTTTTTTTATGTGTTAAGCCTTTATTACCATATCTTACTATTCGTGTCCTATAATCCCCCCTACCCCCCTCCTTCCCTCTCGCTCTCCCCCTCTTCTCCATTCATTTTTCCTTCTTTATTAATTCGTTGGCCCTTGCTGCTCTTTTTTTTATGCCGGTTATTTATCATGTTTATTACCCTTCGCGTGTTTTCTTTGACCTGATTCAGTTAGTACATAGCCCCAGTGTACAATGCATATATACAAATTTATATATTTATATATATATATTTATATATCTATATATATCTGTGTGTGTGTGTGTATATGGGAAACCCCTGCCCCCGCCGTGGCATTTCAGAAAGTTTTGCCAACGCTGGCAGTTTGCTAGGCAAGAGTTCAGTTTTGTTTGTTTACGTATGCACATATATCTGTTAACAAAAATATTATATAAGTGCTCGCTCTATATGCAGAACATTTATCGACATATGCATATGCGTGTCATATGAATTAAATTCCCAGTTAAAGGACAACACAAAAAGTCCTCGCCACTGACCTGCTGCGTTGGAATCCTTGATTTATTTTACTTTGTCCGCATGCACTTTCTCCTGGGTGCTTGCCACAAAAGATGATGATGCATTCCAAATTCCAAAACAAAATGAAGTTGGCTTAGTGCGTCCAAGACCTGGGGGCCTTGGTAACCAACAACAACAATTTTTGGCTGTAGTTTTAGCCAAAGCTTCAGGTTTAGCCCTTTAATTTAATGACATTTTTGCACTACAAAGGCGAAATGAAAAATGAAATGCAAATTACAAAAACAACAGCAGGAGCGGCGAGAGCACAGGACATGACATGCAGTGGCCTCGACTTTGGGTCGAGGATATGTTATGAGGATGGATGAGGCCTAGGCCTCGATTCTTCTCTTCATTAAATGACAGCAGAGGCAGAAACAGAGGCAGTGGCAGTGCAACAGCTCACACAACAGGCGCTGTTATTGCCGCTTCCGCTGCTGTTGGTTGCATAAATAACGGCAGCGTTGAACGATGCAACACGCACTCCAAAACAGCAACAAAAACGTGGCACGTTTTGCATACAAAGCAGAAACAGAACCACAAATACAAAAGAGAGAAAACAAAAAGAATTAAACAAAAAAAACGAGGAAAAATCAAGAAGAAAATCTGCAAAAGGAAATACAATTAAGTATTAGAGTATACCCAGTAGCAAAAGATGTTAAATATGCCAGAAAATACGCCTACGCCATGTTAACACAAAGTAATTAGAAAATAAAATGAAAATAATGCAAGAGAACCAAAAGAGAACAACTGGTGGTTAAAATATTACCTTAAAAATATGAAATTTTCGTAAAATCATATTAAATCAGACAAAAACTCTTTACAGTTCACATCGTTTATTCCCTAAGATTTATAAACACTTTTAAATATGAATATTTCATTCCTCCAACTGATGCTATCGTGGCAATTAGCGTTCCGCGTTTCTTATGTGGCTTGCCTCACAAGTAACTCCGAAAGCCCATTAGGAGTCATATACTGCCTTCGTCCTGTGCCACAAAACTAATGGGTGGCATTGTGCAAGGAAGCAAGCACAACATCACCTTTTGCCATCTCGCTTCCGCAATCGCAGTGGCACGCACAAGCAATTGAAATTGTATTAAATTGAATTTTAATATATTGCCAAGAACAACAAATAACAAAACTAAACGAAATGAAAACAAGAGCAACCGAAGGGGAAGCTCGAGTGCGAATGGCAGAAAGAGCTGTGCTCCGGAAATGGGGTGACGGGGCGGATAGGGCGGAAAAGTTACTACTACTAGCAAATAGCAATCCGAAAACCCAATCTCCAATCCACTATCCCCCATCCCTTTGCCAGCTCCTTGCACCTCGCACTCGCTGCTGTCATGCTTTGAATTTAAATTTCACGCTGAAATATTAATAATTAAAGCCATTAGTGTTAGTGTTGCTGTCTGTGTGTTACGTGTTACGTGTGCGCTTCAATGTGTGTGTGTGTGTGTGTGTGTGCCAGCTTAAAAGTTTATGCATTTTTAACCTTCAAATAAACACTCGACACGTATGCAGACCAACAATAACAATAATAGCAACAGCAACAGCAACAGCTACAGCGTCAGCATCAGACACACACAACACCAACACCGACCTAGTGAGTGGGTACAGTCGGCGACATGGCCGTATGTCGACTGACAACACCTGACAACTGATGACTGACTTACTGAATGACTGACTGGCTGACTTACTGACATACTGACTGACACTGACTGCTGGTTAAAAAAAAAAGGTAAAGGAAAAGCTGTCATCCGCAATTTGTTAAGCCTTCTATTTTTATTAAAAGCCATTCGGTTTATGAGAGCAATAATATTTAATTAAAAGAGGATTTATAATAAGCTTAGCTCTTAGACTAATCATTAAGTTTAACTCGCAGTTTAACTTTAGCTAAGTACTTCAAACATGAATCATACGCCATGTGGGCTATATTTCCACACAAACCTTAAGCAAGACCTGAATAATTATTCTATAAATATAATACATATAATAATAATACAAATAATTAAATTATTTATATAAATAATGTATTTTGATTATTTCTGAAGGCTTTTAATTTAAAAGAAACTACTTGCTTGATAGGATTACGCATACGCCGCATAGTCTGGTTTTCTCTGAATTATTTTCCATACTTTCTTCCCTACTTTTGTGGAATATTATAAAGTTAACTTCTGTGACCAGCATAAGGTATTTGTCCCAAAAAAATTAACATAATACAACCTGAAAACCCAATGGATGTTCATGCATATTTATGCGGGGATTTTCGACGAAATTTGAATTGGAAAATCATTAAGAAATATATACAGAAGGCAGGGATTATGTTTCTAATTTCATTTGTTCAATTTAAAAGGGAAATTAAGCTTATGGCGCGTACTGTGTGTGGCATTTACATGCGACTGCCGCCGCTGCTGCTGCTCTTCTTCTATTTGTATTCTTTCTCTTTCTATTTTTTGGTTGCTTTTTCTCTTTCTCTGCCTCATCATGTGCGGTTTTTGCAGTTGTTGTTGCTGCCACTGCTGCTGTTGTTGTAGCTGGCAATGTATTTTGACATCGCGTCGCACACAAATTGCAAAAACGGCGCCTTGACTCGCATTTTCGACACTTTTCCATCGGCAGCCCCTCCCTTGCTTTTTTCCACCGTCGACTTCTTGTTGTTTCCGTGCTTCCTTTCGCATCCTTTTTGCAGGATATATGCGCCAGTGTGTGTGCTCAAAGTTGTGTCACTTTGGCAAGCTCGAATTGATTTGCCTGAAAAGTTGCCCCCTCTTCCCGGACGGATCTTCAGCCCTTCCTCTGTCTCTGGAAATCATTTGCATAAAATCAAATCGCACCGCAAAATAAACTCGCTTTATCGGCAAGAAAGAGAGAGAGAGAGACTCTTAAAGTGAGCTGCCACGCCCACAACTCATATTTACCGTCAGCTTCAGCGTCTTTTTCTTTTTATTTCGCTTATTTTTTGTTTAGTTTTTGTTTGGTTAAGCGTAAGTTTTTTATGTGAAATAGGCGTAAAGTGTGTGGCAAAGTTACTGCGAAGCTACGTGGCAGCCATTTTTTGTGTGTCTTTGTCCGAAAGGGAATTAAAGGGCTGGCAACTATGTCGGGAATGAATATATATTTTTAATACAAAACTATGTATAAATAAGGCCGAACTAAGTTCATTTTTCAATTAAACTTGTCAGCGTTTCATCATGGTAGTTCTCAAATTAAAAAGCAGGATTTAAATAAGTATATATATCCTTTGTTAAGTGGAAAACACTTGGAAAAAACTAATGGCAAACTGATCTGGTTGTTAGGGACTTTTATTTTGTATTCTAACGCCATTGTCTCGCTTTATTAACACCTGAATCTTTGTCATAGAATGCATTCAAATAAAAGTGAATACAAATATGGAAATAAAACTCGATTAACTGTGTGTGTGTGGCGTTTTTTTGAAAGCCTGCATTGAATTGAATTTGAAAAATTGTATTTATTTGCTTTGATTTTTGTTGTTAACTTATTGTAGCTATTGAAACGAGGATTTAAGGTATTATATAGTTTGAAAATCTATTTATTTAGTAAATAATTACACAAAGTAGCTAATAATTATAAGCCAGAGCTGGCTTTTAGTGGGTTTACTCATCTTATTTTATATTTATTATACTCGCTGGCTATTACACTAATAACCCTTCTCGTAAAATCGCAGTTGTTACCAAATTTGTCGGTTTTTGCTGGCCATCCCTGGCCCTCGTTGTGGATATCCTGTATATCCTGTACATCCTGTACACACTGATGGTGCAGCAAACACACACACACACACAGACAGCAAGACAGGACATGCCGCCATTTTTCGTGGAGCAGTTCCTGCACCCTTTCGCACCTTGTCCGCAAGGACATGCCATGGGGGCATGGCGGGTGGCAAGTAGTTTATCGCATATTTGCAGGGCAACTTATAACAAACATATGCAGCCGTGTGTGTGTGCGGGTGTACGCCATATGGGCGGTTGTGCGGCTCTGCGGGTATGTGCTACGTATACGTGATGGCTTAGATTATACATATGTGAGGATGTGCGAACACATGTACCGCAGCCACCACCTGACCGAACCGACCGTATATCCCTGGTCCGCTGGGCCATGCCACAGAGCCGTGTCCATGCCAATTGCCTGCCGATTTGCCACGCGGCAGCCGGCAGCCGGCAGCCAGTTGCCACCTTTGTCTCGCTTCACTCCCACACCCCACATCCCCACCATCTTCATATTTCATCTCCTCCATTGCAGACGCCGACCATTTCGAATGTTAATCGCACGCATTAGTATTGGTGTCAGGCCTCGGGAGGAGTTCTTGGGGTAGGCGGGGCAGGGAAACCTAGATGCGCCACGGGAGAGCGGCTCCTGCTCCTCAACCTTCTCAACAGGGAAGGTGGCACAGAGAGAAAATTTAGTACCAAAATCGATCCAGAATTGGGATGATTTAATCCTTAAGTTCCCTTTGGAATCTACTCCTTACCCGTCTAAAAATCAAACTGAAAACTTATATATATTTCGTATTAGCTGTCCTAACTTTTTGTCTTTCTCTTGGCTTCTTTAACCTTTTGTTTTTTTGAGTGTAAAAGAGCGACAGACTTTGGGCGCATCAGTCGGCCGACGACAACATTTTTGTGAAACTGCAAAAGCCCAAAGATCCCCGTCGTAACCCCGTAACACCGGATCCTGGCAACGAGCGACAACAAGCAAAAGTAGTAGAAGGTCCTCTGACATGGTGTTTATGGGGCTTGTGTCGGTCTCCACCGCGTAGGTGATGTCTATGTCTCCGAGGCCGTCTCCAACTCCTCTACGCCTCGTCTCGTCTCCTTTTCCGTCTCCAATGGCTGTCAAGTGGCCTCGTTTTTGGGCCCATCCAGTGGGCGTTGGCCATAAGAATGGGATTGGGAATGGTACTGAGATTGGGTATGGGGGCGAAATGGGAACCGGAGTGGAAGACGGGGGTAGTGACAAGGGAAATGGGCGTGGCAGCGGCGTCTGCGGCTGTGGGCGTTTTGCGGTGTGCGGCTAAGAAAACTTGAGGTGCTTAACAATAATTGAATGAAACTTGAGTTAAGTGCGCACCGCTGCTGCTCCTCGACCTCATCTTGGGCATGGATCTGTCGAGTGTCATAAAAGAGGAGTGGGATTTGCGAGGCGAGTCGGTGGGAAACGGGCAGAGGGAGATGACTGTGTGTGTGTGTGTGGATATGTGATTGGGTCTATTAAATAAAAGTTGTGCGGTTCCTTAGTGCAATTATGATAAGATGAGAAGCCATGGACATGGCGGCGTGGATTGTGAGGGAAACTTGTCTCCTAGACTTACCTGGTGATAAACCATTTTAAATGCTTTTAAAACTTACTTCAAATATTGTTAATCAAAAGGGACACCTGTAATATATTTATGGGACATTTTTCAATGGAAAACAAGTATGGTTTTATCTGTAAAAGTGTAAGCTATTAAGTAAATGCATTAAATAAATTAAAATAAGTCAAAAAATACACATTTATCTTGAGGAAATTGTCAGGTTCCCTGTTTTCCATTACAAGCTCTAAATTATGCAATCAATATTTATATTTATCATAAAAATATTTGCTTTTAAATGTAAATTAAGGAGGCAGCTCCTAAGAACTTGTTCTCCGAATTCCACCAAAACTAAATAATTAAATCTCTTACTATTTGATGTTGAACCAAAGGAAATTCAAAGGAAAATTATATTTACCTGGGTTGTCAGTTCTCACTCACTTGATTCCAAATGCAAATTACACAAATTATGATGTGGAAACCCTTTGAGAATAGGTCGTTAATGGATAACTCCTTTGTAGTCTAGGAAATTCCATTTAGAGGCCATTTAATGCCACCGAAATCCCTGCAAATGTATTGAGAACGAAACAGTACAAATCCGATTTCGCCACCGATATTCCCGCACCTGTATTGTATATTTATTGACGGATTGATGGTGGAGGCCCCTGAATAAGTTAATAAGCGGAGGATTTCGAATCTCGCTGCACTCCTGTTGCTGCATTCAATCGTCAATGCGTGGCGTTGCCCCAATCCCTGCAAATATTCCGATGCGGCTTTCCACTCATAATGGCGGAAAATTCGATGACATGGCAACTTGCAACTCCAGCTTCTGATGGCAGTCCTGCCGGCCCTTTGGTCCTAGTTGCCGTTACTGCTCCTGCTGCCAAACCAAACACCTAATGACACTGAGCCGCTTTTGGCATAACCATGGCATTCGCACAGAACGCACAGAACGCACGACCGCAGTAGCACACTTGTGTGCACTGTCCAAAAAATAGCAACCTTTTACATAACTCTAAATCAGGGTTAAGCTTGGGATCTGAGGAATAAGCTATAATATTTTGTAAATCAATCAAGAAGCATGGAACAACAACTCACTTAAATGTAGTCACAGTTTATGAACCAAAAATAAGGCAAAGCTGTTGTATTTATTCCTCAATTTCTTTGGCTTATGAGGTTGTAAATATATGTAATGAACTCTCAATGACTTTCTCTCAGTGTGCGCATACATACAGTTGCAGTTAGTTGTTATTGAATGGTGCCTGCAATGTAAATACATTTTGTATTTGCGCTCCGGAGGATTTGCGATGAGGTTGGAGTAGTTGGAGCCCGGGGGTTCCCTAAGCCTGCGGTTTCGCATCGTTAGGCGGCGTGATTTTCCCTCTGGAGTATCCATGAGGTAGGCGGGAGGGTTTGCTGCTGGTTGCCATGGGCGGTCACAAGAGGCTCGAGGGGGCACAGCACACCGCCAAAAGCGCTTTCAATGATGTTGAGGTTTTTATTTTATGCACCCAGAAAAAATAAACATAGAGTCCTCAAAGGGAACACACATCAAAATATAAAATACTGCAGAAATAGGCAATAATAAAGACATGCAGAAATTCTTCTTTAAATTTAAAACATATTATAACAAAGATCAGATTTTTAAGCTCCAAATAAAGGTGCCTACGTCTTATTGAAACCTCTTTTCTTTTGTTAAATATGAGCACAGATTTCAGGCTTCCTTCTCGCTAATATAAGCTGAAGGAAAGGATTTTTTCGAGTGTGCCTCGGGTCGGGGCGAAAGTAATAAGAGAATTGCCAATAAACTAATATGTTTGCCGAGTGCGTATGCCGGAGTGATGGAGGGATGGTCCTCCAGAAAACCCACTGGCTGCAAAACTGGAGTGACCGCAGCCAAAAACACAACACAAAACGAAAACGAAAAAAAAAATTGAAGAAGCCAGAAACAAAACCGCAGCATAATTATTGTACACTCCATTATGGAGAGGAGGCACCTGCTGAAAATGAGGTCCTACCTGCCAATGTTGGCTTGGGGGGCAATGAGGTGACATGCGCCAGGTGGACGACAGGTGGAACAGTAGGGCCGGGCAAATTGAATGACTGGCGGAAAGTTTTGCATACGGCAGCGGTCGTCCATGGAATTTTCACACACGCACAACATCCACAGCATCATGCTCGGCTCATTACAAAAGCCGCGTTTCACCGCGCCGGAAAAATGATAGGCGCAGATTCCGGACGTTGCCGAGAGGCTGAGCTGAAATGTTGCGTTACGTTGCGTGGCGATGAACTGATGGCCAGGTAATAATTCAAATTGATGACAGACATTCGATCGGATCCGGCCATTGTTTGGTAGCATAATCAAGCTTACTTGTTCGCTGGAATGGCTGTGGGCTTAGTTTTTATCCGGGACTGTGTGGCTGGATTCAATTTCGATTTAACCCCACCTTAGCCGCTGTCATTCAGTATTTGGCATTAGCTTTTGGCTACAGAGTGTAATAAGCTACGGCTTTAATCACTGTGCAATTTGCAGCTTAACTTTAAGCCTAACTTTTAATATAACCTGAACCCTAATCTTAACTTAACCTTAACTGTAACTCAACATTTACTTCTCATCCCTTCTAAAATTTATAGATTCTTTCTTAATACGCAGTTTATTTTATATTTTATATCTTGCTATATCCGATTTAGGGTAAAAATATAATAATGGCTTAATTTAAGAGTAAAAATGCAAACATAACCTCAATTAGTACCTTGACCTAACCCTACTTTTTTTGCTGGTAGCACTAAATATCTTTTTTAACCCATATTAATTGTCAATTCAATTATTTTCTTTGATTAAATAACATATATTTACATTATTTATTGGCTACAACCAGTTGGACATAAGATAACACCACTATTTATTAAATAGTTGTTCAATTGTTTGAGGTTAAAGTCCGGCTAACCTTCAGTTTAACTTTGCTTTGTATATTTTTTGGGGCACTCGGTTGAAAGCGATTTAAGCGCTTCCCCACTTTTATTCATTGCCTGAAAAGGCTCAACTCTCTATTAGTCATGTGACCGCAGCATTTGATCGGGCTACCCACAAGCACCGGGAAAACAGCAGCAACAACAACAACAACAAGAAAAAACAGCAACAGGAAGACAAAAGTTTATTTTCATTTTCCGCGAAAGCAACAAACAATTTAATTTCACACGCGAGCGCCAGTGTTGTCGTGCGGCATGTGAAGCCCATCCGAGCCGACAAGCGCACAAACAACGCGCACAGACATGCACAAACATGCACGCACCGAGGGACACACACGAAGCCCACACACGTGGCCCACACAGACACACACACACACACACACACACACAAAAGCTGAAAAATAATAATAACCAACTGAAAAAAGAACCCTAGCTATGCTCAAGATTCCCCCTCAGGTAAGGCACATAACTTTGGCCTTGGTCCCCATCCCGGTTCCGATTCCTATTCCGAATCTGATCCTGATTCCGGAACGTGTACGTAAAAAACGTACCGGGAATCCCAGTACCGGGAGACCCTGGCTGTTAAGTCAATGACTTTTATGTACCATTCTGATGGACTTTTAATCCATTCACTCAACCAAACCCCGATTCTGGGTCCCCGCACAACCGCAAGTGCTGCTCCACAGCCATCTCCATATCCGTCTCCGTCTCTGTCTCCGTCTCCTGGATTCAGGACCCCTTGCCAGCACATCTCTTAATGTGCTTAAGATGAGTTACATTATGTGTGTATCAGTGTGGGTCCGGGTGTGAGAGTGGATGAGAGTCTCGTCCACACTGGCCAAAAAAAGGAAGAAATTCCCCTGCTTCCATTATGGTAAGTGGCTCCTTGCATTTATCAAAATTATGATTTTATTGCTAAGAAGCTTAACATTAGTTTGTATTGTATATAAACAAAACAATAATGAAATCCATTTGTAGGATGTATAAGCCCTAGTGCTAGTCGTGAGGGTTTTAAAATTGAAAAAATAAATTCCATTAGCATGTAAAACTTTGGCATTGTAATTATTACTCATTATATTCGAGTAGAAAGGTTAGGTTCGTTTTCGTTTCAATTTAAAAGGCTTACACACCTATTTTGAAATCATTTGAAAAAGGCTTTTATGAAAGCATGCAATGAATGTGTAGAATTTCCCCACAAAATACCTTGCAGCTGGATGGATGGTTTTTGCAAGGGAGATTTCTATGAAATTCCACTGTCTCTGCTGGTTATATCGCTCAGTGGAAGCAGGAAATTCCATTTTGTAATGTGGCAAAAGTATAAAGTGTAATATTGTTCCCTTTTTCCTGCTTCCTTTCTCCGTTTCCTTTTTTCTTCTGTTATTTTTCCTCTTTTATTTTTTTGTCTGAATTCGTTTTTCATTTTGGTTTTTGTCGTCGTCGTTGTCGTTGTCGGTTTCTCGTTGGCTTCCTTTTTGACCATTAATAGGTGTACTTATATGCTTAATGGAGTGCCACTCCGCATTGTCTGTCCCTCGCTTGCTCTCTCTCTCTCTCTCTGTGTGTGTGACATAGTTAAAATTGCATTCACTGCGGGAACTGATGATGGGCGGTGGCGCCTTAGTGGCTCAGTAGCGTCATGGACAGGGGTGGCCAACCTTGGTGCAAGCACAGAAGGACGACTTGGTGACCGTGCAACTGTTGTTGTTCAATTTGTGGTAAATAGTTTGCATTTGACTATTTGCCATAGTTACACAGGTAAAAGTGGGCGTGGCCATACACACACACAATGGCCTTTCACATGCATGGTAGCCTGGCCAAAAGGGTTTTTAAGCTTTAAATTACCTGAGTAAATGCAGAACACATCTACTATATACCTAGGCGTCGTGATAAACATATGTATATCCATAGAAGTATGTATATATATACATAAAGGTGGTCACAGCTGGAGAGAATGTTTCAATTTTCGGCAAATGAGACACATTTTGTGGCAGCCAGAGGAGTTTTGTCTATTTGCCCGTCTCTGGTTAATTAAAGCTTAAAAGTATTTCATTTTCATGCCGTATTGACTTTTCAATATTAAATTCTGTATTTGTCCGTATTTAGTTATGAAATGATTCTCATTTGACGCATATTGATTGGAAAACTACAGCCAAAAACAATGAAACAGGTTTTCTTAATTATTTAGAATACTTGAAAGATTTGTTTCTAATTGTTTACATAAACCTATTAACATACTTTATATAATAACTCTTTAATTGAATTATTAAAGCCCGATTCGAGGCAAATAATTGTTTATTATTGATTAAGCCGCACATAAATAAGATGAAGGTTCTTTTGATTGGTTGCCCATACATATTATTGATTAATCATAAATAATACATTGTCCAACGGACATGGTCTAGAGTAATAAACTCGAATTTATGCACTATGTAAGGGATCTTATAAATAAACACGAAAATTATGTCACAACCGAGATAAGTAAATTATCCCGCAAAACTGTGACACAATGGGGAACTGGAGACCCGATTCCTTTGGCGAGTAAGTGAAATAATTGAATGGGACTCGAGTGTCTCAATCTGTCTCAAAGTATGCAACAATATTTGATTATTGCCACAATTAGGCTCCACCCCATAGAACCACCCAGTCGCTCCATCGCTCCATCGTCCTGCCCACAAAATATTATTAATTCAATTTGCTAAACTATTTGGCTGCTTAAGTTGCTCCACTCGAACATGGCACACAATCTGCACAGGCAACATCGTCCACAGTCGTCGTGTTGCCATCGCTTTGTGCGTATATGGTGTGCACTGAGCGAAAATTATTCGTCCTTTAAATATATTTTTATAGGTCTTTCTTCTAAAATAACCGCAAATGTATGGGCTTGTCTAAAGGGTAATTATTTTGTAGAATTCTATACAGAAAATTGTTTTAAAAATGTTTTAAAAAGGTGGCTGAAAGTATGCAATATTAATTTTTAGGTACAAAACTCAATGCAAGTGTTTTTAGTTTTTACGATATTCAAATTTGTAGCATAGTTATGGACACTTATAAAGGACTTTTAAAAGTTAAGAGTTTCTGTAGCATATCCAATAGAAATTACTATATGTATTATATAAAATACTAGCCTAACACTTAACCTTTTTTAATATAAATACAACTCCAAATTGTTTAAGTGGCCAATTTCTATAAACATTTGATATTAAATATTGTTAGAATGCAATTAATAAATATAAGTATTCAAAATGGTTGCTAAATTCATTATAAGACATTTTCTTTCCCCTTTTTTACACATATCCTGGAGCCAAATTGTTGCAAGCCAGCAAGGACCTTCTCTATGGCACAAAAACGATTCCATATCTTTTTCTTTCAGTATCTGCGGCGTCTGTTGTCTATGTTTATCAATCTATTGCGTTGTTGTTGATGATGTTGTTGATGTCCGACCACGAGCAATTGTTTTTGCATTGCACTGCATGACAATTTGTTGCTCTCTGTGCCTGTGTGTGTGTGCCTGTGTGTGGGTGGCTGTGTGGGTGCTCCATCTTGAAGATATATGACTGAGATATGGAATAAATTGCAGGCACCTTCGTCCTGCCACTACCATACAGTTTTGCCTCTTCGATTTGCCTCTTAGCCAAGCACAAAGTTTTGTGGACAGAACACTTTGGCTTCCAGCTAGCTTAACCCTGGCACACTTTACAAGGGTGTGTGTGTGTGTCGTGGGTGTCGTGTGTGTTGGGTGTGTTGGGTGTGTATGTAGCCTGATGCATATGCCACAGATTGCAGATAGTAGATAGATGGCCCTGGACCCCAAAGTTGCTCTACTCCCGGCCCTCCCTTCAAACCCAATCCCCAATCCTTGCCCAGTTAGGTGCTTTACGAGGTTAGCTAATTTATCGGTGAATATTTTAAGTTAAAGCCACAATTGGATTAGTTTCTTTTCTATGCCAAATAATAAATCTATTATTGAGTTAAATAAAAGAGTTTGCATTCCATATAAGCCATCTGAATGATGGATATATATTCACATATATGTGGCTGAAGGATGTGAGCCAAACTGTATGGCAAAGCTGTGTAAAGCTAAGCTCATCCCGAAAAGAACAGAAGTTTCAAACTACGAAGCTATTTGGTCTATATATATATGCACTTAATCCATGAACAAGTCGGCTCTGCTTTTCCCAGAATCTTGGGATTTTTCCATGTCTCCTTTCCACCTCTTTTTTTTTCAAGCCCAACAATACAATCGAATCGCAGTTCTCAATATTCATGTGTGGGTGCGCCTCTATCTCGCTTCGTATCCTTTTTGTCCCGCACTCTTTTCTTAGAAAGGAGGATGGGGCTTGTAAGCATGTCTAGTATGCTATATGTTTGCATATTGTCTACGAAATGCCATTTGAATCCCAGTCACTCTGTCTGTTTGGCTCTCCCTATGTGTGTCCTTGGTCCTTGTCGCATCCTTGTCTCCCTTGCTGCGCTCTGAATACACACAAACACCCACACACTGTATTTAAGTATATACAAATTCTTTTCTCCCTTACAGCTAAAGTGGGAGGGTGAATAATGCAGTTTGATTTATAGAAATATAATATATTGTTTATCCGATGCTTCAGAATCCATTTTGTAGAACACAAACACATTAGTTTTTGGGCATCGGGGAATTGATCCGGTCGCCAGACATTTCCAGCTAATCAATTATAATGAGAATTTAATTAATTTCAACAAACAATAACAATAGCAGCTGCAGTGGCCACAACAAACACTTGCCTCTGATTAATTTGTCAAGGTTTTTAGAGAATTAAAGTGTCTCCAGACATCCGTTTTATTTAGGAGCCAGATTATAGAGAAAATAGGGCATGTGACATTCGTATATTAGCCAGGGAACACCGCCAGCTGTTGCTGGAAATCTATAAATACCAAATTTGGGTTATTTACAATAATTTGAAGTCTGGAAAAGTTCTTTTTAAGTTTGAATAGGTTGGAGGAGACATTTTTGTTAGCTAAGCCCATAGAACTTGTATTTGTTTCTAATTAATATTTATAGGTAAAGAAATTATGACTTGAATAAATATTTAAAAACTTGTTAATCTGCTTCTAATTTAAATGAATTAAAATAAACCTTCTAAGCCCGTATTATTTCTAAATTCGCCTTAATTTCTAGACAATTTCATTGGCAATAAATTGTCTTAGCCCCATCAGCCTGTCATCGTATTTTGAAGGCCAATTAAATTCGACCAACTGTGGCGACTTTCTATTTATTAGCTGCTATATATTTTATTTATTTCTTCCTCGAATATTTTTGGCAGAGAATCCGTCCTGCTGGCCTCCAGGAAACGTAATTATAATGTAATATATACAGGCTCAGGCACGGGCACGGGCACGGGTACAGGTATGGGCACGGGACACACCCTTAAGCAAATTTCCTTTGATGGGGTGTTTTTTGGGGGGCTCTTTTTTGTTGTGTGTCGGTTGGTGGGGTAGAAGGTGGTGGGAAGGGGACTGTTGTAATCGTCGCAAGCCGCCAGCGAAAACATTTGGCACGTGCTTGCGCTAAAGTTTCAATTGCGGCCAGGTCCTTGGCCTCCCCCAGGACATGCGGTCAATCATAAATTGCCTTAGCGAAAAGCCTTCGCCAAAGCGTAAACAAGTCGACGCGCAGTCCTGACATTATTATATTTGCACGAAAAAAGAAAGAAAAACGACAACAACGGGGCAGGTAACATTTTCCCTCCTTTTTTTAGCAGCCTCTTTTCTCTGGTTTCTGGGTTTTTTCGTTTTTGTTCCGTTGTTTTTTGGTTTTCTTTTTTTGAAAAGCCAGCAGCAAGTAGCAGGACGAGCGGGTTGGAAAATGCTCTTCGCTGGCGAAACACAAATATTAAATGCCGCAAGGTGTACGGGCCCGTGTTGAGGCTTCAGCAAAAAAGGGGCATAAATTGTGTGCCACTATATGAGTGTGTGTGTGTGTGTGTGCGTATATATATAAATAGGAGTGTGTGGCAGCGTTTTAGCTGATTTTATGTTTGCAGGCAGACAGAGGCGCCCTGCCCTCCGTACCCGCTGAAAGTAGGCCACACTTGTGTGCCGCTGGAAGCTTTTCAAGTTTAGGCCAACTAACATATGCCGGCTTGAAGCGCTTGAAAGATGGCCGCGATAATGAGAGGGGACAATCGGGGGAAGGCAGTGGCATCAGGGGATTGGGCCCGGAAGGGGTAGGCGGCAGCGACACAACATTGTAATCATTATCAACATAAACAAATCAGCAAAAAAAAAAAAAGGGCCGAAAAAACAAAACGGCGGCGGTCGAAAAAAAGGGAGAAGGAGAAAAGTTTAGGCGGTTTTTATAAAAACTGGGAAATGCCCTAACTAAATGCTTTATTTAAATGTAGTTTTCCTTAATTAATAAAAGCTATACAGAAGCTATTTTGTTAAATGTTTTTGCTTATTAAAAACAAATACCTCTGCTCCACTCTCTGCTGTATTAAAATCTTAAATATAGCAACAGGTTTATATTTATTCTAAGAACCAGAATTTATCTAGCTCCAGAAATATATTAAGTTTAGTTTGACATTTCTAGCAAAGCTGCTTCACTTCATTTGAATGCTCCTTTGTGTTTCGTAAACGAAAATAAATAAAATCAAACGAACGGAAATGGTAATGGAAATGTTAGAAAGGAAAAATAGGGAGGAAAACCGTGGCATTCACAAAGGTAAGCCAGCCAGACAAAAGAAAAGGCATTCGATGAGAGAAAACTGCGATGGATGAACCTATCAGTGTGCCCCGGCTTGCCCCCCCTTACGCTTTCCACCATTTCACCTGTTTGAACTTTGCCTTTGACTCTTAGCGCTTTTCCATTTTCCCTTTTTCCCTCTTTCCCTTTTTTGCCTTTGGCCCATGTCAGTTGAGTTTAGATTTAATCAGCATGGAACTTATGTACGAGGCTGGATAAACACGGGCCAAGGCTTGCCACTTACCTCAACTCAACTCGACCACCTGTTGTTTGAGTTTCTCCTTCAATTGCCACATTATCAGTTATGCGCTTTGATATCTGATAAGCCCACATCAAACGGCGCTGTTTTCTTTAACCAAAAAAGAAAAAAAAAACAGGAAAAAACAAAAAGGAAAAAAGAAAAGTCAGCAAGCTAAAAAATAAAGCTGGCCAAGCAAACAGACACCCACACACAGACACAGTGGCAGAATCAGAAAAAAAGCTGCCACGCACAGTGGGACAAATGTGCTGTAAGCAAAAAATAAATATGTAAAAGTATTATGTACAAATATTATAATTTTTGTATTTATTTATTTATCTAACTATCTAACTAATAGCTAACACTTATCATTTATAATTTGATGATATTTTTGTGAGAATAAATGTTAATTGAAGCCATATTTCTTTAATTTCTAATGTTACATTACAATATATAAACAATTTGTATAAATAAATTCATAAAAAAGTAATTCTGGCATTTTTTCTTGCCTTATTTAATTATTTTTCTTACTAATTACAAGTAATATCTTAAGCTATAAATATAATTATTCTTAACTACACTAAAACCCTGACAAAGAGTACCTAAATATGTCTCAATAATATATAAATAATCTCCAAATAATGCACAAATAAATATAATACTATAATGTATAAATAAACTACTAATTTCCAGTAATATCTAAAGCTATAATTATGTATTTTAATCCACAAACAATTTAAACAAAGGAAAGGAAGTACATAAAAGGAAGAAAGGAACATAAATACATAAAGTAGTACATAAATATATACATAAATATATCTCATTAATAAATAAACTATCAGCTAATATTAATAAAAATTATATAACTCATATTTAGGATTTACAAATTATATTTATAAATAATTTCCTTTATAAATATATATTTCAAGCAGTCACTGTGCCAAGTGGGCACTCGTGGTGGCAGCCATAAAAAAAAAAACGTAAAAAATCGCCAAGTTAGCCTTACCTTCTCTACGGGATTTTCTCCTGTGTATGTGCAAGTCCTTGCTTCCTTTCCTGCTCCTGCTCTTGTTGTTGTTGTTATTTTTGTCGGTGTTGCGAACACGAATTTGGTTTTCAGGGTGGTGGGGCGACTTTTCCTTTAGTTTTAATGCGATTTTTATGCACAGCTTCAGCGCAGAGAAGAAGTGAAAAAAAAATACCCAAAAAACTGGAACCAAAAAGAGGGGAAAAAGCCAAAACCAAAAACAAAAAAAAAGGAAAAGAGCTGTGACAGCCGCGGAGCAGTGACACCTAGATCTGATGAACTAGTTGCCACTCAATGTCCTGTTGGACAGCTTTTTCGTTTTGCTCCTTTTGCGGTGTTTTGTGTATTTTTTTTTTTTGCTTTCCCTCACTTCTGACAGCCACGCGGGTCTACTAAATAATTTCGTTAGCAACAACAAAAAAAAAAGGAAGAAACGAGCGAAAAGTACAAAGGAAAACGAAATGTAAAGAAACAATAGAAAAAAACTTGCCAAGGACACAGAGTCGATGAAGAAATGCTCTTGAAAGATATTAACAATTAAATAAAAATTATAATTTTCACAAACTAAAAGCCCAACTAAATAACAAACCAAATTGTATACAAATAAGTAAGGTTTCTGCATAATTTATTGGAATAAATTACACTTGAATAATGCCAGGGATTATGATTTTAATTCTTTATTTAATTTTTCTCTAATCAAAATCGATTCCTTTTTTATTTAATTATATTTTGTGCATTTTTGTAGTTGCGTTAGTAAGTCGGCATACCTGTCCTTGACGCCGTTGAGCTCAGGTAAGCTTTTGGGGTAATTTTTGTTTCGTTGCCTCCTGTTGCTGGCGGTGTTGCGTATGCTGGATGTGCCAGCTGTGCGCGGCCACTCAAATAACAACAATAAAGCAGCGGCAGTAGCTGGAGCAGGAGCAGGGAAGGACAACAACAACAACAACAAGAACAATAGCAACAGCAGAGTAAACAACACATACATAAGCACTTTGCCAGGACCAGGACCAGGACCAGAACCCGAGTCGGAGCCATTCCTCATGGCAACGCTCCGCGCTTCTCCACCTGCCGCTGCTGTGTCCTGTCCTGTCCAGTCGCTTCTGTTGTTTCTAATCCCATTTTAGCTTAAGCTTTTTTTTACGCACTGAAATATCGCCATCGCGAGCGACACACACACACGTCGTCCACCTGTACAGGTAATACAATGGCAGCGCCAAACTCAGTGTTTTTTTTTCCGCTTTTATCCCGCTTGTTATTGTTTCGCTTGCGTGGCGCAAAAGCAGCGGGAAAAAGCGAAAGAAAAAGCACAGAGTCTGTGCTTGGTTTTCCGACTATATGATACCCGATAATTAGATTGTTTTATTTGCTTAATTACCGAGTGTCGAGTGGCGCTGGTGTTTGCCTTAAAATAGCTAAATAAGTCTTTGTTTCGAAGCGTTTCGCCCGAAGCTCTTTGATTTATTTTTACTTTCAAGTATCTGCTACTGATGTTCTTGCCATTCCCATGGAAAAATGCTTATTCAACTTAAAATTAAGCTTATACTCAAACGAGCAGCAATTTAAATTGGAAGAGGATGAAATGCAGTGGCTTACATAAAATATTAGCATATCTTTGGCGTATTAGCAGACTAGGAAAAATAAATAGAACAGCATAACAAAGTGATTTACAAGAGTTCACACTGCGTATGAGTGACGCGAGCTTCTAACATTGCGTATACGTTGCTGTCATCGCACTTACTTTACTTTCTTGTAGTGTAACCACCTTCCAGGCAGCATGACAGTAGTTAATTTCCTTACAAACTGTACCTATACTTTCTCCTAACGCGTTTAACCCTAACAAGCACGTGCTTGGTGTACCACTTGAATGTACTGACCGTAGTGCGTCAACGTAGGCTTAAATCCTTCACCTAAAACTGGTTGACATTACGCTCTTGCACTATTGGGTATTATTCTGCTCAGTCCCCATTAAAATCCAGAAGGTATACAGTGCTAAAATCTCCAGCTCCACTTCTTGTCCAGCTCAAAAGGCTCTCTAGTAGTTTTTAATATCAAAATCGCAGCCATACCAAGATATATTCCAGGGTATATATTCTTTTGCCCTATTGGGTATTATTCTGCTCAGTCCCCATTAAAATCCAGAAAGTATAGAGTGCTTAACTCTATAAAAAAGAAGGAAATGCAAGGCTTCTTACCTATAACCACAGCTTCACTTCTTGTCCAGCTCAAAGGGCTCTCTATTAGTTCTTAGTATTAAAATCCAAGCCATACCAAGATACATTCCAGGGTATATATTCTTTTGCATTATTGGCTATTATTTTGCTCAGTCCCCATTAAAATCCAGGAAGTATAGAGTGCTAAAATCTATAAAAAAGAAGGAAATACAAGGCTTCTTACCTATAACCACAGCTCCACTTCTTGTCCAGCTCAAGAGGGGCTCTCTTTATAAGGCATACCAAGATATATTCCAGGGTAATGCCTAGACCAGGTGCTTAGCTAACCTGCAATATTCATATTTCCTTTGCGTTTCTGCCACTTTTCTTTTCGCTTTTGCCAGCCACTCCCTTATTCGTTTTCTTCTCTTTTTTTTTTGCTAGCCAACGTCCTTGGGCCGTGTGCGGGTGTGCTGGAGATGGAGGACTACCGGACTTTGCTCCTTTGTCACCTGTAGACTAATTGCTCAACGGCAGGAGCTGTGTCAGTGTGGCAGTGGCTTGGAGCCGGTGACAAAGTGTTTTGACCTCCGTCGCTGCCTCTTCTCCCATTCGGCTCCACTTTGCCACTCTGTGTCGCTCTGCCACTCTGCATATGTCTAGGCAATCAAGTTGACATGAAACTCATAAAAGTACAGGACAAACTGAGGGGGACTTTGGGGGGGTAAAAAAAAATGACTAAAGTCAAAAGTTGAAAATCAGACAGGAATCAGACGGAAAGAAAACTTTTCTGGCTTTTTTTTTTTTGTGTCAAATTTAATGAGCCTAAAAATCGCGACTTCTTAGCGACCCACTTTTATTTTTTTTTTGCCCAGAAAACAGAAAAGTCGGCCGGAAAATCCACAAACCTTACATTGGCTAAATCCAAACCCCGCACCTACGCCACCAACCGATGCCCCCCGCTGGCAGGCACTCAATGACAATCAGGCGGAGCTCAAAACAGGCAACAGACTGTGAAATGTTTTGCAAGTGGCAACAACGGCAGCGAGAGGCGACAGCGACAGCGAAAATAAAAAAAAATGAGAATAAAAATGAAATCAAATCAAGTAATATAATACAGATACACTGAACGCATATACGCGATATATATCTGGAGATTTGTGTAAGTAAGTATTCAACGAATATTACGTATACGTTGAAGGGAAGGGCGTGCGTACGAAATAATAAAGAGACGAGCAACGGCGGTGGCGAAAAGTCAATAAGATGTACCGGCAGCGGGCAATGGAAATGGGGGGGAAAATTGAAAATAAAAAAGCGACAAGGTGAAAGCTGTTGCTGTTGTCTACATGGAAATTACGACACGCAGCACGTAACCCGCCTGCGAGGCCACGCCTCCACCGCTGGACATATAATATGCATGGATTGTTAAAAAATAAATGCCTAGCGCAATATTTTTAAAAGTTTCTCTTTTCCAACTCACCAGTTTTTCCGGGGCCCGTTTCTTCGTGTATTTTGTGTTTTTAATTTGCGTGCAAAAAGGACGAAAAACAGAAGGGGCGGTGCCCTGTGTGTTTGCGCCTATCAGTGAACGCAATAAATTTTTTAATTTTATATGTACGTGTGCGTCAGGCAATTTTTTGCATTAATTTTTTAGTGGCCCTTGGATGAGAGGGACTCTATGAGGGTTCGCAACCGAGGCCTGTCCTAAGGATAATAATGTATGGTTTATATGGCAGCAAACATAAAGTCCAACCAATCAAAACATAATAGTGATAGAGGTTAGCCAGATAATACAAGTATAAGGGGTTGGGATAAAAGGGAAACTAACACTGAAGTTCTTGAATTTATAATACTTAAATCTTGGAATATTTTTAAAAAGAATGGGGGGCAATTTTCAGCAAATTTAATTCATTTAGTTTGTGCTAAATATATCTGTGCATTTGTATTATTAATACTACTATTTTTAAGCTAATTTAATGAATATAGTAAAGGTATTTATACAAATTAAATGTAAGTAAAGAAAAATCTATGTTAATTCACCTTAACTTTTATTTAATTGTAAACAATCAAGTGTAAGTCTTCACCTCGATCCACCCGAAATGAGACGGTTCTTCTTTTCTTAAAAAGTTCTCCTACTTATTATTAAGTTTTAATATTAACAGCGAACTATTTGTTAAGCAATAACCCAAACAATTATAACTGCAAGTATTTGTTACACTTTTAATTAATTTAAATTGATTTTAAACTACTGTCTTTAATAAACCAAAAATGCTTTTATACCACAGATAATATTCCTGAATGCTAGCCGATTTTGTTAGGATGCTGTTTATAAATTCCTTCAGTTCAAAATTCTTGAAATTTTATTAAAACGTATCTGAAGTACTAAGCAAAATATTCGTAAAGTGTTAAAGTGTTTCCAGTTGGAAACGAATTGTATTTGGGCTTTCGGGCGATTTGCAATGGTAACAAAAACGATTGCAACAAAGTTATCCGTCTAAAGAACTGGTTTATAAAGCCATTTGAGAGAAAATCTCATGTGTATGTGTATTTTTGGGCATTTCTATTTATGGGGCTTCCCCGTTTCCCATTCCCTACTCTCCTCCTCGGACAGTGGATACTGCCATAACATTTTTCCATGGAACTCCACGCTCGGAATTCCGATCCGCCTGCTATTTTCTTCTTTTTTTCTATTTATTTGTTTTCATTTTGAAGTATTGTTACTTTATTTTCCACCGCTTTCTGACGCTTGTTTTTATGTTTTATATACACACATATATTGGTTGTTTTTCCTTCCTATTTTCGTCGTTTTGTTTTGTTTGGTTGTAGCTCTCTCTCTCTCTCTTTTTTTTCCCATGGCGATGAAAAAATAAAATTGCGTTTTACGCAAATCATTTTTAATGAATTTTAATATTGCTTCAATGGTGTTGTAGGTTGGCTGGTTCGTTGGTTGGCTGGCAGGACATGCAACAAACCATCAGCGGAGCGCAGGCAGCAGCAACCACGGTTAGGTCATTAAATTTTAAATGAATTCCGTGTCGGAACGGTGTTGGCACATAGGTAAAAATCGTAGGCAGCCCAGGCCAGAATATATATATACATATATATATATATATATACCTATATCCATTTACAAGTGGAACTTGGTGGGGCCCATAAATGCGGTCTCAGCTTCCAAGGCAAGTCCAAGAATCAGCAACGCCCTTGCCTAGGTCATTTTTCTTTGGCCATTCGTCTACCCTGCACGAATTCGGGTGATTTTGGTCATTTTGCCCAGTGACTTAATGCCTAATTCTTTATTTATAAAATGTTATATTTGTGCTGAAGATTAAGCTAATTTTTAACAGCTTAATTATACATATAAAGAAAGTATCTATTAGATAAGGAAAGCCTAACTCACTAGTAAATTTATTTAAATATTTGCTAGTAGAAACATTTCTTACAACTTTCTTACATTTGTTTTTTAGGAAAAGAATTATTAAATTATGATAAATTAATATTAAATGGATTAGCTTTCATCCGAATTTTTCGAATATTAGCTCTTGAAATGTTTACATCACATATATTTTACGAAATTTCTAGCACAAGGATACTGGCGTGGTCGACGTGTGCCTGGCGGCATTCACCTGCTCCTGGGCTGCTTTATTCCCAGGACTCTCTTTTTATATATTTTTTCCTGCTGACTTGCAGCTGTTAAACAAATAGCTTACTTCTGTCCGTTGTTGTTGTTGCTGTTTTTATTTTTTTTTTTGTAGCTTATTGTTAGCCAGTCGCCAATGTGGAATTGGCAGTTTATTTTTCACTTTCCGTTGAGGGGCCCGAGTGGAAAAACAATTATATTTTATGATGGAAAAAACCTGGGGAAATTGAAATGGCAGCAGCCGCAAGGTGTGTGTGTGTGTGTGTGTGTGGGAAAGCTAGAATTTGGCCATTTCATTAGTCGTCCAGATGCAATCGCTCAGGTGAGCTTAACTCCATGCAGGTAAGCTGCTTATCGCGCTATCAGTGCGAATGCAGTTCTGCCAGGCAAATCAGGTGAGAATCTATTATAAAAAAAAAACGAAATAAATGCCAAAATCAGCGAAATAAAAAAAAATATATAATGAAACGCAGACAGAGGCAGTCCTCGCTTACCCGGGCTACCATCTCAATTGCGAACTGTCGGACACACAACTCGAAAGGCATTAATCATTATAAATCAGACTATTCATTCAAAGATTGACTATGGAAACCAGCTGCAGACAAAGCACACGGCCAAAGGGAGTTCGAGCTGGAGCTGGAGTTGGAGTTGCGGAAAATGTGGAAATTCAGGTGAATGCCGAGGCGAAAGCAAAACAAAATAATGAACGGCACATCTGAAATGCCAAAGCGAAATTCCTCAAATGAACTTCCGCCACAGAATGCAGCAGGAACAAAAACGAGCAGAACAAAAAAAAAGGAAAATATTAAGAGGGGGTTGAGGAGATCTGGAAAAGCAGCAAAATAATAAAATAAACCAGCCGGCAAGCAGCACCAGCAGCAGCAGCAACAACAACAACAACTTGTCCAAAACGAGTGAAAGCAAATGAAAAGCGAGGAAAAGCCTCGCCCGGCATGCCATTCTACTGGGAGTGTGTACAGTATAGTACATCCCTGCAGGTGCCAACGGTGCGGTTCGGCCCTAGGCGATTCTTTTCTTTATTTTTTTTCCCCCCACCCAGCCCTTCCTCCTTTTCCTTGTTATTTTCCAGCTCTGTTTTGTTTGGCTTTGTGGATTGGCTCGGCCAATGATTGTTTTGCATATTTCCCATGAATTGGCAGCCAATGGAAACTCGATCGGGCACAGCTTGCATAGGGAAAATTACGGTATGGCATTTCACAATCAATTGGTTAACACGATTGGGCTCTTAAACGGTGTCTAAAATTTAATTGAAATTAATTTGAAAATATCGATTTAAAAACCATAGAGTGCATCTTTATCTGCGACTCTTCTGGGCAACTCTTCTGCGATTCTTCGGGGAGATTACTCCGCAACCCTATTTCTTTTCTGTAACTTTTTCTGCGACTCTTCTGGTGAATTTTTTGTAACCTATTTATTATTAATTTCTTAATAAAATAGTAATGAAGCCAAGAAGAAAATTATAAAATATAAATATAATTATAAAAATCCACCGAGTAAAGCTTTCCTTATTAAAAGTAATGTTTTTCTTACATAATTATGATTGATTTCTCTTTCAATTAACTGATCCAATTACTGGCACTTTATCTCTTGTTTTTCAGGTAATTTTAATTAGAATTAACTAACTTGAAACTTATTTTTGCTTAGTTTGCTTTAATAAAATATATTTATTACTTGTTATACAGATATACGATATCAAATTAATACTACAAGCTAAAATTAAACTCATTTTATATTAATTTTCTGTGTTTTGTTGATGCAGTACAGTCAGAACACTAAAAAGCCTCTTGCGACACCAAGCACGTGTTTGTTTATATTTCTATATCAATTAATACTACAAGCTAAAATTAAAGGCATTTTATTAGAGTTTTCTGTTTTTTTTTCCTTGACGTTGATGCACTAAAAAAGGCTCTTGCGACACCAATCACGTGCTTGTTAGGGTTGCGGCCATAATGTCTGCTTGCTTGCGTAATAAGTTGGTTAAGATTAAAGTTTTGAAAGCATTTAACACCTCTTTGAATACATTTTGTGAAAAATTCATAATTAAATCATATTATTAAAGAATCCATTTGTTTATATTATATATGCCAATATTTTTTAATGCCAATATTATTGATATTAGGCAATCATGCAAATTTAATTAACGCCTAAGCTTCGCCTAGTTTTCTGCATTAAAACAAACATTAAAACCAGGCTTGGCTTTAGTTTTTCATAAACAACCGCTTGTATTTAGCATTTAATAATTAATGGGTAAACAAAACACCGGGGCTTGTGTTTGATTTCATATTTTGCCCAACTCGCGCTCACAGCTAACAAGAGTGGCTTAAGCTGTGTGTAATTAAATGGCTTTTCCCGGAATAGTTTTGTGCAAATTTTGTTTGAAATTGATTTTGCCCGATGCTTTCGTCATTTGGCAGCATGGAAATTTGCGGAAAATCGCGGAAAATTGTGGGAAATCAACACATACTATTGTCGAAAGTGTGCTATGCTCAGCTCTCTCTCTCCCTCTCTCTCTCTGTGTGTGTGTGTGTGTGTGTGTGTAAGGCAGCCATTTTGGAAACTTAGCAACGCTAACAACCGGAAATCGTGCAAGTATTTAAATATAGCCACCAGTGAGTGGTAAGTGCTGCGGATGCCCAGTTTAGGGCTTAGGGCTTGGGGGGGCTAAAAGGATACGGGAGCTATAAACCAGCGACCATAACCCAAAAACCGAAATAGATGAAAATTTATTTGAATTGCAGTTGCAATCTGTATCTGTGTGTGTGTGTTCGTTGTTTGCTGCCTGTGTGTGTGTTTGGGTGTGTGTGCAGAGCTCTTCTTTTAGCCAGTACCGCCCCTTGACATTGTCATCGTTTTGCATTTACATGCACTTACCGTTGTCATTGAAAATGTACATTTGCTTAAACCCACCACCAGTCCATGCCCCATGCCCCATGCCCCAAGCACCATGCCCCAAGCACCATGCCCCTTGCACCATGCACCATACACCATGCCCCTTTCCCTCTCAAGCCGACGACCTCCAGTCAGATAAAAATTCGACCTCAAGACGAGTCTTACACGACAGTGGCTCGACAAAGGGGATTTACTTATTATCAAAAATATACTTTAAGATGAGAGGAAAAATATTTAGGCCTTATTTTAAGGGAACTCAGCATTTTAGGCCTTAAATAAAGGTTATTATGAGAAGATCTTTTTATTTACTTCAGTTTTCAGTAAACTTTAACAATTGTTTTGGTAATTAAGTTGTTTAATATGTAATAAATACTTTTTAAATTTTCTTTTCTTTTGAATAAATATATGTATTCATTTGCTTATTTATTTCGCTAATTAAATATAAAATAGCTTTATTTTTTATTATACAAAATATACTTTAAGATGCAAGAAAAAATATTTAAGCCATATTTTTAGGGAATTCATTATTGTAGGCCTATTTTCCAAACTAAAATAGAGTATTATGAAAAGATATTTTTATTTATTTAAGTTTTTAGTGAACTTAAACGTATATTTAATTAATTAAGTTGTTTAATATATAATAAAGATTTTTTTAAATGCAGTTTTCTTTCAAATAAATATATATATTAATTTGCGTACTGATTTTCCTAATTATAAATGAAATCGCTTTATTTTTCATCTACTTTCTCCCTTGCTGGGCGACGTCACTGTGGGAACTCATCTCTTCTCGGGCATTATCGTTACTCTTAACGTTTTCATAACATGAATTATTGATTTGATTGCTCGTCACAGTGTGTCCTTCCTTTTCTCTTTTTTTTTTGTGCCACCCCCCTTATCCACCACCCCAGGCGATTATACATTTTTAATTTGATTCCTTTAGCTTTTCCCGTCTTCAGCTTTTTTTCCATCCAATTCGTCCCGACGGAAGTGCCATCGCATATATAGTAACATACATAAATATGACAAATTAACATTGTTAGCATGCCTGGGCCCACAATTAATCATAATGGCTAAAAGAGAGAAGACCGATTGAGGATGACGGAGGGTGTCTGGCACACGGCTTGACCTTTGACCCCACTGTCTCCTTCAAGCACATTCATATTTTATTCAATAGTAAAGAGAAAAACGAAGAACCTGATGAATGACTTCCCCCTGACAACCCAAATCTGGGCTGGGGCTATTTTTTCGTATTTCCAAAAATAAACTAAGCCGAGATAAAAGCCAATTAACCTTTTGCCGCTCATACGTATTTATTAATCACTGATTATTAATTAAATATTTGCTCTAAAAGTAGGAGTACGTGTGTTTGAACTTAATCCCAGCAAATTAATGTTTGGTCAATTCAATTTCCGGCTAATTAGGCACTTGCCTTATATTGCTTACCCTGTCAAAACATTTAATTTAACCAAAAATAAATAAATTAAGTTTGCAACCCATTCGGCATGTTTACATTTGCTGGTTTTTTTCGTTAAATATTTAATTATTTTGATGTGTTTTTCGGTTTGTATTCCGGTGATTTACCCCTTTTATTTATTCCTTTTAAAACTCTCATCTATTTTAAGTGTTTCGTATTTTACAATTTGTATTTTCCTTAAGCAATTGCAACTTTATTTTGTTTGTAATTTCCTTGCCTAACTTTACCTTGCATTTGATTGATTTTTAGTTCTTTATGTTGTAACGTTTCTAGTCAGCTCTCACCTTTACTGATCCTTTTGCGAGTCCTTGCCCTGCCTTCTTTGTTTCAATATATCTGCGTATGTCCCCCTGGGCCACCCATTCCATTCAATTTCATTCCGTTACAGACTATCAATCAACCTGCCGGGGCTCAATCTCGCCAGGATTGCGGCCCAGACATAAGTCTTCCTCCCGCAGCAGCTCTCGCTCCTTGATCAGTACAAAAGTCCCTTCTAATTCGTTCAGTTTTTCCCCCTGGAAAAACAGCTGCTGCTGCTGCTGCTACTGCTGCAGTTGGCCTTTCTGTGTCTGCAACTGGCCCAATACAATTGCCAAGTTATTAATGACAAGTCGTATTTTCGCCTGGCCAACTTGTCGCTGGCTTCCCAAACCCCCTGCCACTCCGTTTAGCCTCTAAAATCGAATCTATGGTCCACACACATACACTCACCACAGGAAGGACTTGCAGTTGGAACATTTTTAAACAGGAAATTTGTGATTTTCAAACAGACCGCATTTACAAATACTCTTGCGGAATTATTAACATTTTATTTATGGACTTTAACTGAGTTTAAATTTGATTTTAAGTTAGCCAAGACAACCATTTATTAAATATGCACATAGATTCGTGTTTTCTATGATAAATTTAAGCATTTATTAAGGAATAAAGCCCGGGCTTATCTTTAGTATACCGTGCTGGCCATACTCTCTTTATTTTCTATTTATTTAAGCCCCAAACTTATCTTATATATTTATAGTTTTTAGTTCTACAAAATCCAATTAATCTTAGTTAACTTTTAGAAAAAGAGAAAGCGTTGCAGGTAAGGCAAATAAGACTGATACCCCTTTGGAGAGGCTACAGCTTTAGGAATAGAAATGGAAACTTTGCATGTGGAAATCTGTTGGCAACAATATTTTATGGACACACTTCTCGGGCATCCCCCACCACCCCCTAACCATAGATTTTCCAATTGCCGCAGGCGCCAAAAGGAGGGTCTGTGGATTTTCAGGGGTATTTCCATGCGAACAGAGGGTGCGAGATGTCAGGTCATGTGTGACTTACCCTTCTCCTTCCTCCTCCCTTCCCTTCCATACACTGCAATAAATGGTGATGGTCCCAAATCCAGAGCCTCATTAAATCTGCAACGAACAAATTCGAAAGGAAATACAAATTTAGTTTGGCTTAGACTTACATTTCGAGTGCCAATTTAAATTGTAATTAGACCATTTTCTCTCTGTTCCGCTCAGTCCGCCTCCTTTAGCTGATTTTCCTGCTGGTTTTTCTTCTTTATTTTTTTGTATATTTTTTTTTTTTTTTGGTCCGCTCTCTATCCTTTTCATAAGCTTTTCGCCGGGCTTGACATGTGTTGGGTATCTGTGACGGAAATCAATGTCGCACTTAAGCGGATTCCTCAAATTGGCTATATGTTTCTTTATATTTGTATGCCGTTCGTTACGGGTACCCTGTCATCGAACTGTGCGTGTGTGTGACTTTTTTAGGGTTTAAAATAGGAGAGATGTGTGTTTTTTTTAACTCCCAGTAAATTGTATTATTTGTTACAAATTGTATTAATTTATTTGATGAATTATTTTAAGATATATACAGCCTTTTCTGGAACCATTAACATTTTACCTTGTTTATTATATATTTTAATATGCAGGTTCTTAATCTATGTTTTCGTTTTAATGATAAAAACCCGAAACTTCGATTCCAAATAGTTAATTCTATATATTTCTGTTCTTTTTCAGATACAATACCGTTCCGAAATTGAACTCTTAATTACTTAATAATAATATTTAAATTAAAACAAATAATAATTATTTTTCCTATACGATATCCTAGTTTTCTCTCTTAGTTATCCGCCAGTTTCTTGGTTTTTGTTATGTGTATTTTGTTATACTTTACTTCCATATATTATTTGTTTGTTTTTTATTTATTTACATTTTTTGCAGTCAGAGCTCTTTGGCCACCATCGACCATCAAGGCCAGAAAAAACGCCCACGGTGGAAATCGAGGCTTCGACTAGCTCCTGCTTCAGTTCCTGCTCCTGTTCCTGGTAACTATTAAGCCAAATCAACAAACAAACACATACTGAGGGGACACGGGACACGGGACACGGGATACACAGGATGCAGGACATGGGGGCTGTGAAACAGCTGTCGTCGGTGGTAGGTGTCAACAACTGCGAGTGTGTGCGCCTGATAGAGAGGGAGAGAGAAGTCCCAGATCCGCATCCACAGCCAGAGGATGGCTGAAAAATATAAGTAACAAAATGCCCGACGGAAATCAAGTTGAAATTTCATTGAGTGCAAAGGAAATTCAAACGGAAAACCAAATGAGCGAGCCAAGCGAGCCAGGCCAGTCCCCTCTCCCATTCCCATTCCAATATCAAGTAGGATGTGGGAAGGAAGCGGGGTCCTGACCCCCAAAAACTCAAAACAGGGAAAATGGGAGCAAGAGCTCATAGCATGATAGAGTCAGCAGCCAGCCAGGACCCAGGTTATGAGAGTTAAGGGAGCCATTAATGTGGGCAAAAATCATATTTTCCCTTACTCTTTCCCAGCCAATTTTTCTGATTTAATTTGCATTTTTTTTTTGTCTAGAGCTTAACAAAGGGAAATCTATGTGATTTGCTGAAGATTCGTTTATTTTTTCTTGTTGTTCCATCTTAGGCCAGTGAGACTTGAAAATCAAGTGTAGTTTGCTTAAAAATTGACTCCGATTAAGGCAATTTAAGGTTATAATTTGGCTACCGGGTATTTCATGGTCGAGCACTCGAAACTTGACTTCTTTAATTCATAACTAAAGCGGAAAAGTTTGAAGAAAACATGGTCAACGATATTAAACAGTTCAATTGAAGGCATTCTTTTAATGAAATTCATTTTCTCTGCATGATTTCCGCTTTTCCCACCGCCCACTGTGCCATTAACTGATTATGCCAAATGCCAAACTCCGGCAGCCGAGGGCCCGCCTTTAAACAGTCACGGTTGAAATATAAGCTCCTTCAAAATCAATTAAGTTTTATTCAAATACAATTGAAATACTAATAAACAATTGGTTTCCTCTATTTATTTATTTATTATTCGAATTAATGATAAAAGGAGTCAAAAAGTAGACTCTATTCCACTTTCAGATGTAAAAGTTTGTGTAGATCAGCGTTCTTAAGGAAGGTGTAACACTGTATAGCAGTCACAGCAATTTCTATGGCATTCCTGAACATATATTATATTTTTTTTATATATCTTCAGTTACTCATGTTCTCAGTGGCACTATTTTTGTGGCCTCTGACTGTTGGCACACACAACACACATACGATGGTTCACAGTTGGTCGCCGTTTGGTGTCGGCATAAATAAATCAAAATGTCGCCGATGTCCTCCTTCGGCAGGACCTTTTGAACGCCGCCGCCCGCTCCCCCCCTTCTGTGTATTGTTCTTGGCCTATTGAGGGTAACAAGGTTCGGCATTCCATGTCCTGCAGGACACAGGCTCCGGCTCTGACTCAATAGCGGGGGCCCAGTGTAACGGATTGCCATTTCCCGCATTTTCATTCCGGGGAAAACCTCCTTTTTCGGTTGAGCTTTTTCGGCAAAAACTTTTCGCTTGCGTTTGAATTTTATGCGAGTTTTCGTTTCGTTTTTTTCATTTTTATTTTGTCGGTTTCTTTCTGTTCGGTTTTTGGGTTTTGGTTCTGCTTCTGTTTTTTCTTTAGATTTTTTTTCGTGTCTCCTTGGGGGAAGGGGGGTCGACTGAAGGGGTACCACTGGTCGGCGTGTCGCATAAATTTAAGTTAGGAGCACACATTTTCGCACTGCCACCCCACCCACCATTTCCACAAAGCCTCAAGGACAACCGCAGAGTCGCAGTTCCTTTGGTTTACTTAATGCCCCGCTAAAAGTTTCTCTATTTTATTATTTCTGCTGCGTTTCCCCTTACTCTCTTTTCCTTTTTGGTTTTTTTTTTTTGCTCACTTTGGGGCTTGCTTCTTGCTTTGGATTTTTTTATTTTTTTCAATTTTCGCTACTCAAGTAAAACTATTTATAAGTTGTATTTGTCTTGTTTTCCCCAGAAAGGGCTGGAAAATGGGGAGGGGAAACGATGTGCTTAAGTTTCCCATCGACAGGAGTTCGATGGCGGCAAAAGGCAACACAGATTCCACAAGTTTATCTGATCAGCGTTATTTCAATTGGCATAAAAAAGAACTTAGCACATTTACATAATTTACATAATTTACATAGCTTAATACCATATTTTTATTTGCAGCTAGAAAGTAAATTTACATAATTAAAACATAAACAAGGAAAGTACTAAAACTCTCAAAGGGCTGCCTAAAAGCATTGTAAAACGCTCTCTTTATAGATATTAAATCTCTATTAATTATTTGTGTTCTAGATTTGATTTGTATAAAGATCTTTTATTTATTATCTTGCCCTTCTCTAACTTCCTCTTAGTTACCTTCTTTTGAAATATTCTTTTTAAGAAACTCCATAATTTAAAATATTAGTTTTGAAGAACTTCGCCTAAGAACTACTTTCTGAAAATCCCTCTTCAGGAAAACTGCTCCTTTAAAATCTTCTTGAATAAAATCTTTATATTTAAAACACTCTTTTTAAAACCTCCTTTTTAAACTCCTTTTTGAAACTCCCTTAAGTAAACTTCTTTTTTGTAAACTCCTTTATCTAAACTCCTTTCTCTAAACTCATTTTTGTAAAGACCTTTTTTGAAAACCCCTCTTTTGTAAGCTCCTTTTTCAAAATACTCATTTTCCAAATAGTTTCCCTTAACTTTTTCCCATTCCAGCCAACCCTTTTCCATATATTTTGTTTCGTTCGATGTAATTGATTCCACATTTGTCGCCATTCCGACAGTTGCCAGCCCTGAAGATTGGGGCGCCTCTCCCGCCTTCGATGGAAATAAAAGCAATTACGGCCATCAATTGGCCATGTTGCATAAAAATGAATAAAACCATAAAACGATGCAGCAGGCATGACAGATGGAAAGCTGAGGGAAACTGCGGAAAATGGGAGTTTGCAGCTTTTGTGGAGCTCGGGAGTTTAGAATAGAGTGGGCATCCCATCTATCCACATCCATAGATCAGACATCGCAGCCGCCCCACCCGGGGGACAGTTGTTATTTTTGACTCTGTTTGTTCTTTGTTTCCTATTTTTTCCGCCAAATTGTTATTACTTAAAGCGTCTGCTGCTGTGCTGGACATTTTTCATGCGTTTGACATTCGCTAGAAGGGGGGAAAAGGGAATGCAATTGGAGGATCGGCCTTGCCCTAATTGCAGCTGCACCCGTCATCATTATGGGCGACTTCCGGTCGTCCGGTGGCCCCTTAGTCCTTCCTATTTGTGGCCAAGTTTTTGGCTAATCTATTTGTCATGTTCGCGCATTCGCATCGGAAAAACTAAGCGTAATTTGCAACGATACTTCCTGCTACCAAGGAACTGGATGATGCCCGCGCAGATGCCGAGGAGTGCCGAGCAGGATAAGGCGGAAAGGACATTTCAGAAATTCAAAAGCGTTCGTTGGCTTTGATAAACGAGCTGAGCTGAGCTGAGCTCGGACGAAGGAGCGAAGGAGCTCGGACGCTGAGCGAAAAAGCCAAGGCAAAAAGCTGCAACAGGAAAAGCGGATAAGCGGCAGCGCCCCAAAGGAGGTGGCGGAGTCACGGGGTCACCCGTGTATATGTCTGTGTGCAATTGCAATTCAAATTTTTGCTGCCGCAAATGCAATTTCTATAGGATTTCACTTTGGTTGAGTCTCTCTCCGCATCTGTGGCACACAAATTGCACTTTCTTACACTCCATGGCAACTCTTGGCCATCTGTCTCTTTCTTGGTTGGTAGCTCCCTCTTCAGGCCGCCGCACATGTATCTGCAGTTGCATCTGGCTCTTTCTCTCTTTGTATCTGATGCCTTTGCCGCATCTTTGTATCTTTTGTCTTGGTGCGTTTGTAGCGCCAAGATTTGTTTACTTCTCGGTTCGACTTTTGTTTTTGCACTCACTGCACTGAGAGCAATTATTAGGGTATTCATAACTACATTAATATTCCATATTAATAATATTTTTGTAAAGATTTATGAATTATTAAGAAAAGCCATAAATCATTATTTCAATGGAAAATGTCGAAAGAACTTGTAATTACTTCTAATAATGCTTCGAAATTATTGTTTTACTTATTTACAGTCACTTAAAGAAGTTAAATATAGTTTCTTAGAGATATTTTTTTATTAATTTTACTTTTCTCTGCAATTAATAAATATTTTTTAAGGTGCCTGTTGGTAGGAAATGATTATTATTATGAATAACAAAGTTATACAGAGCTGAAGCTTATTTCTTAGCCTTAAAATTATCTGTAATTTAATGAAAACCCTTGATAAAAGAGGAATACCTTTTATTTACGTGTACAAAACATATAGATTCTAATTCGATTCAAGTTGTGTGTAAGCAAAGATGTTGCAGGAGGCATCCATGTGTGTGGGGGCAAAAGTTCCCGTTGCGATTCAACTTTTGTCGCTTTCCTCTCAAAAAAAAAAAAAAAGTAAAAAAAAAAAACGTGGCAGGAAAGTAATGTTGTAGAGTCGCCCCCAGGGAGGGCTTGAGTGACAGATTGAGCGGGTTACAGGCAGCAGCATCAGAGGCAGAGAGGCCGAGAGATATGCCGAAAAACTTTCAAACAAAAACGATTTAAAAAGCGATTCAAAGTCAGATTCTCAAATCGAATCAGAATCGATTAAAGCAAAGTTGTTTATGGCACAAAGTTCACAAGAAGCCACAAAAAAAAAAGGCTCAAAGAAGAGGCTTCGCAAATCGAACCTCTTAATGCTACATATATATATTTATTTGCGATTCAATCTCTTGACAATTTCAATTAACTAAGTACTGAAGGAACTGTCATTTGTCAGATCTCTAACCTCAAATTAAGCAGCTTTTCCTACATCAAACTTAATCGAAATTACCTGTCCAACGATTCCATTTTGGGTATTGTTGGCACAAAAGGAGCATCCAGGGATTCCAAGACGACGCGGTTACACAATCTGTGGTTAAGAGCAACTCCCAGGACCTCAATTGCAGGGGTCTCCAATGCAATCTCAACCAGTTGCATGCCACTTCCTCCTTCTCCTTAGCCCCAGGCAAGTCATCTAGACTCAACGCAATTCAACTCATCTCAACTCGACTCAATCACAATCACAATCTCGAGCTGGGCAAACAGTCAGTGTTTGCATGTATCTTACACGGCAAGAAATTCTTTATAAAAAAAAGGATTCTTTTAAGAAAGAGGTCTGCAGATGAGATCTATCAATCTCTGGTTGTTAATAACAGCACATTCTATATTGATATATATTGTATTATAAAAACTATCATAGTCTAAAAGGTATTCCTATTTTAAAGAGTGCAAGAGAGTTTAAGAGTTAAGAGTCCTTCTATTCATTGTAAGTATCATAATTTAGTAGAACATTTATGTATATATTTATACATTATATACATATATTATTTATTATGCAAACTATCATATTGTAAAAGGTAATTCTTTTCCTGTTTTGTAAGAGGTTAATTCTCTAGAGATTTGTATTACCTTATTCATTGTTTTTTTAACTAATAAAAAAGGGTTTCTATTCACTTTAAGTAGAATAATTTAGTAAAACATTTATGTATATATTTATACATTATATGTATTATTTATTATGCAAATGATAGATAGTCGAAAAGGTAATATTCCTGTTTTGTAAGAGTTCAAATCTACAGTTCTTAAACTAAGAATAAAAGGTATTCCTACTAATTTGAATCAAAACATATTAAATATAATTGAAAATACTACTTTACATATATTTCTATACATTATATAAAGTATAATAATACATTTTAAAAAACTTGTACGCTTAAAGAACTTTCTTTCCAATTTCTTACAGAGAGCTATCTCTGTCACATTTTTGTTTCAGTACAAGCGATAGCCAAATGCCAGGACAAAATTTATGCAGAGTAGAAAAATCTGCAGAACCTTTCACCTTTCACCCATACCACCCCCACTGACCCCCTCTCCACCCCGAGAAGCAGAGACCGAGAGCGATATGAGGAGCACGTGGAGCCAAATCACATTTTGTTTGCGCACAATTTTTGATAGATTATTACGGAATGCGGCAGAATGGAGTGTTTTTTTTTTTTTTATACATTCTGGGCACACTGGGACACACTGACAGTATCTTGCAGTCACAGCCAGCAACTTCGCGCCAAGTTGACACTAACAGGGGGGGTTGTCTTTAGGGGGGGGGCGGGTGCTTTTGAGGCTGAGCTGCAAGGGGCTGAGCTGCGAGAGTAAATCAAGTCAAAGTTGCTGCTGCTGCTGCTGCTGCAAAAAATGGAAGATATTACATATCTGGGCGAGGACGTGTATTGAGAGGCTGCAGATATATATTGGGATCCAGGACTCAGGCCCTCATCCCAACCGGGTGCCCCCTTCCAGTGCGCCGAACTCCGCGCCAGGATCAGCTTCAGCTTCACAGGCTCTGCTTGGGCTTCAGGTTCCGGATGCGGGTAACGCTTAGCACCGAGAGAATTTTGTTTATTTTTATTATATATATAAATGTATAACAGATTTCCTTCTTTATATATTGTATTATATTATTGTATTATATTCCAACTTGCTATTAGACTCCTTAAGCCCCTGGCGATTCCTGTGACTTGCTCTCTATTGTTAATAAATTTGTATCTGCTGTATCCTAGTATCTGCTTCTGTATCCTAGAAAATATATACAAAATATATTAATAAATATATTAATAATATCTGTGTTAATATTAATATAATAATATATATCTTAGTTGGAACTTGATAATTAATAAACATTTCTAGCAGTGCAGCGTAAAGCTCCATGAGCTTGTCATATAATCACCCATCAGCATGCCTTCATGGGTGTGTGTTGTGTGTGTTCTGTGTGTGTGGGTGTGTGCTGTGGGTGTGTGTGTGTATAGGACATAAGATAGCGAGCGATACCCTTGACAGTACTTAAAAAATACGAATAAAAAAGAGAGAAAAAAAGTGTAGAGAAAGGCGGCATGTTTACTTTTGTTTGCTCTTCCTTTCGCCTCCTTCCTGCTTTCGTCCTTTTTGTCTCCTTCCCCTATCTCCCAAAGCGAATCCCTGTGTTCTCCTTGCTGCGTTTCAGATTCTGTGTGCGGTTGCTTTTGGCACTAGGATGCGTTCCACCAAAAATAAAATACAAATAAAATTAAAAAAAAAAAAAAGAAGGGAAATCTAGACAAAGTTTCGAGACTCCGATTTTCTTTTTTTCTCTCTCTCTCTCGGTGTGTGTGTGTGTGTTGCCTTCCTGGGCTGCCTTGCCTTTTGCCAAATTGTCTTAATAGATTTATGGGCGTACGCAAAATGGCTGCACTTGGCCGGGCCCGGTTCCCGGAAGTGGCCAAAATAGGAGCAGACCGAGGGCGGTGAGTTGAAGTCAGGAACTTTTAATTTCGGTTGCGCAAGACTTGGCCCGATTCCCTTTTTTTTCGGAGCGTTATTAGCCGGAGCACGACGGCGGCGGCTGCGGGTTAATGGCAAAGGCACTGCCTTTCCCCGGGGAGACCCAAATCAACTGACCAAAGCGATCCCACAGTCCCCGAAGCTATTCGATCTGATTTAGGCCCACATACAAATTGTCCTTTAATCGCTCCAATCGAAAAACAAAAAAAAACTTAACCGCCGCTCTCAGGTAAGTAAGTGTCGCTATGGTTTCATCTTCTCTATATATATATTTCGTATTCTGGGGACACTTATGCCTTAAGTTTAATCGGTATAATCCCGAGCCGAGTCCGGGGTTGTGGATTCCTGTTGATATTTGTCTTGGCCCGACTCGACTCCATCAAGAGTTTTTGGCCAGGGCCGCCTTTTAGTTGGTTACTTAGCTCTATATTACCAAATGGGGGAATCCAGCGAACCCACCGCAAAGTTGCAAAGCCAAAGGCGCTCGAAAGGATTCCGAGGAACCCAAGGTCCTACAGCTGCAGGATGAGGCGACTAAGGAGGCTATTGAGGCTGGAGAAGGAAGACCCATGCCGTGTGTTGTCTGACGTTTTGCTAACGACTTTTCAATGGCTGGTGCTGGAGCTGGTGCTGATGCTGCTGGGGCCAAGGCATAAGTTTTGCGGTTGCTCTCATTCTCCCTGCGTCCTCTGCGTCCTTCGCAAAGCTAGGGTCCTTTTTGCACTGCATGTGTGTGTGTGTGTGTGTCTGGGTGTGTGTGCAAGGATGGCCTGTTCCAAGTAAACAGCTCGCTCCAACTCCTTGTGGCTGCTCTCCTTTGGGTTATTGGCTTGGCTTGGCTTGGCTTTGGCCTGGCAGCAGCTGTTTGAGGCTCTGCAAACACTGTACACTGCTCGGAAATTTGTCTAAATTGAAAAGTATGGTATTTAATATAGGATAATGTATTTCTTTGTGGGCAAAGCCAGTTTTTCGATTTGAATTTCGCTTAAAATCATTTTTAATCAACCACTTGAAGGGGATATATATCCTGGCACCTTTACGGAAGGATAAAGATAGAACGAGAAAGAGATATACTCAAGGAACATATTTGATATTAATTTCATTTTATTTTCCTTGGATTTCCCCTATTTCCTTGCCTTGGGCCATCTCCATTTTGGTCTTAAAGCCTCGAATTGCCGAATTTAAGGACGAACCTCTAGAGTTTTTGCCTTAGTGTAAGTGCGGGGTGGGGGTAGGCGTGTGTGTGCGGGTGTATGCATGTGTGTTTGTGTGTTTTGCCTTTCCATAAAGCTGAAGAACTGCTACAGTTGTAAAAAGAAATTAGTTGCTGCCGCTGCTGGCTCTCTAGAGATGGCACCCAAAGACAAGTTCACTCACGCACATCCCTATACGATATATCCTTTTTTTTGTTAAGCAATGAAATCGAAATATATATTTTTCTACAGCTAAAATCCCCTAAAATTGCGGCCAAATATAACAGAAATTTAAGGCACAACATGATGCGTAAAAAAAAATACTTAAAAAATCATAAATTCTGTAATTTCTTCCCTTGTTTTTTGGAATTTTTTTTATGACTTAATGTGGCTATGTTCTCCATTTTTTTGGGGGGGAATATGAAAAGCTGCCATCGCTAGACGAAAGCGGCTGTCGCTGCTGTTGTTGTAATTGACTGGGACTCAGACAATATGCTGCCGGAATAAGGGAATCAGCGAGAAGAAGGGGTGGCGACGATGGGCAAAAAGGGTAATGGTAGGGGCTATAGGATATAAGAGGAAGGACGTGGAGACTGGGCATGGGTTGGAGCACTTGAAAACCGCAGAGCCGACACAACGTAACCGTTAATGGGCGAGGCATATCTCGCGCGTAAGTATATCATATCGCCATCGGGCCAACGGGGCGGATGCTTGCCCTGAAAATGAGTTAATAAAATGCGTATGCGTAATCAAATTATATGTCAAGTGTGTTGACAACGTAGCAGTCAACGTTAATGGCAACGCATTGCCAAGAAGATGAGAACACACACAGCCAAGGAGACGAAGACCAGCAGCATCATCATCATCATCTCCGCACGGACTCTCCTTGTTTCCCCACACAGCCAAATGCGATTTTAATGACTCGAACAAAAGGAGAACATTTAAGCGAAATTTATTACATCGATGTGTGTGTGTGTGTGTGTATGCTTTTTTGCAAGGTCCAAGGTTCCCCCCTCTCTAATAGCCCGAAAGGATCCCATCTTTGATCAGAGGAGAGACTGCATCCATTTATTGTTCCCCAGCTGATCCCACACTTCACCTGGATGGATGGGAATTATTCTGCTCTGGCAGACTCTCTCTGCCTCGATGCCATTTGACAAAATTCATTTAATGCCCATCCATTCGCTGTGTAAATTGAGGTAATTCCGGGGATGATGACACACACAAAACATTCGGATGACACAAGGCTCTTGTCCTTTGAGTACAAAAATAATGCAATTATGGTAGTACAGTGCGTACACCTGTCACTATTTCGCTTTAAGTATTTCTCAAATTCAAAAATATTTGTATTTACTTAAAGATAACTCAAGGGTTTTGGGTACTTAGTTAGCTGGCACAGTTACTAGTATTTCTATTAAGAAATAGGTTTCCCTTTGAGTCCCTTTAGAAATAAGTTCCTTTTTGAATATGTTTTTTGGTTATAAGTTCCAAATAAAACCTTATACTTCCGTCACGCACTGTACAAATGTCTGTATGCATTGGCTTGATAATTTTCGACACAGAGAGAGAGAGATTCAAGCACATTACACATCATTTGATGGGCTAATGCTTTTCCACTTGACATTTCGTCTATAGAATCGACAAACACACTCACACTGGAGGCCATAGTGTTGTCCGGATATGGGAATATTTGTCAGAAGTAAATTAAATTGATGTGGCAGAGAAACAGAGAAAGAGAGAGAGCCAGGATGGACACACGCACACCTGAGTTTCGCCTCTTGATTAAGTGAAATTTCATTTCAGAGTTGTCATAAAATGCCAACGCACACACACAGCATCAGGATAAAGATATTTATATACATACAGATACATGCATACAGAAACGCAAATTGATTGCGAAGCTGTTTGCTATAAATTATTAACACTAATTAAATGATTAAATATTTCACACACACGCACTGATGCAAAAAAAAAAAAAGGACAACAAAAATGAGAGCGCAGAGGTTTCCATTCCAATTTTTATCTGTATCAATTAACGCACAAATTGATTTTTGTGCCAATTTAATTTAAATTTAAGATATTCGCATTCCGCGAAATTTACGGACGCTTCACTGAATGCCATCCATTTTTTTTTTTCGGGAAATTCTCTTTGATGGTGCGTGGGCTTTTTATTTTTAGAGAAAGGAAGGAAAATGCCTGGGGAAAACAGTATCAAATTATTTGGCAGGCTTTTCTGAATTTACTTTCTAGACATGGAGAGATCGCATTGTAAAATATTAAACAAAATAGCTGAAACTATTAAAAAGAATGGTACTTACCAAGCCAGAGAAAAAGCTAATTTATAAATAATTTGCAATATGTAAATGTGGGATTATTATGCTCGTAAAAAAGACCCGATTCATCCTCCCAAAAAGCACAGGACAAACATGAAATTTACCTCTGCAAATACAGTAGAGTTCACTTCAAAGGACACACTGGGATTGGGATCCAGATGGCTTACCTTTTTGTGATCTCTGCGCCGCCATATGGCAATGCGGAGCCGCAAGTGAGAAAGCAAACATAATGTTGTTGATTTTTGACTAAATTGTTCATGTTGTATTTATTCTTCTCTTTTCTTTTGCATGGGGTTTTCTGTATATATATCGTATATATATATATATTTAGAGGGAGAGAGAGAGATGTATGTATACATTTATATATATATATATATATATATATATATATATATGTGTGATGCGAACTGCAGTATTTCTTACTTGTTATTTATTTACTTTTCTCAATGCTAGATTAGTTTTCGTTTTGTGTACGGCTACATATGTTGTATCTGTATCTGTATCTGTATTTGTTGTATCTGTATCTGTTTCTGTTTCTGTTAATGTATCTGCATCTGTATCGGTATATGTGTGTATACACTATGGACTAAGAGTACATGAATTAAGAGTAATTTATCCTTAACTGCCTATGCGGTCGGGTTAGCCTACAAGTTCAACTTACCGTGCTAGGAATTTGACGGACAAAAAAAAACTGTTCTATGTAGTATAATCGTTACATTTAGTTGTAGTTTTAATTTTAGTTTTTCTTGTTTTTTTTTTTTGTTTTTCTGATTTTCCTATATTTACTTGATAGTATTAATTTGTCTGTGTGGTTGCGGGTCTGTCTGTGGCTGTGGCTCCTAACTGCGGCTGCGGCCTGTTCGATTGTGTGTTGAAGTGGACTTAATTTAATTACATTGGCTTAATTTTAATATTGGTTTTTATCGCTTTTGCTTCAGCCGTTACGTTTAGCTAGTTTAGTTTATTAACTACCATAGACATACAAGTACATATCTAAATTGGCTTAGGCTATTTGACAGCGGCTTTTGCAATTAGTTTCAGCCCGACCTGACCCATCATTATGTTTTATATTCTAGTTATTTTTGCTGTATTTTTTTTATTTGTTGCTTTTCTTTTGGCCGGGGCCACAACCCATTAATTTAACGCCTCTTGTCATGGTTTTTCATCTTCTTTTTTCTTCTTGTTTTTATGGAGTAATAACTATCCTATCTGGTTTAATTTCACTATTTTTAATTGAATGCCACAAATTGAATATGGCAAAAATTAACAAATGCAACCAACAGACGGCGACCACGCCCCCACTCGGTGGAGGCGGTCACTCAAATTGAATTTATTTTATTAATGAAACATCCAGTTGGACGTTGTGTCGGGGGGGAGGCAAGCAAAAAAACAACAGAATAAAAAAATATCTGAATAAAACCGTAACAGAAACAGGCAGAGCAACAAATGCCAAAACAACAAATGGCCATTCACGCGCTCAATTACCTACAATCAAAATGCATTTAAAAAGTATTTAAACCTAATTGCCATGGCCGGCGCTGAACTAAAGAAAGGAACAGGAAGCTTTTCCACGGGGGTGGAGGCGGAAAATGGAGTGGGGGTATTGTGGGGAAAGTCAACTGTAAAAAGCTAAGAACTCAAACAGCTAAATGCTAAATGCCAAGGGAAATCGTTGGTAATTTCTCGATTAGTGGATTAAATGTCAGTTTTCCTTTTTTGTTTTGTTTTATTGGATCAATCTTTATGGCTATGGTTACAGCTATGGATATATGCTGGTATATATATATATATGTATGTGTATGGATGCTTTGTTTTAACAATACTTTCGACTAACTCTTTGATTTTTTCGCCTCATATACATATACACATGCATTTAGTACATTTACACACTTAACACTTGGAGGATGAGCATAAAAGTACACGTATAACAGTTCAAAAATGTTTTCCTGTATTTGCGGAGATTGTTTAACAAACATTTAGAAATCGTTGGCTTGCTTTTGGTTTATTTATTTCCAGCTTATGTTTTTTTTTCTCTTTATTTTGGCACCTTATTATAACTGTTTTTCTTTTTCTTTCTTTTCTTTTTAATGCTTGTATAACAGTTGAAATATATGAAGTAGTAACACAATTTTAAAGATTTCAATGAACTGCTTTTCTAATTCCGCATTTGATGGGCTTAGAAGAGCACATGAAAATGTTATACATGATATAAATACCAGTATAACAATTTTATATAACAGTATACCAGTTTCGTAAGGCAACATTATTCTAATTGCCAAACTAATAACTGCCATAAATTGAGCATTTTAGCCTATTCTCATATGCATGGAATCCTGTAGTTCAAACACAAACAAAACTGTTATACAATGAATTCTATGGAAACTAATTTAAATTGTTCGCCCCAAAAACAAAAAAAGATGTAAAAATCAAATCCAGAAAGAGTGATAGTGAGTGAGAGACTGGGAGCTGGAGCGCAAAACTAACTAACTAACAAATCGCTTAAATAAACTTTGTCCTTTGGTATTTATACAATTTGTCATTTCCATTTGCATTTTGTTTGTTCTACTTGAACTCCTGCCCCCTGCCCTGCCCACACACTATTTATTATTCATAGTTCTGTGTCTCTCTGTGTGTGTGTGTTGTGTGTGTTTATTAATTTTCTGGATTCGTGTTCCATGGCATTAATGTCAGCCATTCAATTATTTATGCATTTATCATACGGAATTTTAATTTTAATTCACTCACTCGTCGCACTCTCTGCACCCACCGAACCTTGGGTGTGGTTCTTTGTGGTTTTTGTTTGCTATATTTACACACATAATAATAAATATTTGCTCTATGTTTATGTTTATGCTTTAAGCAAGAAAAAAAAAAAACAAACATAAAAATAACACAATTAACTACGGAAGATGTAAGTTTATTGAGAGTTGAGCTGAGCTGCCCGTCGTCCTTCATACTCCTTTTACTCCTTTATATTACCTTTGGTGTTCTGTCTGCATGTGGATGTGTGCGCATTTACTTACAGTGTGTCTTCGTGTGTATCTTCTTATCCTCGGAATTTTCTTTGAATTTTTCCTGGGCTTTTTCCACACCCCCTCCCTACCCCACTTTAGACGCGTATCACTTCGCCCGGGGCCGGTCCTGTCTTGGGGCAGAGTGCATCATCGATGCTGTCGCGCAGCCGCATGGCCGCATTCAGCTCAGCATCGTCATTAGCAGCTCCTGGTCCTGGTCACATGAATATATCGCAACCATTGGCCGCCACCGAGGCTGAGGAGCCTGGTGACTTGCGCGGAGTGGTGGGCACTCCATGCGGACAGGCAACCGCTCCAGACTTGGACTCATCCTCAAAGGTCACCATCTTCTCGCTGCGCGGCTTTAGTGTCACAATCTGCAGCTGAGCCGGCGGCGGTGGTGCTTGCTGCTGCTGTTGCTCCACCGGCGATCCGAATAGCGTCTGCGGCGGACCCAGCTGGAGTCCGTGAGGCAGACCCATGCCCATTCCCATACCCATGCCCATGCCCATGCCCATGCCCATGTTCATGTTCATGTTCATGGCACCGACACCGCCGCCAGTAGCAGCAACTCCGCCCATATTTGGGGAATAGCGACGCGGTGGCGGTAGGGCCAGATCCCCGACCCCCGACAGATTGAACTCACTAATGCTGCGCGGCACAAAGTACTCCAGATGGTGTTCCGGTATGCCCGTAGAGCGTCGAATGGGCGTGTTTCGTTGGAAGGCCGATCCGCCATGGGCATTGGCCGCCTGCAGGTGGCTGCGACGCGGTAGCGAGTTATATTGGGCAAGCGTGTGGGCTGGTCCAAAGAACATGGTCTGATGCTGGGCTGGCAGACCACCAGCGATGCCCACACCGCCGCCCAGGCCGACGCCCACGCCCAGGGCGGGATCGGCGCTGGGTCGCTGTCAGGAGGGCTTCGGGGTAACGGAAACGGAAACGAGAGCGAGCTCCTCGGCCTTGGGCATAACGTGATCCTGAACGCTGAACCGGCGCAGCCACAGAACAATCTCTGTCTGGATGAGGCTGAAGCACATGGCCACCACGGCCATGCCCACCAAAATATAAGCCGAGGCGGAGTACAATGCCAAGGGTCCGTTCGGCGCAAGTTCCCCGAATCCAATGGTGCCCAGCGAGGTGAAGCAGAAGTACAGCGACTCGAGGACACTCCAGTTCTGGAGCTTGTGGAATAGGATGGCGCCGCTGCTCACATAGCAGAGCAGCACGCATACACAGATGGAGATCGGGACGCTGGGTGAGCCGCGTGGTGGACCACCACCACCATCGACACCATCAATACCACCACCGCCACCACCACTGCCACGTCCTCCGGCTGATGACTTCTTGCCCTGCTGTCGATGCTGCTCCTGTTGCTGTGCCTGCTGCTGCTGCTGCTGTTGCTGCTGATAGACGGAGGGAGGCAGCCCATATTGATGCAACTTCTGGTGGGCATAGTGTCCTTGATTCTGGCCCTGGCCCTTGCCCTTGTCTGATTTCCTGCCGCCGATATTGGTGCCGCCCACGCCGCCGCCAACGTTGCCGCTGGTGCTGGGTCCTGTGCCCACGCCGCCGGGTGTACTTGGTCCGCCGCCGGGGCCGCCTTTAATACGCTGGCGCCGGAACAGGCAGCGCATGCCCGCCGATAGCGCCTCGCCCATGGCGGACAGGTAGAGCAGCACGATGGGTATACCGAATAGGGCGTACACAAGGGCTGCCACCCGGCCCCACTGAGTGCGGGGTGAGATGCCGCCATAGCCTGCAATTGTAGAAGAAAGGGAGAGAGGTTAACAGGGGATACAACAAAATATAAATACATTTAAGTTTATTACTAAGTTAGGTTAGGTAGTTAGGAGGTAGTATATCGAAAGAAGTGTTCGATATACTATCGAAAATTCTGTAAGCTTTGATTTAATTATCGAAAGTTTGAATATCGAAAAATATCGCACTTAATAATAAGTGTATATTATTTACAAATATAAGAAAAATGTTAATTAAATTGTATACAGAGTATACCAAAGAAAGTCTCAAATATGTCGCACATTTATCGAAACATTAAAATATCGATATAAATCGATGTTGGCGTATGGTATTTTCTGACATCGCTAATAAGTTTCTTAGGAAATTAAGTAAACATGATAAATACTATACATATTTCCTCTGAAATGAGTTTATTGGAAAATCAGCGACAAATCAAGCCAAAGATCGAATTTCCCCGAAAAATACCCCCAACTTTGCTAGAACTAGACTTTGCTAATGAAAAGACTAACTAAAAGCTAACTCCACTGACTAGACTTGTGTCTAGAGTTGTCCCAAAATGCTTAGCCAAGAACAAATAATTGAATTATGGGACAACTTTGCGTGGGCTGAAAATGTGTAAAGGGGGACGCACTGCTTACCCGCTCCTCTTGGGGTGAAACCTCGTTAGCTGGATCAGTGAACTGAATGTGCCTGTGCCGGCTGTGTCACAGTGTTCCCGCTTCAAGGACATGCCTAGACATATACCGCTTTCCCGCTTTCCCGCTTTCGGTGTCCCCTGATCCTTTATCTAATTAGCAGGACCAGGACGCCAGGCTATGCAGATACTGTTTGGCCGATTAGCAGGAGCAGATAAAGTCATTTTGGCCAGTAGAAAAATCTGTGGGACACACGCCACCCCCCTGCCCCCCATGTGCATTTGGCACAACAACCTTTTCTTTCTCCTCCCCTCGCTTTCCCAGCCCCAGACTGGCCCTCAAAGCAAAGCGAGTGGGAAAATAATAGAAAAAAAGTTACTTTTTCTGTCGGAGACACTTTGGCTTTGATGTTTGTTTTGGCCCGAGCACGGAGAGCAACGGAATCAGGACCTAGCTTCTAGGCCTCTTCCTCTTCCTCTTCCTGCCAGCTCCTGCTTGCACACACACACACACAGACACACACGACCTAACCCAACAGAAACACCACACATTCCAACAGACTCTTGGCTCTCGGACTTTCCGTCTCTGCAATGAACTTTTAATGTGGAAACTTTTATAATTGAGTAAAATTGTGCGTGTGTATGTATTAAATTTTATTACTGACAAAATACAACAGGAAAAATCGCAGTGGAAAAAAAAAAACAACACAGAAAATGCTTTTCGGCCGTAATGTAAAAAGTACTTAAAAACCCCAAGCACGTTTAAGTGGCATAAGGAGGGGGACCGTTGCTCCGGCTGCATGTGTAGCCTCTTCCGGAGCTTACAACGAGCTTGTTTCACACGCTACGGAAAAGTTGTTGAAAATTATCATGGCTATACATATATATATATATATATATACATATATATGGGCCATCGTTCATAAATGGTAAGCGGCCCGCCCAGACTCCAGCGACGACGACGACGGCTGCTAAAAATTGTTAGTGAAAATTATAACATTTACAATATGGCGTTGGCGTTGGCGCCCATAAAATTGTATGTAGTTATAACTAACTAACTAACGACGCACACATGTGGGGGAGAGGGCCTGAGGTCCTGGCAGATATCCTGAAAGGGTTAAAGGAAGACCGCTCCCAAAGGAAGAGGAAGGAGGAGCTGGCAATTATGCGTGGCAATTTTCGGAGAAAAGTTTCCCACACCCCAAATTGCATGCACATTTAACTGGAGAGAGAGGGAGTGGCAAAAAACGATTTCCATGTTGGGAGGATAGAAATTTCCAGGATCAGAAATGGAGACCGAATAATGGGCACACCAACAAGGGGTTAAGTGCACACGTACGGTCAGTTCTTGGACAGATTTATGCCATTATGGCATATTCCAGACACATGGCCATCTGCTCCTCGGAGCTCTCAATATTAACTGCGTGTCCTGTCCCATTATCAACATATTGTTTATATTATTTACCCCACATTTATTATTCACCAGCAGCTGCACACGAATCAATATTTTTGAAAGAAAACTACCAAATAAATCGGTGCCTAATTATTGCGACTCCTTGCATCCCTTGTTCGCCCTCACAGGCTGGAGGGCAACATGCGATCCCTGGGGGATGCGGCTCTTCTCCAACGTATATTCGAGTGCCTCCTCGTTTTGATGCCACTCGTCCGAGGCAAAGAAGACGAAGCCGGCACGCTCCGCCTGACGATAGGCCTGCAACGGTCCCCTTGATCCGCACACATAGCCCAGCGGCCAAGGACGAACCACATCGATGGTGGCAAGAATCGGTGAGAAAATGCGCCAGATCTCGCACTGTTCGTCGGTGTGCATGAAGAAGCTCTGTTCGCCCTTAAAGATGTCCAGCAGTGCCTCCCGATAGTGCTGAAACCGCTGGACTTCCGGACTACTGTCGTCCGGACACAGCTTGAGCTCCATCTCGCCAGGACAGAGCTCCATGCCGGGCCCCTTCAGGCGCAATCGCATAAAGATCTCCTCCCTGGGCTGAGTGCGAAGGACCAATTCGTTGCGCACCTCTCCAATGTGACTGTGAAAGGGTTTGCAGTCCAACGGCTTGTACTGGATCCGAACCTCGGTCTTGGTATCGTTGAGAGCCAGGCCCGTGCGCAGAATGAAGGGTACACCCTGCCAGCGCAAATTGTTGATGTGCAGCACCACCTGGGCGAAGGTGGGCTGTTTCGAGTCATCGGGTATGTAGCTATGCTCCAGATAGCCGCATCCGTCGGTGCCCTCATCGAGCCTTTTGCCCCGATACTGGGCAATGACCACGTTGCTCATGTCCGGCGTCAACACCTGACGCAGTGTCTGCAGCCGCTCCATACGCACCTCGTCCGATGTGCTGGTAATGGGCTGGTCCATGCAGACCATGGCCAGCATCTGGATCATGTGATTGGTCATCAGGTCACGGATGATGCCGTACTGATCAAAGTAGCTCGATCGCCATTCCGACACCGGCTTCTCGGTCTTTACCGAGATCATCACGGCGGCCACATGCTCCTTGTTCATGGTCGTGCCCCAAAAATGATTTGCGAAGCGCAGCAAGAAGAAGTCCTGAAAGATACGCCGGCTCAGCTGGTGGTCAATAAGGAAAATCTGCGACTCCCGGTAGTTGCTGGTGAGTGCCACATAAAAGAATTTGTATGAGACTTGTTCGCTGGCGAAGGGCTTTTCCACAATTATTCGCGTCCAGCCGGTCGGTGAGCTGCACTGGCGGCTGGCATTTTGGGTTACCTCGTCAAAGGATATTGGCGGCAGGGCCAAATAGAAGATGCGGTTCACTGTCGGTGAACGGGAGTGAGTGTCCTTGCGCTCATGGTTCCACATCATCCGCGCCAGATCTTCATAGTGCTCCGGATGGCTGTATTTGCCCTGCACGCAGTGCACCTTTGACCAGAAGCGCTTATATTTTGTGAGGTCCTTGCTCCTGTCCAGGTTCAAGTAGGGCCGCACTCGCCGTCGGTAGGTCTTGATCTGCAGCGGGCTGCGACAGAAGGTGTATATCCGGAGTTTCTTTGGCAGACAATTGTCCCGATAGAGGGCCCACAGGACCGGAAATAGCTTCCGGCGAGCCAAATTTCCCGAGGCACCAAAGACAACCAAGGAGTAGGCCTCCTTATCATGATCGACCAGCTTATTCTGGTAGAAGTCATCGTGGGAGAGCATATTTCGCGAAATCGAAACTCAAATTATAGTTAATTTTAAATTTTGAAAAGAAAACCTAAAGCAGCTGTAGAAAATTTTGATACAAATTTCGGAAAAAGCCAGGTGAGAGATGAAAATGAATTTAGAGACAGGGCATACTTTCTTTTAATATTAAAATATAGAATTATAAAAATATAGCTTAGTTCCTTCCTTTTTCTATAAAATTTAAGAACCCTTTAGGGATAAATAAGGGAGTTGTTAAGTCCTTAATTTAAGTACTCAAAATTATACATTTTGGATTTGAAAATAACAAGAAAGAAAAAGAAATAAGTGTAAGACTTCTTCTTATTATTTGAATATGTTTTCCCATATTTTTATGATTAGTTTATTTTGTGAAAAGTAACTCTAATATTATTTGTTTTTCCTGCAGCTTGTGTCCTAACATAACCATAAACATGAAGGGTTATAGAGCACATATCTGTGCAAATTTGAATATGGCCAGACTTAAATTGGTTTACTTTCGGTGGCTTGGCCAGGGCCAGGTCCCGGCATTTGATTTCATTAGTGAACGTTGAGAGCCACTGGCCGGCTGGCTACTCCCCCTCCCAAGCCAACCCCCACACACACACCATCAGGATCTCCGCCCGTACCCAAAACCCAAGGCTACTGCTCCTTCTCATCCCACTTTGGCTGGCGCTTTTGTCCTGCCCCGAAGCGATGGTTAAATCCAAGCCAAAAGCCAGCGAGAAATATTTTACTACGGCAATTTTCGGGCATAAAGTAATTACAAAATACTCTCCATCACACACACACACACACACACACACATACACTGAGCGAGTTGCAGGGGCTGGTCGACAAGAGCCTCTAATAGCGAAGAAATTAATTTTCACAAAAAGCTATTAAGAGAGTCACAAAAATTTCCAAATATAAAACCAAACAATGCGCATTGGATGGCGGGGGCGATGGCGGTGGCTATGGCCTTTGGGGCTGCCTTTTTGGTGGGGTGTAGGGGGGAGCTTGGCAGTTGGTTGTGGTCGGCGCGGGGTCGAAGGTTAGCTGGCCTCGAGGTCAAGCAGCAATGGCTGAGCGGGCTCATGGGTCTCCATCTCTGTTGGGGGGGACGCTATTTCTACCCTCTTGCTCCATTTTAATTACAGATTATACACAAAGAAATAAATAGACCATAAAAGTGGGCAAATTTATCGCAACAACAGTGTTATTAATAAGGAATATTAGTGGAATAAAAGTCAGAGGTTCTTAAATATTTAAAAAATAATAACAATACATTTCAAAAAATACAATTCAAAAAGAACTACAGCCACACTATGCTTGAGCTAATTTCCCTCAGGCTTACATGGTCACACTATGTATGAACTTATTTCCCTAAAGCTCACATGGTCACACTGTGAGGCATTACAGCCACACTATGAGCTAATTTCCTTAAAGCTTTCAAGCAACTGTAAGGAACTTAGAAAAAATTACTGGAAATAATCACTGCCAAAGATTTAACTTTAATATAGTTATTTATAATAGTAATATATTTAATTTATTTATTATTTATATTATATTATTATTATTATTTTATATTTTTTCTGTGTGTGTTTGTGTGTGTGCGTCAGCAAGTTTTGAGTAATGAAATTGCGACAGAAAAACACGCGCGCGCCCTCCTCATCATCATAAATAGACAAATGTTCAATAAACAAAGCAAATTGCGGATTATTTTCATGGAATGGGTGGCCTATTGTGGGGGGAAGGGGGGTTTGAGAAAAAAGAAAAATATCGGGAATAATAATAATGATATGCAGGCAGAGCCGTCAGCGCTGGCAGTTTGGGGCGAAATGAAACAAAAACATGTCATTAAACGCCCCGAAAAAAAAAAAAACATCATCATCAATGGAGAAAGTCGAGAATGGAGAGTGCAGAGTGAAGAGCTGAGGGCAAAGGACATGCCAGGACAGGACAGGACAGGCAGACGGTGGGACAAACATGACAGCAAACATTTTTATGACATGGCAACTGGCGCTTGAAGAATTAATTAAAAATTAAATGGCCTATTAAAATTGTTATCGAGACGCGGCGACGCCGGCAGCGACGGTCCCGCTTGCCCATTTAACTGTTAAACAAATGCGAAAAGCGAAGAGCGGAATGCGAAATGCGAAATGCGAAATGGAAACAAAAGCCAGCCGCAGACAAAATGTCCTGCAGTCCTATCTGATCCTGCCCTGTATATACGCTATATATACATATATGCCATATATATATACTTTGTTTGCGTGGGCCATAAAAACGTTGCATGGCTGACATCGCCAAGTGACGGCAAACGATGCTTGAACATGTCAAAACATGCATAAAAATGCGAAAAATTGGCCGAGCAAGTGAAGTGAGAACGGGTTGTCTGTGTTTGTGTGTAACATCGGAAGCACAACTCATATGGCAGCATCCAGGACCAGTTCCAAGGATAAAACCCATAAAAACATATATATACGTATATATATAACCCTTCATTCCCTTAGTCTATTGAGAGTTTCGGATGTCGTAATAGTTAACATAATAATTTCAATTTATAACCAATTTTGATATCGTGATTGCCATTTGTAAATGCATTTTTCGCCCGGCCTAACAATAGTGTTGGAGCTGCGCATATTGCTCACTTAATATTTATTACATTTACAATTTAAATATAATTGAAAGTGTTGTACATTTCGTTGCTTTGATACGACTTGACAGCTGCTTGCTCCAAATAAATTCCAATTAAAATTGTCGTTTTATTTTCTTTGCAATCAAAAATAAATAAACAAAATGTTAAGCTCCAATTTCATAAACAATTGCATTTTCAATTATTTATATGAAAAGAGATAAGGAGATAAGGTTTAAAAGAGAACTAATTAATCAAACGAGAAACTTTTGTAGCAATCAAAAAGTTGCCGCAAATTTGAGAACCTTTTGCTTAAAAGTGAAAACGTATAATGAAAAAAGTTGCTGCCTTTTTTTTTAATATAACCAAAGCAAGACAAATGTGCTTCAGACAAGACAAAATTAGATTAGTAATAATAAAGGCCAATTATTTGTGCCAAAAAAACAATCAGAACAAATTAAATAATGCTGAGAGGTGGCCTGACTGTGTTTGTCAGTGTATAACAATTTGTGGAGCTCTTGACACAGCTTCCTCATCTCGCAACATATGACACAGCTCTTGCTGTGTGTGCCGAACACTCGACGAAAATATGGAGAAAATACAACACACACAAAAAAACGAGGATGAAGCCAAAAACAGAAAAAAAAAATTGCGAACTCAAGCCAATACGAAACCAGTCCGCAGCTGCTTCCTGCGCGTATGCATACACTTGTATTTTCCAGCCAACGCAGCAACATTTTCCATCATCATCTTTTTTTTTCTTTTCGTTTCCTTCTTTTTTTGTCCCAGCGATAGGCTGGGAATGGGGCAAGGTCAAGGAGCGGAGAGTGGCCACTCGAACGGTGGCGACGCCACTCAGCAAGCATATTCACAAATGCTAAGACACGGAGCCAACGTATGTACCTAAGCACTGAGCGAAATTACTGGCTGCCAGTCGAAATAACTAATTCGAAAAGAACTACAGCCACACTATGCTTGAGCTAATTTCCCTCAAGCTTACATGGTCACACTGTCACGCAATACAGCCACTCTATGTTTGAGCCAATTTCCCTGAAGCTTACAAGAAACTGTAAGGAACTTGGAAATAATTTTTGGAGTCGCTGTGATATCTTGTTATTATTTTTTCTGTATGTGTGTGTTTCAGAAGTCAGTCCTATAATTCTTCGTTTGAGTTTTATAATTATTATTAAAACAGGAATGAATTATATCAAGAAACACATCCATTCACCCCTTTCTAGTTGTTTTTTCAGTGAATGAATGAAAGAATTAAATAAAGAATCAAATCTAGTCTTCCTTTTTCTAGTATTTCTTTCAGTGTTCTCTATAAGAAAATCCAAATGATTGTTGTTCTGCCTTCGCTTGGCCTGACTTTTTGATTTTATGACATTATTAAGCATTGATAGGCGACATTTACACACAACAACAAAATAAAGAAAGAAACATGCTTGATTGGCTCCGTGTGAGGGTGTGTGTCTACGTGTGTGTGTGTGTGTGTGCGTTGCTGTTGCGAGTGTGTTTCCGTATCCGGCATTAAGAGCGGACCCAATCCCCAGGAGAGTCGCCGAGACAAAGGGCCATTTAATGGAGATGTGAGGATTCGAGAATCGGGACTGCATGTTGCGATCTGTGTGGGTAGGCTTTAGGATTCCTCCCCCACCATGCCCTGCCTTTGATACCCAACATACAAGGGTATATGCCTATCCTACATATACCCTATAAAGTATTTTTTGTAACTTCATTTAATGGAGAAACAAACAAAGAAACAAATAGTGACGATGCAAAGTGCAAGCCTGTAAGTATGCAATTATTTTAGCTGACTGAGAACTTGGTATGCCATGGTCGAGTTCGTGTTATTTTTTTCGCTTAAGTCTCCTCTCAATTCTTGTTGCACTTTCTCATTTCACTCGGTCTCCTTTAAGCCCTTTCTCCACTCATTTCTCTCACTCTCTCTCAGTCTGTGTCTCGAGCGAGATTGATTGCCTGCAGTAAGCGTTAGCATCAGATGAAAAAAACTATCCAACGCGGCTTACAAAAAGATCTAGGGGTAAAAGGAAGGGGTTAGCTTTCAGTGGGGAGACGACGGGTTTAAGGGTAGAGGGGGGTTTAAGGGTGGAGGGGGGTTTAAGGGTAGAGGGTGGCTTAAGGGGAGAGAGGGGCCTATGGGGTTTGGGGTGGCTTGTTGGTGTTTGACACATATCGGGCTCATCATTGCTGCTGCACAGCGAAAGACTTTAAAAAATGCATGCAGCATGTCAAGGGCTGGAAATTCGGGGCAGAAGGAGGTCTGAGTAAGTGGTGTACAGGGGGGGTAAGTAAGTGGCAAGTAAGGGGGTGACTACGGTGTGGAGTAAGGGGTTGAATAGGGCGAGAGTAGAGGGGGTATAAAAGGGGGCTGTGAGCAGGGCCTGAGTAGGCGGTGTCTGCCACTCAGTGCTTTATGCTCTGTGCGTGTGTGCCGCATAATATGGCCAAGGCACTTGCCACTTATTCTTCATTGGCCCATTCATTCGTTCATTCATTCATCTATTCGATGCTCCCCCAACACCCCCTCCCTCCTCTTTTACTCTCTTTCCTTTTTCATATTTTCCTTGGCTACTTTTCCTAGCTTTTCCTTGAGCCTCCCTTTGCCAGGGGAATGTTGACTTATCTGCGATTGCCTCACCAATACTTGTTGTTTTTGACATTATTTGTTTTATATTTGACACTGACACACCAAGGCGCACACCCCACACACCCCACACACGCACACACCCGCCCCACATTGACTGAGCCATAAAAATGAGACTGTGAATTGCAATAAAATAAAATAAACTGCCGCGTAATATATATTGTTTTCGCTTTCATTTTTTTTTTTGTTCTCTTTCTTTTTTTTTGCGCTGAAATCAGAATCAGAGTTGTACATTTTTCTAGGCGGAACTAGCTATAAATATTTAACAAATTAAATATATTTGATTCTCTAGGGTTTTACACAAAAAAATTAAGGGAAACCTTGATAAGAATTATATTTTTTAGATTATAAGAAAGAAAGTTAAAGCTCATATTCTGATTATTTTATTTAAGTTTCTTAATAGTTTTTCCCAACTACTAGCTATAATAAATACTAAAAATCAATGTTTAATTTATTTATTAAAAAATAATACAAATTTCACTAGAAAATAGCCAACAAATATAGAAAACTATTTGCTGCTTTTTGCCAACACTGTGAACCGGACTCGGGACATAGATCTCTTTTGGCGGCACGTGTGGCAAATGATTATAGTGGCCGTCTCGCACACACACACACACACACATACAATACAAACACACACACAATACAAACACACACAACTACATGGCATACAAATTATGTAATAATAATAATAATAATACAACGGCGAACGTGTCATCTATCATGGCCGATAGCGTTCGCTGTGTGTGAGTCTGAAAAATATATAATGCAGGCGCTGCGCTCTTAATAAAGTTAACAGCGATGGGCGTGGCACCATGCAAATAGCTCCAAAGTTCGAACGAGTAACAATGAAGAAACGACTCTTCGCCGTGCACTGCAATTTGTAATTCAAAATGGCAACCGGAAGTGGCAGACAAAAGCCATTACACGGGCATGGCAATAGCACAATACATACAAGTATATATATATATATTGGTCACAAGGTCAATGGGAAGAAGGTCAACATGTGGACATGGTCAGACGGTCCTTTCTATTCGTGGCAAAAGATTTATCGAGTGTGTGCTGGTGGTAGTATATCCTGCTGTCCCAGCTCCTCCCGCCAGTTTGCATTCACTTATTGATTGCAGAGCGAGGACTCCGATTCGAATTCGGAATCGCATTTAATATATGTAGGTTATACCAGGGTGTTGTCCAGGACTCGTGCTCCTCCTGCTGCTCCTGCTCCTCCTCCCTTTTGTGTCCGCTTCCGACTCAATTAAGTCCGGTAAAAAGTTGCCATTGCCATTGTCCCTTTGCCTTCACCCTTTTGCCACATTCCAAACCGACGACAAATCCAATTAACAATAAAGCGCCGCCCCTAATGACATGCCACGCCCTCTAAAGCTGTTGAAAAGTGTGGGGTTTTTCACGGAAGTTCGACGGTGGTTTTTCCCAACTAAATTGAATCGCAGCTGTCGGAAATGACTGGCTGAGTTGCTAAAGGCACGGCAGAAAAAAAAGGACAACAACCGCGAACGAACGCATAAATCAGGCGACAATGGATGCCTTTATGCCTTTATATTTATGAGCGCAAGTGTTAATTTTATTACCAGCCAGCCAGAGAGACACACACACACGGGCGTATGTGTAATATTAATTTTATACCAATAATAGATAGACGATTTTGTGATAAAGCGCGGATAAATCAAGGTAATTGCACCTCAACGAAAATCCCTTGAAAATGCAAATTAAGGGAGTCAGAGAATGTGGCCATTAGGCCGCAAAAGTAGGCAATGAAATTAGTTTTATGACACGTCACCGTGTTTTAATTGAGGAAAAACCCGGAGGATGGGAAGAGTGAAGTAGAGCCAAATATCTACATTATTGAATAATGAGCCAAGTGTCGTGCTGGCAGGACTCAGATAATCGATGAGAAATTTTGCATAATGGCCGACATAATCTCCTGACGATCGTCCCGAGCTTCATCCTTCCTTTAGTCCCAGCCAATTCCCACAAAAAACAACAGAGACAGAGATTGGTGAACTTTTTGGCCCAACTCCAAGGTGACTTGATGGTCTGGCCCTTGCTCTTGCCTGGGATTTATACCAGATTTCCCGTTTCACCATTTTCCATTTACCATTTTACCATCCGCCCACTTTTGGCAGCGCCCTCTTTCTTTTCGTTATTTATAGAATACACATTAGCTAGCTGGAAAACAATCGAAACTTCCCACTTAGCAAATTTGAGGACAAATTGCTTCATAATTGATTGATGTCCCAGTCAGGCAGGGCACACACGCCAAGACAAACCAAGTTGTCTCGACAGCTGACAGATATTTAAAGTACTTTTTCCGTATAAGTAATTGCAATCACATCAAATCATGCTCAAGTACTTGGTGTAGTTTCTTTTCTTTACTTCTCTTGCTTTTATCGATTAAAATAAAAATGTTCTTTTGGCAGAATTTCCATATTTGATGACTGACTGAGTTGAAGGGTGTAGAAGATATATAAAAATAAACTGAGACTGAGGGGAGACTTAACCAACTTTGAACAAAATATTTCAATAAATTAAAGTCAATTTCTTGGAAGTTTTGAATGAGGAAATAAAGTATATATTTTTGTTAGCTTAAATTATATTTTCAACCTTGCAAAAGTATAAAAAAATCCCTCAAATATATTCAATTAACTTATTAAATGTATTTTGTAGAAGGAATTAATTTGCTGTGCTATTTTTTAACAGTACTAATCGTTTTATTTACATAAAAATAAATGTTTGATTTATTTACTCATTTGCATTATCTTTTATGATATTCCACAGTTCATATAGGAAAACAAAGGCTAAGCCAAGCTCGAACAAAATATTTAAATAAAATAAAGACTACGTGTTACATATTTTATAGAAAGAAATGGTATACATATATTTGTTAAATATCTTTCCGCCTAGCCAAACTATAATAAAAACCTTGAAAAATTGTACATAAACTATTTAAATGTACTTTGATTTGCTTTATTATTTTGTAGCAATGTTTAATGTTTAAATTAATAAAGTCTTTTGTTTATTTACTTCTGTGTATTATCTTTTAGATAAAATTGGAAATTGCTGAGTTCTGCTTATGCTAAATAGACAAACGCCATAATTGTTTGCACTCTTAGCTAAGAGCCTTAATTGTTTTCGATTTATTCAGCCACATTGCAATTAATTTCCTGTCTCCCTCTATATCCCGTATATCCTGGCATTCCCACAGGTCCTCTAGTCCCCTAGTTGTGTAGCCTGCATCCTGCTGCTGCTCCTGCATCCTGCTGCTCCTGCTGCTGTCGTTGTTTCGGTTTACCCAACTGACAACCACAGTTTGCCCTGCTTGTCTGCGTTCGCATTTCCACAGTTTAACTACATTTTCCCTCCTTGTTTCGCCCTGCGAGTGATGTCAAAATAATTTCAATGACACCCGGCATACAGTCATGGCTGGCAGCGTAGGAGGTAGTCGGTATTTAGACAGATTTTTGATAGCTTTCACCGTCGCAGAGCGACGCGACGCGACGCGACGCGACGCCACGTTCCTCATCATCCCTCCGTTGGCTGTCCGAAATTGAGTTTTGATTTCAAACTCAATTCACATAATGTGGGGGCATTGGTTGTGTGGCATGAAGAGGGTGTGTGTATTGTGTGTGGCTGCTAGTGATTGCTACAAATTCGATTGATTTAACGGCGCGTTTATTGTGAGAGAACCCCTATTTTTGTGGGTCAGCCTGGCGCGTCTGTCAGCTTTTATTATTTCCTTTCCTTCACTTTCTTTTTTTTTGCTTAACAATTTTATTTTCTTTTTTTTTTTTAACTCGACGACGACGGCTCAGTGAATTGAATTGAATATGCCAAGGATAAATCCGACAGTTGATACGCTGGGGGCGGAGGGCGACAGTACGTGACCATTGTGCCTAAGCCCCTTTTGTTTTAAAGTGAGTCCCTTAAAAAAAATAATGAAATCTGGCTAGAATTTATAATAACACTCTAAGCTCCTTTAAGGTCAAGAAATTGCAAGAAGAAATTGAAAATTATCAAGAAAATTGATGCCGAAAAAAATTCAAAACAAATTATAAAATGGATTTTTCTATTTCTTAAAATAGAATTCATAAAAAAAAGAGAGAGATTCTTCTAGGTACTGATACGTTGATGTTCCCGGAACTCGAACCTATTTATTTTCCAAGAAAATTCCCATTTTCCCTAACAAATAACACCATTTTGATTGCTCTTGGCTTGACCAGAGCCGAGGGTATAAATATTTCAATTTTATGACTCGATTTAAGGCGCAAAAAACACGCCTATTTGTATATAAATAAAACTCTTGATTATATGGCTGCAAATATTGTTTTTCCTTATTAAAGAAAAACATACTGTGGAAAACCGCAAATGCCATAAATAAAAAGTTACCCTCCCTATTTTATTTTTTATTATTATTAGATGAACATTTATAAAATAAACAAATTTTAATGCCGGAAATGAAAGTGTTGGCTGGCTATTTGAAATTATTATTTTTTCCAATTAATATTTGCCCCTCAATTTCCAAGCCGCAAACTTAATTTACATGCGGCTTTATTTATGGGCCGAGGGCCTAGGACGAAGTAATGTCCTTTTTTTGGGGGGGACACTCGTCTGCTGCTTAGCCCTCGGGGTTACTTATAACTAATTGAAAGCAGACAGAGACCAGAGTCCAGGGCGAGGACCAAGGGCGAGGACGAGGCATTGGTAAATTGAAAAAAATATATATTTTGTGCCTGCGATGTTAAAGTATTTTGTGGGGACAAGAGCTGGCGAACGAAATCGATGCTGTCGGTTGACAGTTTGTTAATTAAAAACAGCAGCAGCACCATCAGCTAAAGGGAGGGGCTTGGGTTGGGTGGGTTGGGTGGGTTTGGGTTGGGTTGGGTTAAGGGTTTGAGGGTAAATCCAGTGGAGCGGTCACTCAACGTCTCACGCACACACGCGTCCTGTTGTTCGGTTGACTCTCGTGCACTTGGCAGGCTCCGATGGCAAATGTCAGAGTGACCGGGCTAATAAATTGCCCAGAGAATCGAACGGGCAAGCCTGGCAGGACGGACAAAGGAATCAAAGGAGCACGGGTCGTATGAGCGATGGGCTCTGCCTTCTGCTCTGCTCTGCTCTGGTCAATGGTCTCACCCCATGTAGTGTTTCTTCTCTCTTCACTCACCTATCGTCGTAATTAATGTCAGCGAGTAGAGAAAGGCCGAGGCATAGGTCCATTTGTGGGTGGGCGCATTCATTTGGATGCCGCCAGCGGGATAGACCTTTGACTGGCGCACCGCCCGCAGCAAAGTGTCCTGTGTGTGCCAAGGACAAAAAAAAAAAAAAACCCCTCAATTAGTCAATGCGTAATCGGTGTAAGTTGGGCCGCTCACTCACCTGAAACAGCTGCACTTCCTGGGCGGCTAAACGTGTCCAGTTCTCCTTGTACAATATGTTAAGATCCTCCGTTATGGACCACAAACGATCCACGGTCCTAAATATATATTAAACACGATTAAATAATGATATTTTAGCAATATTTTATATTATTATAATATTAATTATTAGAATTATGTGGAATATATTTGTTTTAAGGTTCACCTGGAACGAATCTCGGCATTGGCCATCTCGGTGCGTGGAAAGGGCTTCGAGGCGGCCACCGCTGTCTCCAAGGTCCCGCCATCCTCCAGCTCACCCTCGAGGGTCACAAAAACAATCGAACCCATGGCGGTATAGAGCAAGACTAGCAGGAGCACTCCTGCGAATAAATCAAAGAGTTTTGTAGGTCAGTCACTGAAACCAAATACTAATTAGATTATTACTACGAGGGTTTGTCTTTTTATATATGTTTTTTTGGATATATATTATTGCGTTTATTATGCAGTGCAGTTGGATTAATTATTTTGTTTAGTAGTTGCGTCGGTATTTAAAATGAAATAAAGGTTAGGTAAAGTAATTCTATTTACAATCGTTGGTTATATTTTTCGGAGGTTTTCACTACGGGATAGATCACTCAAAAGCTGCCTGTAAATGCAATCAATGATCTTTGCGATTTTTGCCTTGCAAGCAGCAAATTAAGGATTTTTTTATATTCTATTTATTACGAAATTGATTCAATTTAGATTTTAACATAAATAAAATAATTTCGATTAATAAATCATATTTAAATAGCGTTGGAGGCGAAGAGCTAATTACTGCAGATACTTTATTAATTAACTAAAGACTCTGCGGAACTCAAGGGAAATGGATTTAGTAGGCTACACACCACTGCGTATGAGCAATATTACTCATCCGCCTTGATGCGCAGCCGTCAAGCTATTAATTCCTTAACCTGGCAGCTATATCTTAATACTTCAAAGCACGAATTAAATAAGTTTAATTGGTTATTTAATACGTGTATATATTATGATATTTGTGGTACATATTTCTCTCACTACGGAATGCTGTTAGTAAATGCAATTAGTGAGCTGGGCAACACTGCGTATGGACAATGCAATATAAGTAAAAGCCCACAGATGCAGTGAGCTCAAGCATAATTCATAAATATTTTTATTTAAAGACTCAAGGTAGTCCAAAATAATTGCATTTCCTTTCATTCAATTGCACGAAATTGAAAACGAAATAAAGTATGAAATAAAAGCGAAAATATAATTATAAATTGTGAGTAAATATTTCTATTAATTTGCTTAGTTGCCATTAAGTTAAGTTAATCGAAATCTTTCGTAATATTTGGTAGAAATATACACATAATTCATAGGTATATATATAGCTCTCACCTGTGGCCGATATACAATGCGATTTGGGGGCACGCTGGCAGCCGCACAGACCGATACCTCCGCCGCCACCGCCACCGCCACCGCCGCCCCCGTCTCGGGCCGATTGCTTGTCTGACTTGGAGCTGGCGCCACCGCCAACGCCCACGCCGCCAGATCCCTGTCGACCGCCGCGTGCTCCGCCGACTGTGGCTGCCGCTGATGCTGCGGTTGCTGCCACATTGCTGCTGCCACTGGCACCGCTATTGTTGCCGCCAGAGCCATCGCTGCCCAGGAAGGCGGCCAGCGGCAAGGGCGTCTTCTTGTTCATTGTCCTTCTGCTGCTGCTACTACTGCTGCTGCTGCTCCTGTTCAATCTCAATCCGTCAATCTGTCAGTCAGGCTTGAACTGTAGCTGTAGCTTGAGTTAAGGTATTTAAGGGGCTTCTACTCTCCGCCGACAATCAAATCAAACACTTGACTCGACTCCTTGCATCCCCCTTTTGGCGCTGTCTCCAAAGGATGTGTGTGTGTGCTTGCTCTCGATTCCTTCAGTCATAAAATGTCGCTCGCCCTCTTTTTTATGAGGCCGTTTTGTTGTTCCTTCAGTTAGCGCCGGATGCTGCAAATGCAAATATGCAAAAATATTCTCGTGAAAACCTGGCCAAAATGAAAATGAAAATGGAAATTGCGAAGGCGGCGCAAATTGCATGGCAAATGCCGTGTAATTGAGTCAACAGCTTCAGGTTAGCACTCTCAGTGTAATATCCTGGCAGGCAGAAAAATAAAAAAATAAAAAAAATAAGAAGGAAAACCGATAAACACTTCATTAGCGATAAGGCTGGGCGCATAAGTGAGCGAATTTCAAGGCTGAGGACTTCCGTTGCCATTGGTTCTGCTTTTCTTTGATTACAGTTTCCAAATAACTTATTTCAAACACATGTGAGACATGGAAAATATTATAATTTATCTATATATCTATATTTTTATATATATTTATCTATATATATATTAATAAGAACAACTTTGAAAGTCTCTAGAATGTGAAATATGATAAAAAATGTAGTTCCTAAGCTAGCAATTAATTTGTACAACATTTTCCCCCCTTCCTTGAGTTTGTAAGCATATAGTTTAAAATAATTTTTACAACATTTTCCTCCCGAACCTTCACTTTTTTTTGGTTTTTTAGTTTTGCAACTCAGACAACTAGGAATATTTCACACGGCTTCCAAGTGCTTTACACAAAAGTTTTAATTACTTCAGTTAAGTGCGTTACATAATTAGTTTGTAAAATTGTACACTAAAAACCAAAAAGCATTTCGTTTTTTTGTTTTTTTTTTAGTAGAGTAATAAAAGGGCGTCGAGGCGATTTCAAGGACCTAAAAAAGGGACCGGAACAAATGCCGGAAGATCAGTTTAACGGGTCAGGTTGGCACGGAAACATACCCGGTCGCAATGCTCATTATCCTGGTAATCACAGTCCACACATTTGCTTGTGCATGTGTGTGTGTGTGCTCACACTTTATATCCTTGTGTTTTTGTCGCAAATAATCGGATAAACGTGAAGATGGCTGGCATTTAAATTAAAGATTGCTGCCACCGAAGCACAAAAACTTGTCGACTTTCTGGTTTAGCACGTGCCACGTCCTTTTTTGACGTTAGATGGGAGATGGATCCCAATCCTTAACCAGAACCACTTCAATTAAGGACACCCCGGTTTGGGGGTGTATTTGTTTTTTTTTTTTTGTTTTTGTTGGTGCCAAGACCCCGCCCTCGATGCTAATTAGGTGCAGACATCGCAGCACGTTCCACTTGCCGCTCCCCCCGATTAATGGAACATGTTCAATTGTTACAGATACACATACAAAATACATATATAATGCGTGTTATCCCTGTTGTTGCCATTCAGTTGCCATATATATATATATATATATATATATATCCAACCATTCAATCTTGTTATGAAATCCTAGATGCCTGACAACGATAAGTAAAACGCAAAATTGTCCATGTACTTTTGCACAGAGCAAAAACTATAAACAAACAAAATATTAAGAACAATATTGATGGCATCCCTTTGTTATTTTCTATAGTTATAAATAAATAAAGGGTTTGCTTAAATGTTAATTATTTAGGGAAATTGGAAAGTGGAAACCTCTCATGGTCCGAATTAAAAATGGAAATGCCTTTAGATAATTAGGCGTTGATCCTGGTCACTTATGTCGCAAGAAAACCTTTTCTTTAAGGTTTTAATATTGATTAATTTCTACAGAATTTAATTTTCCCAGCTAAAGTAGTTTTTTAAGCTTCTCTAAGACTCAATTAATTACAAATAACTCTGAAGCAATATTTAAACATTTAACAAGAGTACAGTATGCTTTAACTTTACATCTCATCGTAATTTATTCACAATAAACTCAAATTAAAACATATTTACCTACTTTTAGAGTCTCTATACTATCTCTTTATATTTATTTATATTATTTATATTCTATATATATTTTTAAAATATTACTAACCATATTTCAACTATCAATTTTCGCCCAGTGCCTGTTTGATTGCCAAAATAACTACACGCATCGGGCAAATCAGGCGAGGTAATTGGTAATTGCATCTGCATATCCTTTGCTCTTCTCCTCTTGGATATAGATACATATATGTGTGTGTGTGCTGGACAAGGATCAACCGAACATGCAATCGAAATGGAAATACTTTTGGTTTACCTCAAGCTAAATGCGACAGTATTTTGGATTTTCTGATTTTCGCAAAATGCCAAATGCCAAAAGAGCAATTGCAAAATGCCAATCTGCATGCCGAAAGCCCCCTGCTCCATCACGATTATCCAGCGGTCAGTGTCATCAATCATAGCCAAGATATACTATAGTAGTTTTTACCCCTTTTCTCCTGACATCGGACAACGAATCAATCTCGGCCAGCGTGTGGCTGTCCCTGCTCCGAACAAAGATATTTACTTTAAGTGCCGCCATTAAATTTCCAGCGAAATGCCATGCATTTTTCACCACCTTCAAACATTTTGCCAGGAGAAAAATATAAAAAAAAATATAACGAGCTGGGGAGCGTGGGAAAAAACCACTTCAAAAGGTGCCAATATGTCAAATGTTTGATTTGCAATCAAAAAGAAATCATTTTGGCTATTTGCTGCAGTCAAATTTTTTGTAAAATAACTTTTTTCGCACCTAACATTGAGGAAAATTGTTATAAATTTGAAATCTATTAAAAAGCTGTCTAATTTGTAAGGAAATGCTAAGAAAGCGAAATGGTATTATCTATAATTTATGATATACTTTTGAAACGCATTTTAAGTGATATAAAAACTTAATTTTGGGCACCAAAATATAAACTAAAATATGAATTAAAACAGATAAAGCTAACTAAACAATTGTGCATTCACTTATTACTTCATTTTCAGGGTATTACTTACGTATTCATATTAAAACTGAACAAATATATAATCTGTTTATTGCAATATTAGAATAATAACAAGTTTAAGGTTGTTTTAATTTCCTGACTTCGCTTCGCCCTCTCTCACCCATTCACCTGGAAAATCCGCCTAGACCGCACTCTCAATCGCTTTGTCTGCTTGTTCCTGTTGATTTTCCAACTAAAATTTGCTGGAATATCCAGGGCTTTCAATTATTTTGGCATTTGGATTATTGTGAGCGAGCATTTTGCTTTGAAATTCAAATCAAAGTCCCAAGCTAAATTTTGCATTCACACGTTGCCCGAAAATGTTCCTTTGTTTATTCCCATTGAAAATCCCCAAAAGCATTCCTCGACATTCAATATTTGAGTGTGAGTGTGTGTGGGTGTCCTGACATTTAAATATTACACCTGTTTACCACGCCATTTGCTGCCCTTAACCACGCCCACCTCCCACCAGCAGGAGGCACACGCACACACGCACACCTGGGACAGCATTTATTTCGCCTTTTTAATTGCTGACATTTATTGAACGCTCCTCTCCGCCGTGTGTTAAATCTACCGTGAGAAGAACGCAACATCGACATGGGGTCACAGGGGTCATAAGGGGGATGTACTTGTGTTCCACGTATATATATATGTGTGTGTGTGTGTGTGTGTGTGTGTGTGTGTGTGTTGGTTGCCTTTGAGTCTGACTTAAGTGCAAACTTATGCCAATTATGCCAAGCTTTTCCCAGCAGGCAACACACAGCGCATTCAAATTTAACATGCAGACGGAGAAATTTATGCATTTAAATATAATTCAAATGAGAAAGAAATTTATGAAGATTTAAAAACAACAAATTAGAGAGCGTTGAAAAGTAGGCACAGTTTCCTTCACAAAATTTTATGATGGAATAAACTTTCTTTATATTCATTAATAAAGTGAATTCCGCTTTTTTTGTTCGCGTGTATTCGGAGCTCAATAAAATCAGAGGGAGGGAGGTGGGAAAGCTCAAGCAGATTACACGGATCATTAGCTCAAATGAGAAAGTTCACATGTTCCAGGGATTCTGATGCTGATGGTGCTCCTTCTTCGCACTAAACACAACGTCCAGCACTTAATCAAATGCAAGCCCATCCAAGTGTCCTGGCAACCGAAGATGGCTAGATGGGAATCCTGTTCCTTCTCTCCTTCTAGTACTACTTCGCCTGTCAGCCATGCGGACACCCAGCGAAGATAGATGCTCGCTCTCTCACTCACTGGGAGCCAATGTGCCTGATTGAAACCAAGTAACTTTCCAAGCGACATGCGACAGGACACGCAGGACACGTGCAGTTATTTGCGGAATTTTGATAGATTTCCCTGCAACTGATTTGCGCACGTACCGATACCGGGTGCAAAGGCAAGGTGAATAAAGCAAATGGAGCGGGAGCAGAGATCCTTATCCTTCCTGCTTCCTGCTTTCTGCTTTCTGCTTTCTGCTTTCCGCCAAAGTGCAAACCCCTGTCCGTCCCGGTCAAGTCGGTCCTTTTGGCCGCTGGCAAGTTTGTTGCCTTATTGATGAGGATGTGCACTGGCACACACACAACAGAAAAAAAAAATAAAAACGGAAAGGAAGAACCAACGACACGTAATGGAATTAACTTCCCGATATGGGTCCTTTCCGAAAGATGTCCTTGGAGATAATTACTAATTAATTAGGACGCTTACAGTTTTCCGAGGGAAATATCCTTTCGAGAAATAAGGTAGATGATCAAAAGGTGGCATGGAAATCGCCTTACTCTTTACACTTATTAAAAATGGGGTATAATCAATGAACATTGAGCTACTCTGGTGAGTAGCAACATTTCAGGTGATTTTCATATATTCCCTATAGTTTCTTCTCCAAATAATTCACTTAAAATGTAATATTTACTATAATAAATGAAGAAAAACCCTTAGACCCATTTTGCTAAGTGCAAAATGGTTAGGGAAAGCAGGACTAAAGAGACAGCACATTACGCAGGCCGCCAAAAACGATTCTCGTGTCTAAACTGACTGGCAGGACCCAGTAACAGGACATGAGTTTCCAAGCAGAGAGAGGAAAAATAGAGATATAGGGAAAGCAGAGGCAGAGCCATTATGTGTCAGGGAATAAAGCGGGGAATAGGGGTCACATATCCAAATATCCATTTCTCACTCATTGCGTTTTTGGCAACTTGCTGCACAATTAAACGGCAAATCACGCCTAGGATTTGGTAAAAGCATCCAGCATCCTGCGTCCTGCGTCCCTGCAGCCTGCAGTCTCTCCTGAATGCAACAACAAAGTGTGGAGCAAAACCGCACAGAAAGCAATTGGGGAAATGGCACAAAAACTGGAGCATGGCCAAAGGATCGAAAGAGAGGCCACCATGAGATTGATGACGGACTGTGTGTGTGTGTGTGTGGGAAAAGCAAACCACCGACGTTGGAAACTTGGCCAAGGGGCAAAAAAGTAAATTGCAAATGAAATGTACACACTGGCGGCGGCACCGATCAGCGGGGGCGGCCGTTGGTCGGCCCGAAACTCATAAAGAACCGGCAAAACAAAAGTAAAAAAAAAAAACAAAACAGAAAATTGAGAACTCCAACTCGAGTTCTATGGAAGTCACAAAGCCTTGGGGGCCAGCGAAAACACAAAACACACAACTCTGAAATTGCAAAACGGAAAAATGAGTTGATGGCCTAAACAGATATATTCTGATCCTGGGCACCAAGCAAAGACAACAAATTGAGCTTCAGCCTTATTGGAATCGTATAAAAAATATAACATCAATTATTTTCCATTTGAAATCTAACCAAACTTGACAACTTAACTCGATTTTAAATGAAAATTACCCCCAGGGGAACATCAAACATTTCCTAACATTTAAATAAGAAAACAAAATGCGTTCTAATTTAATTATAATTAAAACAAAAGCATTAAACATTTATTAACATAGGTGAGAAACAAAAATGCATATTCAAAATATTTACTCAATAAGCTAACAAAAAAATACGCCTTATAAATAGTTAATAAATATTAGGTGCAATACATTTAATGAAAATTTGTTAAGTCATACAGGAAATACTCACAAAATGCCTTGCTAAAATTTAAATAAATATATATTCGCTATTAATTAAATATATACTGATCAAAATGTTACCTTAAAATTGAAGAGAACCTCAAATAAAACCAGAATAAAATTCAAATAAATTAGAGAACACCCAAAAGAATTACAAAACCATTTCAGTTTGCTCAACAAGAAAAAAGTAAAAACGAAAAGGAGAACCCACAAGATGGACCTTTGTACCTACCGGATGCCATTTGTGTTCGAGGAGCTGCCAATGGGCTCAAAGGTGGCCAAAACTATCAAATTGATTATCCATTATCCCCAATTGCAAGGTGAAGTTGCCTAATTCTATTACCATCGCCTTCCATTCCCCCTCGCACCCCCTCCTGTATTATTCCGCCTCAACCGCAAATGGATCCAAACAATAACTCACAAAAATCCTCACAATTTGCTGAACTTGAGCCCCCAAACAAAATCGAGGGGATTCAGGGGGAATGGGCAGGGACAAATGCTTAGGCTTAACCCACTTGAGGGGCCCACGGGTTGGAATGTAACCAACTCGAGTTAACCCATTAGTGCCCGCCCGGCAGCAGGCAGATAGGAGGATAAACCAACACCAGAGAGAGAGAGAGAGAGAGTGCGAGAAATGAAAAAACAATTTCATTGCAAAGTGAAACGTAGAGTCACGTCTGTGGAGGGCAGGGCCGTGTTCCATCCTCCGTTCGTTGTTATTGCTTAGTTGGTGATTTTGTAGAGCAAGCAAATAAATTGGAAAGAAAAAAGAAAAACCTGAAAGGGAGGAATACAAGGAAAATCAGTCAGATAGCAGTCACTGCCGTTTTTCTCCCCCTTTCGTCTTTCGTCATGTTGAGTCTCGCAATGATTGAATGCCCAGACTCAAACACACACACACACACTCCAAACACAAGTATACCCAGAAAAAAAAATAACACAAAAAATACACTGGAAAAGACAGGATTGGGTTTGATTAATGAAAAGTTATATTTGGGTTTTTATTTCGGAGGAAGATGCCACATCCATAAAGTATATTATTCTTGAGCAGCATCACCAGCCAAGTCGATCTAGACATGTCCGTCCGTATGTCTTTCGTTTTCTACCGAATCTTGGCTCTCAGTTTCTCTTAGTTTTTGCAGGCAGTACTTTTACTACTTTTGCTACATTTAATAAATATTTAAAGAAGTGTTTTATATACATATAACCCTAAAATATACTTATATTTTCTTAACTAATATAATAACCTAACTAATATAATTTTATATAACTATATAGTAACTTAAGGAATATTAATATAATATATTTTGTTGAGGGGCATAGTATTTATTAAAGAGTTAAATATTTCCAACTTAAAATGGCTTAACATAAGTAAATCTTTGCATTGTTTTCTCTTTCAATAAATAATTTTTAAATATTATGATAAGCTACCTTTATCCCCCATTGTTCACTGTGTAGAATGAAGAGGACTCCCCGAGAGCAGCTCGAAATTCAATTGAAACCCTCTCGCAAATGAAGAATTTTCTGTGCATTTTTCTAGGGCACACGTACCGGGCACTCGAGGGTTAAGTATTTACAGAGAGGGCCAAAGATGGGCTTGGACTCGGATCAAGACGTCGTCCGAGCCAACATAAAATTTGTTGTGCAAAACATAAAAAGCAAACATAGAAGAACGACATGAAAATGTGGCTGGAAAGAAATAGAACTAGACGCTTGGACCAGTTCACCAACAGTGAAATTCCAACAAAACAAAATATCCGTTAGATATATGTACATATAGAGAGCAGAATGTGGGGAATAGGAAAATACTACAAGCCAAACAAAGCAGCGGAGGGACAGGGATGCGAGTGGGAAAAAGCTGAGCACAGAGAATCATGAAAAATGTAAAGCACAAAAAACAAGTACAAAAAAACCATAAAAAAGAAAAAAACTGAGGGAAAAAGGAATGTAAAACAACGTGCAGCTGAGATATAAAAACTAAATCAAAAAAGAAAAACACAAACCGAGATACAAGTCCACGTCTTAGGCTAAGAATTTTGATGCACTTACAAAAATGTACGAGTACGAGTGCGAGTGCGAGTACGAGTCCAAGGGCGGACTGTCTATGCTGTGTAGGGGTGGTTGCAACTGCCACAAGTGGCACTGTGGCACGGTGGCACTGTGGCACTGACGAAGGCAACGTTGATTGGCACAAGGCCAACGATACGATGATGCGACGATATAGAAACATCTCGAGACTCACTCACTTTCTCCCTCTCACCGCCACCCCCCAAATCTGGGCAATTTCTCTGGCTTAGATCTCGCTAACAAACTCGCAAGTTTTCAAGTATTCCTCCTTCAGTCTCGGAGATAATGACCAGATTCCTTCAATTAGTTCAAGCAAACAAACAAGGCCAAGCTTGACCATGGAAATGGCAAGACTCCTTGGCTAAAACTGGTCAGACAAGAGCATCTCTCTACAGATTTTTGAGCTGAATATTAATTACTAAGAAATCGGAGAAAATTGAAGCAAATACAAGTTGAAACTTAAAGGATATTAACAACTATAGTACCCAGACATTACCCTATGCATATTATATGTAAAAAAAAAGAGGATGAGAAAAGAAACCAAACCCAAATCAATTGATTGTGGATTTGTGTTTGGCTCTTAATAAATTATAGGTAACCAAAACCGCAAATAGACCTTCACAATCCAGTTCCCATTTCCAATCCCAGTGGGAGTGTTGGTGTGTAACCCTTCTCAAAAATGTACCACGCCGCCTCGCCATTTATCGAGTGACGAGCGTGATGCCGCAGTCCGGCGATGGAATCGTGCCGGATTTGATTGCCGGTCCCCGGTCACGCCTTCGGCAGCAGAAGTTCACTCCGCGTTTTTCGGATCCTTTAGGAGCTTAAAAACCGCAATAAATAAATCTTTTTGGCGTGGCCAAATAAAAAATAAGAGGCGCCGACTGTTCCCTGGAGCTGTCAGACATCCACCGGACAGGGGGCTCGTTGACGGTTTGCGGCCACGGATGCGGATGCGGATGCGGTTGGGCCTGCATAATGACCCACAAGCATAGCGCTGAGTTTATTTCATCCTTATTTTATTTTCTTTCGTCTCTGCCACATGCCAGCCAGCAACTTGGTAATCTTTTGCATCATCGAAAGAGAGAGAGAATGAAGTATGTGGCGGGAAATGGTGGATGGTGGGACACTGGTGGCAGTTGTTGCGACTGTTGCTTCTACGGAAAATGCATAAACAAGCAGCCAGTGTGAGGCGTGTGCGGCGCCTGGCGAGTCCTCTTCCTGCCACATCCAGACGCCACTTGAAATTACATGGCCCCAAAGGAGGAAACCGAAACCGAAACCGAAACCGAGACTGAGACCGAGACCGAGACCCAAAACGTAACCCAAACCGAGACCGAGACCGAAAACCAAATGGGAAGCCGCACTGTGGCATCAAATTTGTACCGAAAATGCATTAAAATAGATAGCGAAATATTGCAGTTTGTATTTATATTTATTATAAAAGGGGTTTATCCTATATCAATATATATCGAATATCAAATTGTAATGTATATCGAAAATGTTGTATTTTACATTGTACAGTTCCGTTATAAAATATTAATCGAAAAATGCAATACAAAATAGAAAACATATATCGAGAAAACATTAAACTTTAGATATTAATCGGAAATATCGATAACAAAAATAAATAGGTTCAACTTCAGGTTTTAAAATGAAAAACTAGCAAAAAAATAGTATGACAAATGTGTATCGATAAAACATCGCACTTAGGTAGTAATCGATAATATCGAATCGCAATAAATATCAAAACAATTTTAATTTTACTATATATTACCTCATAATACCCATAATCATGCCGAATTGAAAACCTAGTTTTCTATTATATAGACTGCCCACTGTACGGAGTCCATGGCTGAGATATTGAGAGGCCTGAGAGTCTGAGAATGGATGGTAGTGGCAACGGGAATGGCAATGGGTATCGGAATGGTACTGGCACGGACAGTTTCGGCTTGCTACTCGCGTACATCTGGCCTGCGAACGGGGGAAAAGGAACGATTCGCATATGTAGCCATTGCCAGCACGTTCTTCATTCAATGCCATGAAACGTGTTAAGGAGTTGGGGATTCCTTCTTTTTTTTTTTCTTCTTTATTTTGCAATGCAAGTCCTGTCCTCCTGCTGCGTGTGTGGGTAGAAAATTTAATCAGTATAGCATGGCGAGCATTCCGATAGACAACCTGAATTTAGATAACAAATTATGCATTGCCTCCCTCACGACCATTACAATTGTTGCACAACGGTGTGCGTGTGTCTCTCTCTCACTCTGTGTGTGTGAGGGGGTTAAGTCTGGTCGGTGCTGGGCATTTTTTAGGGGCGGTTGTCTTGCTGATACACGAGAACGTGCTGCGGAGAGCTAGCTCTTTGTGGGCAACCTTTTAGGCGAGTCCTTGCTCCCCTCCATCCCTGCGAGTCCTTCTCCCCAGTATTCAGTATTTTTTTTTTCGGGCAGAGGTCAGCAATTTTCATTTGAGGGCTTTGGCTTCGGTTTCGACTGAGGCTGAGGCGAAATTTAGTAGGTCGCCAGGAAATGACAGTTATTGCCATTTGCCTTTTCAGTTCCAGCACAGAGTCGTCTGTGTAGAGCTCGTTTTTACACCACAATTACGAGCGATGAATGAAAATGCAATGGGAAAATGCTTTTTAAAATGGATCCACCACACACACACACACGAGGAAGCCCCAAAAAGTATGCTGGCTGCGGGATTTGCCAGCGCTCAAAAGCAGGCTACATTTTGTTTATTTCTGCCCTGTCAGTCACGTGTTGACGCAGTTTCTTTTTCGCCGGCCTCGTCCTTGCTTATTTTTTTTTTTATTCGGTTTCGGCTATAATTGCACTTTGGTTCCGTTTCCAGTTCACTTCCAGCTCGCTACGTTTCGATTTGTTCCCGAAATTGAGTTATGCCACACAACAGGTTCCGGGATTCGGGATCCCGGGGATTCCTGGATTGCGGATACGGGATATAGGAGCTTCAGTCAACTGGAAGGCAACAGCAGTCCCACAAAACTGAGAGCCTAATTGGACACATTGATTGTGAAAGCAAACGAAAGTCAAATAACTGCTAAAGGAAAAACATGACAGCAGCAAATAAAGGAACAAACGGTAGAAACAAAAAAAAAACAGAGAAAAAAACATAAAACAATAGGCTCAACTGTACATGAAAAAAAGAGTTGGGATCTAAGTTAAGATGAACGCAAATTGGCAATAACTTATGCCTAGAAAAGGATTAAAAACGAATTAAATCGAATCAAAACGATATAAAGTCAAAGAAAAACAAGAAAGTATTGAAGTTACGCATCTTATTCTTAATATTTTATTTATCCTGACAACCCTAGAGCGTTTCCCAACACTATCCCGTATCCATCAAGCATCGTTCTATTCTTGATTATTAATTTGTATTTATTTAACTTGGATCAGTACACTCCAGTGGTCCTTGCAACACCAAGCACGTGCTTGTTAGGGTTAACAAAACTAACAAAACTAATTTCAATTCCAAAGAGATCAGTGCTAAATCTGAGGCGCGCGACTGTACTCCTTTAAAGAGAAATAAAGCCGCCACAAAGGCAAATCAACTTCAATCGCTTGGCTCACCTATGAAAAATTGGAAAATGGGAAATGGAAAATGTTACTGGGTATAAAAGTCAAGAGTGCAAAGGCCGCACTCGTCGCGTTCCGAAATTGTTGTCATAATCCAAAGTCAAATAACCAATAAACCACACACGCACACACACACACACACTCACCCAACACACTCGCACAAACACGTGTCCAATTTTCGCATGGATTTCAGTTTTTCATTTTCTATTTTGTTTTTCGTTTTTTTGCGTGGTGTGTGCGTGTGTTTGTGGGCTGGGCAAATAAATGAAATGAAATGAAACATTTTAACAATAAATGCAAATTTAGCTAAGCTGCCTATTGGCAACTAAAACCGACACGGACGACAAAATAGACAAAATCAGGCAGGCACACACACAACCGCAGCATTAACCATACACCGAGAGAACTAAATATCATTTTAAACAGGTTGTTTTAACAATAATTAATTGAGTAAATTAAATGTGTTAATGGAAATGTAATAAATTGAACAAATCAAATTTAAAATTAAATTGCTTGTTTTTTCATTAAGTTATTTAGTAATTAGAATATAATTTTTGTAATCAGTTAAAAGCCAGAAAGAAATAGTTCGTTTTCTGAAAAGAAATATCTTTGTATTTATTCTAAATGTTTTCTTTTGTTTAAAATTAAATTATTTCAAAGTTAAAGCTTAGAAAAAGCAATCTAGTTAAATATATCCTTTATCGCACATTTTACTTTTAGTTTCAATTATATTTTTGTTATAATAAAAAAATCAATATATTGACAAACAGAAAAACATCTACCTGCCACAATATTATTAACATTTAAAATTTAAAAATAGTGCCCTTTCTTATTATATATTTATGTATTTATTTATGCAACAAATATCTTTATTTACTTAATAAAAAACTTGGAATTCTTCATTTAATTTCGCCGAGTGTACGTTTACCCACACATGCTAACACAAATCGAAAAGTCTATAAAGCAGGCCAAAGCCACAACAAAAAAATAGAGAAAGGAACCTCGGACAAAAATGCGATGAACGAAAAGAAAATGCGGGCGGGATGAGCGACAGAAACTTCGGGCATGCAAATTTTTCGCTTTATTTTCACGCGCATCTGGCGCACTCACACACACTCACACACACACTCACAGGGGGTGGTTATAAAATGGGAAACTCAAAATGCTTTGTGTGTGTGTGTGGGGCGAGCGTGAAAAGTGAATGGCGATATGTGTCAGCATGCGGCTTTGCGGCAGTGCGAAAGAGACCGATTGCTGACAAAAAAATCAACTAAAAATTAAAGTAAATAAAATATTAAATACAGCAAAATATTAAATAAAATAAAATTATTCTTGTATTTATTATATATTTCATATAATCCTTCTTGCCTGGGGGCATCTGACCAATTGTATGATTTAAAACGGCAATGGGTCTGGCGGTTGCCTTCTGCGGGTATCCTTTCGGTCCACATATGCACACATAGAACCAGAAAATGTACAAAAAGAAAGCCTTTATTTAAAAATAAACTAAGCACAAAGGAACTTAAAAAAAAATCCAGAAAGCAATCGTCTATGAAAATAATACACTTCAATAGATAGTTTCTACTTGTTTTAATACAACTTTTCCTAACTTTTCTTGATTTCAGTTTAATTTTGTATAAATATTTGAGTAAAAAACCATAAGTAAAACTTGTAAGCAACAAATAAATATATAATAATACTTATGATACTTTTAATATAACCAACTAATCACTGTGTGAAGTTTATTTTGTATTATTTTTATTTAAAATCGAATTACTTGTTTTTATTGATTTATAAAATAAATATAAACTCTATAAATGCCTTTTAATAATTAATTATTTTATTTATTCATTATTCTACTAATTCCCTGTCCCTAATTGGTTATTATATATATATATCTAGATCGTTTGTCTTAATTTTTTTTTCAGCTGATTCCGCAACAAACAAAGTTCAATGCAATCGCTCAGCTGGAACATCGATTGCGTCGATTCCAGCGATTCCTCTCGAGCAAACGACTTGAAATTTGAAAAGTAAACGAAACGATGATAAAATAATACAAAAAACAAATACAAATACAAATACAGGAGCAGCAAAAGCACACACATACACACACAGAGAGAGAGTGAGGACTAAAGGACTGCTGCTACTCAGATGTGTGGCCGTTGGGTTTTGGTTTTTGGTTATAGATGGCTGCATATAAACTGAAAATCGAAAACCATATTTCAATTTGCGGCATTTAGCACACACACACACACACAGGCACACTCACTCTAGAACTCACACACGCACACAGACATACACAGACACTCTGGTGAAAGGACACGCATGATCAAATTGATACGCTTGCCGTAACGAGCTGCGTTCGTTGAGTGAGTGAGTAAGTGGGTCTGCTGTGGGGTTAAGGTGGCATGTGGTGGGTTAAGCCGAAGGGTTGTGCCAAATTTCAGGCCAGGAAAATGGGAAACAGGAACGGTGGCAGGAGGGAAGCCGGTTGCAGCAGAGAGCAATATCGGCGGCAACTAATCGACCCGGAGCCTCGAAGGCCTCGGAATCAAATATAAATTGCAACTCTGTCGCTTGCCTGTATATGCACAGAATGCACTGTTAAAAAAGTAGGTTTATATTAAGTATAATATGAAATTTTTATATAGTTTGTGCGACCTTTAAGAGTTTATTATAAAGAATAAGGAACTAAGCGTTGTAATTAGTTATAAGTGCATATAAGTAATTCTTATATTTCCTCGTGATATTTCTAATTAATATATAAAATGTAATTAACATAATTTAAATATTTTATTTGCATAAAATAAATTAATTTAAGTGGTTTAGTTTTTTTTCCAGTGTGGCCATAAATGTATGCATTTCCTGTGACGAGCGTGAACGGCATTTTGAAATGAAATGCTGTCCCGACTTGAGCCGATTTTGGGCACAATCTCCACTGGAGATTTCTCCCCTCTCTACCTCCTCTCCCCCTCGCTTTCTACCCTCTCCTCTCCTCTCTTTTTCTCTCTTTCTCTAATGCCCAAACATGATTTTACACCTCGACCGCCTCCTAAATATTGCGGTATTTGCGTGCCGCCCAAAACGTCTTAGGGGAAAATGAAGAGAAAATCGGAGGTAGGGGCTGTTGGGCTGTTGGGAAAATACAAGGGGAATGGTGGCGAAAAGATGGTGAAACATACGGGTCCAAAGATGTAGCCATGCGGCGTCCCAGAGCTTCATACATCATTCAACAATGAGCGGTCGCCTTTGTATCTGCTTGTGAGTGTGTGTGTGTGCACCGGATGTCATTTGTATAAGTTTATATGGCGGGATTTTCCTCTGGCTTTTCACCTTCGTCGCCCCCTCTTCTGCTTGCATGTGTGGCAAAGTGAAATAAGCGCAGATTTCACATACATAAATATATATATATATTTATATACATATAACTGGCCCGTTTTCCACGGTTTTCCAATTTTCTCGCATTACTTCCTTCTTCCGCTGCTGCCCCAATGAAGTTGAGCATTATTCGAGGCACTGAAAAGTATGTCATAAGTTATAAGTCCAGGACGAAGGAAGCGTATTTAATAAGTCATTAATTGGGAATTTTTTACGAAGGTTTCTATCGATAGTAACTACATTTGTGATCGATCTTAGTATCGATATCAGCGGTGTTTAAACAAATTGGGCAAAGGGTCTAAGAAGTTTGAGGATAATGGAGAAATTAAAGGAGAAACTGCAACTTGGAATATATTAATAATAATATGAGTAATAATATACAAAAAAAATCATTAAACAGCTTGCATTTTATTTTATGTATTCCCTGACTGACTTTATTATCGTTTTTATTGACGCACATTTGATAGTATCAGCAATACTATATAATATTGAATTTATATTCACATTACTTTCCATTTGCCTTGATTTATTTTACGTATTAAATGCGAATGATCATTGTAAGCCAATATTTGAATTTTCGTTATTTAAATACGAAAATCTCTGGCCACAGATATACTATATATAAAACAGATATATATATAAATATATATAAATATATATAGGTATTTTTTTGGTCTCCTCTTTTCTCAGCTTTTCATTTCAGTTGCTTCCCACTTATCGCATCGCTGCACACCTGCCAACCCCCAAAAACTTTTCGCTCCCCTTCGCGCACTTTTCACGCCCGTTAACGGTGGGGCATTTTCCCCGTTCCCCTTATCACTCCCCCCCCATTCCCTTCTATTGACCACAATTATGAGGTGCTTTTAATCATATTACAGCCCCACCCACAACAGCTACCCGCAATCTCCTTTGTGGTCCTCCTGTGACTGCCGAGGCGTGTCTCAGTTGGCTTATTTTTTACGCCCGTTTTTTCTTCGCCCGCTCCTTTGGCTCCTCTCGCCCTCACTTCTATAATATATATATATATATATATTTTTCCCTGTGCATTATATTCAGCTACCCTTGACCTTCAGTTCCCGAGGAAAAACCCCAATACCCATTACCCGGGAGTGACTGGGCTAGGTGACCTTTTTGAATGAGTCTCCACGGAATAAGCGCGTCCGCCTGGCTGACTAGCTGAGCGCCAGCAGGAGCTCCAAGCGGTTAGCTCCGATTGGAGCTGACAAAGGCAAACGAAATCCATTATAAATACTTGGCTGGCATTTATTTAAAATGGTTCCATAAGGCAAAGGATTTTATTTGTTAAATAAGTATGTATTTATCTTCTTAACATTAGAATATCTCGTTGTTCAACACTGGTTAGGCAAAATGCCTAACCAATATGACTTTAAAAAATCTATAAGGCAAAGGATTTTATTTGTTTAATAAGTATGTATATATCCTCTTAACATTAGAATATCTCCTAAGACCGTTGTTCAACACTGGTTATTTTATGTTCATGTATTTATAGTTTAAAGTTATTATAGTTATTATTACTTACTACTATCTAAAGTCTATAAACTCTATACTTAATAGCTCTTCTTATCTGTATATATCTATCTCCTATCTCCCCCTGTTAACACCTAACCCTAACAAGCACGTGCTTGGTGTACTAACCGTAGTTCAGCAACTTCCAAGCAGCTAAGCAAAATGCCTAAACAATATGACTTTAAAAAATCTATAAGGCAAAGGATTTTATTTGTTAAATAAGTATGTATTTATCTTCTTAACATTAGAATATCTCGTTGTTCAACACTGGTTAGGCAAAATGCCTAACCAATATGACTTTAAAAAATCTATAAGGCAAAGGATTTTATTTGTTTAATAAGTATGTATATATCCTCTTAACATTAGAATATCTCCTAAGACCGTTGTTCAACACTGGTTATTTTATGTTCATGTATTTATAGTTTAAAGTTATTATAGTTATTATTACTTACTACTATCTAAAGTCTATAAACTCTATACTTAATACCTTTTCTTATCTGTATATATCTATCTCCTATCTCCCCCTGTTAACACCTAACCCTAACAAGCACGTGCTTGGTGTACTAACCGTAGTTCAGCAACTTCCAAGCAGCTAAGCAAAATGCCTAAACAATATGACTTTAAAAAATCTATAAGGCAAAGGATTTTATTTGTTAAATAAGTATGTATTTATCTTCTTAACATTAGAATATCTCGTTGTTCAACACTGGTTAGGCAAAATGCCTAACCAATATGACTTTAAAAAATCTATAAGGCAAAGGATTTTATTTGTTTAATAAGTATGTATATATCCTCTTAACATTAGAATATCTCCTAAGACCGTTGTTCAACACTGGTTATTTTATGTTCATGTATTTATAGTTTAAAGTTATTATAGTTATTATTACTTACTACTATCTAAAGTCTATAAACTCTATACTTAATACCTTTTCTTATCTGTATATATCTATCTCCTATCTCCCCCTGTTAACACCTAACCCTAACAAGCACGTGCTTGGTGTACTAACCGTAGTTCAGCAACTTCCAAGCAGCTAAGCAAAATGCCTAAACAATATGACTTTAAAAAATCTATAAGGCAAAGGATTTTATTTGTTAAATAAGTATGTATTTATCTTCTTAACATTAGAATATCTCGTTGTTCAACACTGGTTAGGCAAAATGCCTAACCAATATGACTTTAAAAAATCTATAAGGCAAAGGATTTTATTTGTTTAATAAGTATGTATATATCCTCTTAACATTAGAATATCTCCTAAGACCGTTGTTCAACACTGGTTATTTTATGTTCATGTATTTATAGTTTAAAGTTATTATAGTTATTATTACTTACTACTATCTAAAGTCTATAAACTCTATACTTAATACCTTTTCTTATCTGTATATACAGTGGGGAGCAAAAGTGATTCCATGTTCAGCATATGCATGTTCAACCGCTCATAAAACGTAAACCAATGAACCAAATGAAACAAACTTTTTTTTTCTCGATTACTTATACAATTTGTAAGAAATAGACTTAAATACTACAATAATACAAGAAGAAATGTGAGAGATAGAAAAAAAAAACAAAAACAAAAGGCATGTACTCAGTTTTGCACCTTTCGTTATTCGCACTTGTTTTTGCTCTCCCTGTTTTCTTATAACCAAAATATTTGCAGATTTACTGTTTTATGTCTTTTTCATGCATTATTCGTTGTCATAATTCAGAAAGTCGCACATTTCTTACAGTTCAAAGTTCATTTTAATGAATTAAGAAATTAGTCGCCAACTTATATTTGTAAAATGAAGAAGCTATCAGCAGATACCGAAAATAGTATTGTTTTCATGACTAAAAGTGGCTGTTCGACACGCACAATTGCTGAAAAGCTGAAAATTAGTGACCACTGGGTGGTCAAGGTGAAAAAAAGACAAAATGTTTGTTCCGAAAGTGTGTTGAATGGTCGCCCCCGTCTTCTAACGGACTCTGACGCTCGACTTATGATGTCCAACATGAGGAAGGATAAGCATTTAATACCAAAAAATGCTTCTACGGAGGTAAATAAAACCGTAAGTCGATGGACAGCTAGAAGAGCACTGGCTAGAATTGGATATGTTGCCTCTGTTAAAAAAAATAAACCAGCTCTATCCGAGAAAAATGTTAAGGCTCGGTTACGATTTGCAAAGACACACAAAAACTGGACTATAGAAGACTGGAAACGTGTTATCTGGTCGGACGAATCCAAGTTTAACCGTTTCCAGTCGGATGGCAAGCAGTATTATTGGCATAGGCCCGGTGACAAGCTTCAGAGACATCATGTAAAGCAAACCGTAAAGCATGGAGGAGGAAATGTAATGGCTTGGGGGTGCTTCACTTGGTGGCACGTTGGGCCGTTGCACAAATTTGATGGAATAATACGAAAAGAGGACTATTTAAACATTTTAAAGACCCATCTTCCCAATTTTGTCGATAAGTGTGCCTATCCTGACGGAGAAATCACTTTCCAACAGGATGGGGATCGTAAGCACACTGCAAAAATTGTTAAAGAATGGTTGGCAAAACAACATTTTAAGGTCATGGAGTGGCCAGCACAAAGTCCCGACCTCAATCCAATTGAAAACTTATGGTCAATTGTGAAGCGACGGCTCGGGCAATATCAATCGGCCCCAAGCAACCTTGACGATCTCTGGAGACGCGTGGAGATTGAATGGATCCAAATTCCGAAAGAAATTATTGAGAACTTAGTTAAGAGTATGCCGGAGCGCATAAAAAATGTGATAGACAATAAGGGTCTTTGGACCAAATATTAATTTAATATTTTCTTAGATTTTTTCATAAAAGGTGCCAAACTGAGTACATGCCTTTTGTTTTTGTTTTTTTTTTTCTATCTCTTACATTTCTTCTTGTATTATTGTAGTATTTAAGTATTTTTCTTACAAATTGTATAAGTAATCGAGAAAAAAAAGTTTGTTTCATTTGGTTCATTGGTTTACGTTTTATGAGCGGTTGAACATGCATATGCTGAACATGGAATCACTTTTGCTCCCCACTGTACATAGCGAAATAACTTTTTCATTTGACAAAGAAAATGTTGGAAGTGATGAAAAATGTAGCTAAGAATACGTTGGGCAAAGGCCAAATAAAGATAAATGTGATTATGTTGAACAACCTTATGGGGCTGCCAACGCAACTGTAGAAACTTTAATAACTCTCAGAAGTTTCTTATCAGATTATACTAAAATTTTCGATACGAATTTAATTTAAAACGAAATTCACTATTATAGCTTAGTTTCCCTTTTATTATGATTTGTGAGGGCCAAAGTGGGCGTTCTGAAACAAACTTGAAATGCGTGCAACAGATATGAATGTTTTTACCAAACTATAGCTCTCATTGTCTATTAAAGTGGCTAAATCGTTCGATTGGTGATGCTGATTACAGATATTAAACTACATATATTTTTAATCAGGTTCGAAGATGCTCCGTTCTGCCTGTTAAATACATACATTCTCTGTTGGCACAATTCTATAATACGCCTATACCCTATGGGCATCGAGTATAAAAATTTCACCTTAGGATTTTGTGGGGTTTGAACTCTGTCCTAGCGCGCAAAACAATATTACTTGCACGCACCGTAGATAATTGGGATACACCTACTATATAGTATAACTGTGGATGTTGGGGCCCTTGTCGTACTAAAAAGTGGATTACTTAGAATACAAATCAGAAAGCCCCTTTATAATTCATTTCTAATTAAAATCATCCTTTTCCCCGAGACAATATCTAATATTTGCTACAAATGATCAATTAGGTTTAAGATAAGCCAGTTTTTCAGAATACTGCTGACTGCTAGGGAGCGAGGTCTATGACGTCGAGTGCGGTGACAAGGAGCCCTTCCATAAGTTTCCGGATTATAGATTTTATATCTTACATGTGTAGTATCTAAGTAATTGTAAACCAATCTAATAAAAGATCTAAGATATCACTGATTAGATCCCCCAGCGATCATTACAGACCATATTTCCAATCACGCTTCGACCGCGATATTTTCGATATTTTATGATTGACGATTAACGATTGTTTACACCATATTGTACAAAATTGTATATATATATGTGCTGTACACAAATGTTTTTTAATTAAAAAAAAAAAACGCATATTCTCCAACTTTTGCTTGTAGCCCAACGAGATCTTTTATCAGAGCTCTTTAAGCAAATAGTCCTTGATGATTAAGGCCATTTGTATTGAGGGAACTTAAAAAAATCGATTCTAGCGATATTATTTAGTTTTATTTGAACCATCCAAGCCCTTACCCGAAAGACATTCAAATCATGTATTTATAGGATTTGTACACTGAGATTGTGTTTCTTAAAAATATAACCACAATATATACACACGATGGGAATAAAAATATGGAATTAAACAAAACAATACAATTATTAATTAAGCTGCGAATTCCAGATTTCAAAAAAGGTGTGACACGAAAAGAGCCCATAAATTAATTGTAATATCTATACTGTTTAATATTAATAATAAAAAAAAAAAACATAAATGTAGGTCTCCATTTAAATTATTTATATATATTCGATGGAATGGCCAGCAGTGGCGGTTTAAACTTAAATTGGTTCGCTGCACAAATTACGCTGCGAGCTTCTGTAGCTCAACGGAGAACACTGATCCGCTAATGATAAGGAACCCAAGATATCTCACCTGCGGCCACCGCAGTTCGTAGCAGGGCCAGGATGTAGCCCTGGAACTGCTCTCGGATCCAGTACTCGCTGCCCTCCGCATCCTCCTTGGGCGTTTGCACGTGCTTCAGTATGTAGTCCATGTAGCGCAGGTCCTCGGTGCTCAGCACCAGCTGACGCCGCAGCTCCGTGTCGTGGGCGTCCAGATTGGCCGCCTCAATGTCCACCAGGACGTCAGCCAGCTGACGCTTCTGCTGGAAGAGGACGTTGGAGGTGCCAATGACATAAGACAGCACCATCGGATCGCTCAGCAGGTCCATGTACGGCAGCGAAAGGTACGGCAGGCAGAGATTGCCGCTGGCAAAGATGCTGACCGGGGCGCGGTAATCGTCCGGGTTGACCGAGCACAAGGCGGCGAAGTTAGCTGCGGCATATATATTCATTATTTTACCAAATTAATATATTTAAATTATAGTAGGCTGAGAAATAATATTGGGAAAACAGATTCATGATTATTGACTCGTAAGAATTTCGCGGGGAGCTTCTAGGAGCATGTTCTTGGGCAGAACCTTAAATTATAACTTGCCAACACGAATTACTGTTTTCTGGGTAAAATACGATGCAACATTCAAAGGAAAACATTAAAACGTATCTGAACAGAGTTCAGGGATTCTCTTCATGTCTACTTACACGCCAGTGTGTCCACGCTGGCCTCTCTAGTCAGCGAGGCGCTCCGCTCGATCGACGACCCTGGAAAGTTGGACGAGTCGTTGGACTGCGAGTTGGGCGTGGAACGCGAGGTGTCATCGCCGCTCCCGTGCTCCTCCCCCACAGAGGCAGCGGATGAGACGCGCGCCAGCTCTTCCGCCTCACCCTCCGTGGCCGTCGCGCTCTCCGGCGTTAGTTTCTGCTCCTCCAGTTCGGCTGCCGATGGTGATGCGATGGCGGCGCCAAGTTCGGCCTCCGCCTGGGCTTCCCGCTGCAGGGAGTCCGTAAAGTCCGGCATGGGCGACAGGGGGCGCGAGGTGCGGACGCAGGCAACCTCCTGAAAACCCTTCTCGAGCAGGCGCGGCACCAGCGAGGCCATGCCCAGGATTAGCACGCACATGCCGCGCACGGGCGAACCAAAGCACACCACACGCCGCTGCAGCAGGAGGAGTTTGAACAGCATTAGTGTCTTGTGGCGCCAGTGGAGCACTATCTCGCGCAGCGACAGGCCCACGTGGAAGTGGCGCAGCGGCCGACGCGACTCGTCGTCCAGCAAGCAGGCGTTGAGCTGCTGGTAGGTCTTCACCAGCAGCTCCGTGCCCGAGAAGTCGCCCTGGTCAAAGAAGGCGTCAGCGATCAGCGAAAGCTTCACCTCTATGTAGCCGTAGATCGGCTGGCGGGCCAATATGCAGACAGACTTTTGCACCGTACTTCGCGTGACGTCGGCAGTGCGGATCTTGAGCCTCTCCACGGGTATCTGGCGGTAGCAGGACACGCCGTAGATGCTCTCGGCGGGCTCAAACAGACTGGGCAGATTGAAGAAGACCGTATCCTCGGCAAAGTTGTGCGAGCCGTCGGGAAGAGCCAGTGTGGGCAGGTACTTCCAGCCAGAGGGACACTCGTGGCGGCCAGTGGAGCCGGAAATGAGCGGCGGATGCGAGAACTCCACCTGACATCCCAGCTTGTGGTGGAATCCCACCACCAGGATGTGCAGGATGGGCGGCTTGTTCTCCGGCTCGCTGGCACGCTCCATCCTGGCCCTTAAGTCCACCTACACTGTCGTTGATGCAACGCAATTGTTATTGTTTATACCCCTTCCTATGTCACTCTATTTGTTGCAATTTTCCCCCCAAGTCCTCCGCCTGCGTCTGCGTTCGTTCTCGTTCTTTTGCTTCGGCGGCAGCAGCACTCGCTTCCGTCGATTCCTTCTTTTGAAATTCGTATTTTTCTTTCGCAAATTCTTTAAATATTTAATAGAATGAAACTACAAAAATAAGTCCAATTGCTTTTGCGAACTAGAACTGGAATTTATCGCATTTCCAATGGTAAACCGACTATCGATAGGCGTACCTCACCAGACTGCTTTCGATAGTTGACTTATTCGATAAATTGACTCCGGCTGTGTAATAGCTAAAGTCTCTTCTTGCGAATAACGGTTGGCAAGAAAACTGTGCCAGTTACTATTATTTATTTAATTTTCTTGTATTATTCATTTATTAACAACTTAGTTATTCATTCGATACTGCGATTCTTTTAAGCTGGCAAGTAATAATTAATATCACGCGAACGGAATATGCTAAATGGCTTAAATTTTTTTAAATATGATATTTTTGTTTTAATTTGTATTTTTTTTTTAAATTTAATATTAACATTTAGTATTTTGTTTATTTTTGAATATTTAAAAAAATAGCTAATAAATATTTATTACCAAAAGCATGGAGAATAGACACGGTCAGTTTGCACTTTTTAATTGCGTTTTACAAGCTCTACACCTATGGGTCAGGGAAATGATTGCATTTGATTATCTGGAGAGTGGTAATCATTTACATATATCCAAATATACAATAATGTATTTTTTAATATTTATAAGAAAATGTTTGTTTTATGATTATAAGGATTATAAGGAAGTGTGTTCTCTATGATTATATAGGGAGGGGGAGGTCGAAATAAAAAACGGCATTAAGTAATATATATATATATGAAGAAAATGTGATTTTCTATATAAACGCCTTCCCTATGAAATGTAACAAATTAAAGCATTGATGGGCGCGTAGTGGCCTTTTCAGCTCCCGCTGCTCTTTCCGTTATATATTTTGGGAGCCGCCAGCAAAGCGACGCAGACGACAGTCGCTCGTGCCCAGCGATCCATAAAGAAAAGTTAAAAACAAATCTATTGAAAATATATTACATTACATATGCCAAATATCACAAGTTCTATTTCTCGAGAGTTTTGGTTACTTAAATCTCAATACTTTAAATGAGATGTTAAGTTCCAAATGATTACCCATTACTTTTAGTAAAGTAAGCTCTGTGTTAAAAACAATTACAATTAATAGATTTGTTTTGTAGTTTGTACATGTACTTTATTGTTTCACGATTTCCTATTAAAATCAATATGTTCTACTTTAGGTGCAGGAGAGTCCAAAAAATGTTTAACATAGGATATAGGGACATCATTCCATGTAGCCTATTTGGGAGTCCGTGGTACCTCCGAGGTTCTTTCGCGAGTAGAGTCCCTGTCTCGGCTTGAACTTGCCATCGCCCAACGTTATCTTGGACGATATCTTCTTGCCCCGAAAAGTAGCTGAATCGAAGGATGGCGGCGGAGATACCTTTACCTGCTTCACCTTCTCCGGAGGGATGTGCCAAGCTTGCTTTATGGCGGCTACTGCACTGGGCGGACCCGTTGACGCATTGTCGTCGTCGCCATCGTAGTCGTCCTTCTCGTCCACTGGCCGAACCAACGTGATGGGTTGCTCCAGCTTTTTGGCCTGCTTCCTGTAGTAGAGCACCTCCATGCCGAGGGTTATCATGGCCAGGATGAGGCCAAAGAGGGTAGCGATAAACACGCCACCGAGACTCTCCAGGGTGATACCCTCCTGGTCCTCAGACAGCGGGCAATTGCGCAGGTTTGATTGATTCCAGTACTTGGCCTTTAGCTCCTCGAAGAAGCGATCCTTCTGCAGCTCCAGAATAGCGTAGCTCAGCTCGTCGCCCAGGTGACTGCCCTGTTGGACAGCTACCGCATACGGCTGCTCCGCGAAGACCTCGCCCACCTCGGTGAGATTGCAGTTGCGGGTGATCTCGTACTTGATCTCCGCCGAGTCATGGATGAAGGCGTAGTCGGCATTCTCATGGGCGTCCACTTTGGCAAATCCCTCGCGGGCATCGGCCACCGGCTGCGAGCTGTTAATGGCCAGCAATATGTGGCCGTACTGCTCCTTGATGGGATAGTCCCATATGCGAAACTTCTTGAAGTCCTTGGAGGCGTTCAGCGCCAACTCCTTCCACATGCGATAGAGCGTGTCCTCGGCGAACTTCATGTTCATGAAGTACTGGTGCGTGTCGGAGTCCTTCACCACGGTGTAGTTGATTCTTGACTGGCGGGCCAGCTGCTCCAACGACTGGACCGGCGTCTGCATCCGCTCCACGGTAAGAAAGGCCGCCAAATTGGCGGTAAAGGTGGCCAGCATGAGGACGACGAACAGCCAGTAGGCGGCCACCAGCATCCGGCCGGATATGGCCTTCGGTGCCTCTCCGCCGCCCTGCGGCGTGAACGAGGTCAAGGCGAACCAGAAGCTCTCGCGAAGCGTGAAGTCACGGCAGGCGTAAGGGTAGGCTGACCTATTGTTCTTGGAGCTGTACGGCGAGTACTTGTCCATGAACCAGATCATGATGGCCGTGCCCACCAAGGCGGCCACGATGCTTAACCAGACCTCCACGCGCAGCACGGTCATGAACTTGAAAAGCGACGTTCGTCTCACCGGCTTCCTGATCGCTATCGATATGCCAGTCTGCTCGAAGTACGGCGGAAGGAAGTCGACCACCTCCTCGCGCTCCGAGTACATCTTTAGGGCGGCAATGGCAAAGTCCGTTTCACCGCGCACCAGATCCCCGACCACGCCATCCCACTCGCCGCGCTCGTCCACCTCTCCCATATGTCCCACCACGGGTGCCACTATGGCGTATTCGAAGTTGAGCTTTTGCGCCAGCCGCATGATGAAGTCGATACAGTAGCCCTCCCAAATGGGCGAACCGCTGCGATCCCGCAACAGATCGCCCGTCCTTGGGTCGCGACGCAGATAGCTCCAGGGCACGCTCTCCGCCGTTCCGATCCTGAAGAAGCGACGCGCCGGACTGATGGTCTCGTTGAGCAGCCGTATCCTGTTCAACGACGAGGACCAGGAGGCCAGATCTGTCTTTGCCTCGTGCTCGGAGCTGTAATAGCCGGCTGAGATGTTAACCGCAAAGCTTAAGCCTGCCACCGGGCTCTGTTTTTTGTCTAAAAAACGAGGAAGGGGCGCGGCATACGTCAGAAAGTTGTTCCAGAGCACATAGTCCAACCAGGTCGGGTCGGCTTTCGCTGCGGGCTCTTCCTTCTCCGTGGAGTAGTCGGAGTCTGTGGCATTGCAGTCCTGGTAGATGGGGTCCGGATGTATTGCCTGGGCCGTTTCTATCATGCCGCGCATCACACTCAACAGCATGCCGCGCTGAATCTGGAGGGGATCGACACAAAGCAGGGACTTGACCAATGGAGACGGGAACGCAGGATGGGGAGTATAGCCTACTCACCGTGAATCCACTGCCACAGTACAGATCTGGCATGTGCATAGATCGGCAGATCGCTCGCGGATTCATGGTGAATCGCGTGCACAGCTCCGCCTGACGCTTGTACTTAAACACCCGATCCCGGGTGTCGAGGAACACAAAGTGCCACTCGGACGACCGCTGGAAAAGTCCAGCCGTTTGCACCTATCAGGTAGCATAAAGGAATGGAAAGAAGATTAAGGATGTCATAGTTATTCCAAAAGCGGACCCACCTTTTCAAAGAGCCCGTTCATGGCGGAGCCGCGAGCAAATAACGCCACGTAGGTGGGCGACGGACGCAGAGCACGGATGCGCTCCACGAAATTCTGTCCGGGATCGGACGCACTGGCGTTCATGATGATCGTGCGGAAAGGATAGCCGATGAGCATCTGATGCATAGCCTCGCTCATATCGCGGTCATTCATAAAGACCATAGCAACGTTGTTGGCTCGCTTTTGACGCATAAATGCTCCAAACATATCAAGAAACGGGCGCAGGATCCGTTCCAGGCGCACATAGGGAATGCCCAGTGAGCGAACCAGATTGTAGCCCTCGGGCCAGTGCTTGTATGTGAGATCGATCACGACGTTGGTGCCGACGGTGGACAGGATCTCACACACTGGCCAAAGACCATAGAAAAATAATAAAATACATGTAAACAGACAGATATGTCCTAAGCACGTCCGTGGAGCTTCTAAGATATAGATTCTACCACTTGAAGAAATGTAACAAGGATCGATTCTAGGTATTCAAGTTATTTTAATTCAAAACTGGTTTCTCCTACACTCTTTTTCTTTCTCTTTGTTTGGAGAAACTAAAGACAGTATAGGTTCAAGGTGGGTAACACCACTATAAAACTATCTCCTAGCTCTCTTGAAATGACATTGTCGTCACTAACAGAAAGTTTGCCTGCTAATGGGAGTTGAAATGTACATATGTATGTACATATGCGCGTTAAGCATCTTACACTTATACTGTCTTTGGAGAATTCTACTTACATCGTCGCATGTCCTGTCCATCTTCCGAGCGCGTCAAGGTCATGGACACATCGTCCACTTTCAAGTCGAGTGGCAGGGTTTCGAGCTCCTTGTGGACCACTGCCATGTCCGCATCGAACTCCGCTCGCTGAACGGATTCGATCCAAAAGGCTATTAGGAGTAATCAGAAATTTATCTCTCTATCGAGGCGAATTTCCAAGAACACCCACTTATCTTGAACAGCGGCATTGCATAGCCAGCCGATTGGCCGATGAGCAGCAGCAGCAGTGGTCCCATCAGCTCCATGACTCTATGACGATTGCGTCGAGCTCTCGTCAAGATTTGAGTCGTGGCGTTGGACAGGAGCTCCTCAATTTGCTGGCCAATTACGTCAATTATAATGCGCGTGCTGTGCTCATCAATGGGCAATATGAATTTTTCAGCAGCTGAAAATGACAGCCGTCTCCGAGGAGCTCGATACCCCCATCCCCTAGTTCCCGCTCCATGTTACCCGTTTCCCAAGCAAAGTCAAGTTGAAAGATGGCTTCGATTTTGTATTTAAAAATTAAAAAAAAAGAAAGGTCGCCTAAATAATTAAACTAATGCACACTAAAATCAATATACTGCGCTATATATTTCGATATATATATATATTATATGGAAAATGGAAATATAATTTAGTGATTCATCTGGTAAATTTTTCTATGAAAGTTGTGTGAACAGTATGTACTGCTCCGTCTCGGTTTCAACTTACGACGAAAATAAATAAATTAATAATTAATGTAATCGATTCTCATGCTATCGCTGGGACCAGGCACTGGCAATGGGACCGAAGGTTGCAAGGATGCATGTTGCAGGTTGCCTGAGTATCTATAGAAGATGGTTGATTCACTTGATGTTTGGACTGGTGGCTTGAACATAACTCTAGGGCAGCTTGTAAGACTTGAGAGAGGAATATTCCCTTGATTGTAAACGAGCTGAGCTGACTATTAAAATGCAGCTCCAATCAGGTGCCGTGTAGGTGCGACAGTATCGACTCAATGTCCTCGATCTCCACCGTGTGGTTCTCGCCCAGCGGCTCTCTCACTAGGTCTGGCTGACCCTCTTGCCGATTATCGACTCCGACTTGGACTCCTCCGCTGCTTCTGGTCGCCTTCTTTGGAGTTGTGTTGCTGTCAGAATAAAGTCCAACATATTAGTATTAAAATGCTTTAGCAAATGTACTATGCCGCAGTTTATGTATTGCATGTATTATGGTATCTCCTTAAGCATTTTAAAGATTTTTCGGCACAAAATCTTTACGCAAAGCTCTCATTCCTTACAATTTTAAAACTGTTCCAGTCTTTCGGAAAGATTTGAGGTGGTTGCTTCTCACAACCCAGCACCAATTGTTTAGAATTAAAAGTGTACCCAAAACTAGTGATATGGGATATATAAAAGACTACGGTTGGCGTATTCGCTCAATTGAGTCTTGAAAATAACCTTAAGCCATGAGAACCATTTACAAATTTACCAATAATGTCGAACTTAAGATAATTTAAGCTTAACATTACTTGGAAAGGATGCAGTCAACATTTCCCTGTCCAAGACAACCTCAAGTTCCCTATTCCTTACAATTTTCTTTACAATAGGTTCGAATTATTAACTAAAACTTAGCCTATATTGATTTTTTAATAGTTATTTAATTTGTATTAGCTGTGGGTTTTAGAGTATCAAAATGGCCGTTATGATTATGGGCGTTACTACATGCACTCCAAGTTTATAAGCCCATGCAGTTTGCAATTGACAGATCGTTGATTTTTGCATAAAATATAATCAAACGGTTATAATAAAAGGTAAAACATTATATTAAATATCAATGTATATGCGAATATGTTCAAAAATAACGATGTTATGCCAATTATCATATTATTTTCCTTTTCACTTTTTATCGTTCCCATGACAGCTATATGATATAGTCGTCCGATATGGCTTGTTCCGACTTATATACTAATAGGAAATCATATAGCTTAGAAACTGAGGTCATGTCTAGATCGAATCATATACCAAGGAGTCTTGAAATAATCGTAAAAGTAACAAACACGACTCTATCCCGATCTAAAAAGACCACTAGTCCAAAAGTCCCCGCACCTATATAACTTTTAAACATGGTGTCGTGTTCATTTATTAAACTTTCTTGGTTATTAAGTTAGTTTCTAAACGTAAAGACGATTTATTAAACTATTTTGTTAAAAGGCTCTACTAAATATACGATGAACTGCTGCTTTTCGGAAAGATTCACTATGGTTGCCGATTTGGATGTCCGCCTGTATCCTACACTGGATTTTATTGATCATATTTCGTGAATGGTGAATAATGCCGGGAACGTGCTTGGATTAATAAAAAGGGCGGTCGATGGAATTCGATTACCCCTATGTTACAGCTTAATTTCCACTCATGGAATAGGATTACTAAATCCCATTTACCTTTAGTAAGCCCTGCATGAGCCCTTTAGTTTTATGTGCAAATTTTAACGATATGTAGACAATAATTTTAAACGTAGATAGCATTCCATAACTAAAAACTTTAATCGTAACCAACTTAGTAAAGAAAGCAACAAGCGTGCTTTGTGTCGCAATGGCTACGTGAGTGTACTGACAGTAGTGCATCAACGTCCAAGCCAGAACCATATTCTTCTCCCTCGAAAACCCTATTCAACTACTAGCTATCCTCAAAACAGCAAACCTAAACCAAATCGCTAGCGTCCTCCTTAACAGCAATCTCATTCATAATATTTATAGAATGACCAGGAAATGGTCAGCCTTGACCAAAACATTGAAAACCGTCGGAAACACTTGGTTTCTTTTGTATTTTCTCAGGGAAACGTTCATATTTAAGTAATTTAAAAGAAAACCACATTTTCTCAAGTTATAGGAGTGCACAGTTTATTTTGCTCCAACTTAAATTAATACTTAAAGATGTAGTGACAGTATGGATTGCCTTTTGCTTTCTGAAAGTTGCATATACAGTTATGGCAAAAATAATATAAACGCATTTTCACTTTTTGTTTTAATAGGGAATGTGGTTTTGAGTTGAAGTTTTTATATTTCCTTAACATATATATATGTATATATATTCTTTTCACAATAAACAACAAACAAAGGAGTTAATAGAGACGATATGACTAGTCTTAATCCACTTTAGCTATTTTTAATAAAGTTACTCTAAAATATTTATGATTTTAAATTTTGGTTGTGTGTTCATGATTTTTTAATACTGCACCACATCTCCTAGGCATACTGTCCACCATATTGAAGCACCTTCAAATCTTGATGGAATACCATTTTTCCTGGACTTTTTTCCCCAAATGCTCTGAGTTTATGGGATGAAATCCACTAAGATCCCCCACAAATGCTGAATAGGATTTGTTTTGTTATCGAAGAACCACTTTTTGGCAAGTTTATAGGTGTGTTTCGAAGTATTATCATGCACAAATTCCCATTTCATGATATCCAATATTGAATATTATCTAATGATAAGTTTCCTCTCTACAACGGTGCAAAGTGCGCCACAACACATTATGATGCTAATAACAAAATTAAAAGATACATTTTACTATACATTACATACATTTTTTATTTACCGTTCTGTTAATTAAAATATTAAAAGCGAAATATATGAGGCTTACATTTTAACAAAGAATATCCACAAATTTAAAAAAAATATTTACTCAAAACAAGGAGGCTTCCAAGAAGTCGCTACGCACAGCCAAAATTGTTGGCGAAAGACCCTCCAAAAGGAGATCATAACTGAGTACCGTTATCAACATTGCTTCCACTGGGGTTTCGTGCAGACTTTTATAGCCTAATTCTAGCACCTAAGCTTCCATTTTAATTTTCGGTGCTTTTATTTTTTCCATAACTGTAAATGTACGGGATTGAACAAGAAAATGCATAAGATTTCCATAATCGTATTTGCCTATGTCCCGAACAAGATCGAAAAACTTCACTTATTATCAGAGAGCCCAAAGTACTTGCAGAAAAACCACTAAATCAAGAGATTGAACTAAAACTAACTAGTTAATTTTCTCGCAAACTTTACCTATACTTTCTCCTATCGCGCCTTTTAAACCCCAACCCTAACAAGCACGTGCTTGGTGTCGCAAGGGCCACGTGAGTGTAATGACCATAGTGCATCAACGAAAACAGATCCGATAAAGTAAAAAAAACACATGTGTTGAGATACAAGATTGTTAAAATCTATAGCTTTGCACAGTTGGTAACAAACAGGCAATATTGTAAATAAATAAAGTATAAGTACAGTCCTTTAATTTATATAAATCTAAATGAATGACACTAAAATTCGAATAATTTCAAGGGGAAGCAAAAAATGTAGAGGAAGGGTAAAATTATGTTATCTGAAGAAATGAAAAAGCAAGCTTTGCAATTATATAAAATTTCGAATAGAAATGGAAGAAAGTTTAAAGGAACCCGGTATTTCCAAGTCGCACTATTTTTTGAATTAAAATAGAACTATATACATTTATATAACCGATTTCCAGGCGGTACAAGGTTATCATAGCTTAGTGCCAACCGAGAGTGAATGTAATAGGCAGGAATGCGTCCTCCTATATACATATATATATATATATATATTGATCAGCAATATCAAGCCAGTTGATTTAGCCATGTCCGTCTGGCCGTACTGGTAAAACAACAGATCTCTTAGACTATAAGAGTAAGAGCTATCAAATTTGATGACAACATTCATATCTGCTTCACGCAGATTAACTTTGTTTTTTTGAATTTGGGCACGCCCACTTTCGCCCTTAATATTAATACATAATAATACATTTAAAATATTAATTACATGCGGGCGGATTTGTAAGTTTAAGTAAAATCGGATAGTAGACATGGAAGTTATTAAACAATAAAGTTTCTGTACGTGCTGGACACCTGCAACATCTAAATTTGTGTTGGCAGCACAGATGGGTGTTGCTCCACATGTTTCTAGCAACATTTGTCTTCATTTGTCAACATTTTCTCCTATTTTCCCCCCTGTTTGCTTTAAGTTTTTCATAAATTTTAAATAAAAAATAAAATTTTAAAGGCACTACCAGTTTCCACTTTCGAAAAATCAACACGGAAATTATTTGTCAGACCTCTTGAAGTTTTCACTTCCGAAAATTATGTTAACTTCCGAACGAAACCTATCGGAAACTGTACGTTTGCCCCTTGGCTGCCAAAAACAGAAATGAAACATTTTAAAATACAGTGCGATCAGGTAAATTGAAAACGCCAGTTGTATTTCATTCTTTGATGTTTCAGGAAAACTATTGCATAACTGATTTAGCTAAAAGTCGAAAAGGAGAGAAACAATCTAAGCATAATTGTTAGCATACCAAAAAAGATCGATGAGTTCCTTAGATTAGTTTTGAAAAATCGTTTTAATGTACATACATCTGTACATATATCGATAATATCGACAACGCATTAATATTGTTATAAATAAATGGAAAATATCAAAAACTTTTGCTTCGTATCTTTCCTCCTTTTCTTTTTTTTCAAAAAGTCAGTCTTTTTTGGGGGTTTTGACACAATAACATCCACAGCTAATACAAATTAAATCGTTATAAAAATCATTATAAGTATAAGTTAATAAGCCGCCCTATTTCAAAACCATTGTAAAGGACTTTTGTAAAGAATAGAAAACTATTATTAAAAAGAGTATTAAAAAGTAAAAGGTATTAAAAAAGAAATGTTGACTGCATCTTTTCCAAGTAATGTTCAGCTTAAATTATCTTACTTTATTGGAAATTTTGTAAATGGTTCTCATGGCTCATGGCTATTTTCAAGACTCAATTGTGAGAAGCCAAATTCGAATAATTTTAAAATCGTAGGGAATAAGAGCGAAGCTCTGGTTAAGAATCAGTTAAAACTGACCGATCTTAAAAATGCTTAGAGAGATAACACAATGAACGTGACATATCGCCCACAAAAAGAGGTGACTGAGCTAATGATTAATTAGCTCTCGATAATGAAGTTAGCTTTAAGTTGTAACCAATTGTTAGGTTTCCTAAATAAATACTTACATGGCAGCCACCTTCTGATCATAGTCATCCTGCGGCAATGGCTTTACCCTCAATACCGGCGGCGGCTTGTCCACCAGCGGCGTGGATGTGGCCGAGGGCTGTTCACTGCCAGCACTCGCCGATGCACTCGCAGTTGGCCCGGGCACAGTTGTTGTTTCTGTGGCTGTCGCACTGTTGCTGGTCAAACGCCGTATCCGCTTCTTAGGTATGTTGCGAATGGCACTGGCCAGTGGCTGCCCCAGGTGCAGCACCTGGGCACTGGCCACTCGCATCGTGTGCAGCTGGTCGTCCTCAGTCATCAGGCGCATATGGTAGTGCTTGAAGTAGGACGCCGAGGGGCTCACCATTGGATTACTGGGCTTGGGTCCGTTGTCCGCATAGGAGAAGTGGAAGGTGCAACACTGCTGGCTGCTGCTCAGGCACATGTCCAGCTCGTGGTCGCTGTCGCCGGCGGGACAGGGCTGGTCTTGGCTTGGCTTCTGATGTGGCGATTTCTCTTGCTGCTGTTGCTTGGGACATGACGCTTGAGTCGATTCGTCTTCCGCCACCATAGGCAGCGGCTGTGGTACCGCGGAGTTTGCGGAGGAGGAGAAGTTAAAGACGGACACTCGCGCCTCGGCACGTTTCTTGGCTGGCTTCTTAGTGCTCGACTTGGCAGTGGCCATCGTCAGTTCGCCGTCGGTGGGGGCTGTGGTCAAGGGATGCTCCGGAGCTGCTGCTTAATGGGTATTAGGAAAGTTAAAGCAAAGAAACACACTGAAGACGCATGCCGAGGTTGCGTCGCTACTCACTTTTATTGTCGACCAGACGCGAGGAACGTCGCATGGATAACTTGGGCAACGTGGACGTCTTTTTGGGCCGTCCACGTTTCCCCGGCGCCGGTTGCGCCGCAATCTGCACTGCTGCCCGGGCGACCTTGGGCTTGGCGGAAGCCGTTGGCGGTTCCTGCTTTTTTGCTGACAGATTGAGCGCCATGAGCAGGGCCGGATCTAGTCCGCTGGCCGGTGGATCCTTGCGGGGAATAACTGCAGGTGTAGGGTCCTTTACTTCCTTCGACCTGACCACTATCTTGGGAGGGGAGGAACTCTGTGCTGGTGGTTCGCGATGCTCCCGCTTCTTGGGGGACTTGTGGCAGCTGGGACTAGCCAGCTTGGCGGTCTCCCGCATAGTGACCAGCTTCTTGACGGCCGTATTCTTGGCCAGCATTCGGATTGCTGGCTGCGCTAGCTTGACCTTGGCCACGACCCGCTGACGCTTCTCGTCCAGTTGCTGGCGCTGCTCCTGCAGGACCATGGACGCAGCGAGCGGCGGTGGAGCTGAAACAGGTGCTTCGACAGTTTCTGGTGGCGGGAGCGGTGGCGGTGTCGGGGATGGAGGAGCTGCTCCTCGAGCTTCGCCGCTGGTATTCGTCTCGGGGGCAGGTCCTTGCTCCTTGCTCGGCGTCAGCCAATTGCGAATGGGATAGCGCACTTCGCCGTCCTGGCTGAGCAGCTGACCTGGCTGGCTGTCGACGGCCAGCATGGGTAGGCCTGCCTCCTGCGAGCCGGTGCCTGCCCTCAGCCACTCCTCGTCCTCGGTGCTGCTGATATTCGAGAGATTGTCAATGTTCAGCAGGCCTCCGTCCGCCTCTGGACTTTCCCCCGCCTCGCTAGCCAATTCGTTCGCGGCCTCCACTGTTTCCTTCTCGCTCTGTGAGGACTGCGACGAGGAGGAGCTGGAGGATGAGCTGCTGCCGGAACTGGAGGACGACGAGGAGCTGGTGGTCGAGGAGCTGGAGCTGCTGGATCCCTCGGTGATGGCCTCGGGCAGACCCAGCATGAGCTTGTAGTGCGGCTGCTGCTGGTCGGAGGGACAGCTGCCTGCGGCCGCTGGCTCCGCACTGTCTACCTCCTCGCTGCCGAAGGATCGAACGCGCCGGAGGACGGTGGGCTCGACGACCAGGACAACGGGCTCCTGCTCCATATAATGCAGATGCCTCTCCTCCTCACCGCGGTGTAGCTCCTCCTTGGGCACCCCATCTCTGCTCTTCCTGAGCTTGGGACTCTGCTCCTTGGGTTGCTTGTCCTTCTCCTTCTTTTTCGGAGTGGGCTGCTTGTTCTCCTCTACCCTCTGCTCCTCTACCTGCTGGATCTCCTCCCACTGCTGTATTGCGCACTGCGCATTCGCATCCGTATGCTCCGCCTCATCCGGGCGATAGTAGGAGCTGCCCGAGGAGTACTCCGTCTTGGCGGCACTGCCCATGGGTGTGCCTGGGACTTGGCTGAATGGTGTGCACCGGAAGCCCGGCGTTATGGCGCTCAGCTGTGGCGTATTCATAATGCTCTTGGTATCTGAGCCAAACAGGAAGGAGCTGCTCGGCATCTTGCCGTAGGGCGTGTCCAGTGGCGCGATGGCCATGCCGGGCGTTGGGGGCACAGTGGCAGCGACGCCACTCGTTGTGCATCCTTCTGCTTCGCCACTGCCCGTTGCAGGGGCCTCGCCGCTTGTACCCGATCGCCAGGAAGATGCTTTGAAGGGCGTGTCCAATAGCAGAGCCATGTTGGGCGGTGACAACGCCTCCTGTTCCTGGTGCTCTTGCTGTTCCTGCTGCTCCAGCTCATTCTCTCGAATCTTTTTCACCTTCTCCGTGTCTTTCTCTTTTTCTTTCTCTTTTTTTTTCTCTTTCTCGTTCGCGTTGTCTTTCTCTTTCTCGTTCGCGTTGTCCTTCACCTCCTCCTCCAATGGAGGCAGCTTTTCCTCCTCCTGTTCTTTGGTTGCCTGCGTGAATCTTTTCTTCAGGGACTTCGGCGTTGCGATCTTAATGCTGATCTTCTCTGGGCAATCGCCGCCGCCACGCTGCGCCGGCTTCTTGAAAGGCTTCCGGCGAGCCTTGGCAGCAACCGTTGAGGGTGTCTCCTTCTTCTTGGGGCGCCTATTGCGGCCGACGACCTTTACGGTCTCCTCGCGCTTAGAATTGATCTCGCGGAGTCGGTTCTCCAGGTCTATGCTAGAGGCATGCAACTGGCGCTGCCAGGCGGCCAGCATATCCTCCTCACCGGAGGCTTCTCTGGCGGATACCGGGCAGCCGGGATCACCTCCGGGTTTCCCCTCTGCCTTCTGCTGCTCTCCCTGGAGATTCTCTTTGCTGGCCTCAGCGCTGTCATCATGCGCAGATGTGTTCTTGGCCGCCTGCTTCTCCGGCTTTTCCTTCTCTTGCCTGCTTTCGTTCTCCTCATGGGAGATGATGCGCTTGCAGGCCCTCACCGCCGCCTGGCGCTTTTGTTTTCGCCTTGGAGTCGCCACCAATGGGTCGTTGGCAGCTGGAGCAGGAGGATGGGCGTTAATCACCGTTTGATTGCTGCCCTCCTCCATGGCGAACAGAGGCGGTACACCACCGTGTCCGTCACTAGAACTGAGATCGCAGGCGGGCTGGATGATCTCCACATGGTTAATTATGGGCTTCTCTTTGGCTTTGGCCAGCAAGCCAGGCCGGCGGGTGGAGAGCGGCGTAATGGGATGGTGAGCGCTGCCAGGAGGATTCTTTGGGGAGAAGCTTAAGGTTCGTACGTGCGAGGTTCTCTTGCGGGGAGTGGAGAGGCTGCGGAAGGCTTTTACATTGATTATTCGCGCCGTGGAGGGCGTCCCCCGTTCCAGGACCTGTCGCGACGAGTCCAGGGAAGCGGGCGGCATTTTTCGGTGCTCCTCCTGCTCCGCCGCCGGGGGCGAACCCTTCACCTGCGATTTCTTAACGTCAGTTATCAGTTGAGCCGGCGGCTCCACCGTTGGAGGCGGCGGCTCCTGCTTCTGGGCACTGTTGATGATTATGGAATTGGGCGGCAGCTGGTGGGCGGACAGTGTTATGGGCTCCGGCAGCGAGATTTCAATGTGCGAGTCGTCCATGTTGGCAAAGGCGTCCGGTCCCAGCTGCTGGGTCACCCACTCGTTGTTGACCAGAAAGGGGAAGTGCGAGAGCAGGCCGCTGTTGGAGAGATACATCGGGAAGGTCAGCTGCCCGGTGGTGGTGTCAACACACACCTGGCCGGCCGCCGCCGCCTCTGCCTCCGTCAGCATGGCCGCAGGATCCCCGAAGTTCAGGTTCAGGGCGTCGCTGGCGAAGCTCACGTTCGCCAAGTCTCCGCCGGCCAGCATCTTCTGGACGCTCTCGTTTGTGTTCAGCACGATCAGCTTGGAGATGGAGAAGTTTGGGTCAACGCTGCCGGCGGTGCGTATGATGAGCGGCGTTTGCGGCGGCACAGGATCCACGGAATTTGCTGGATTCACTGCATCCGCTGGATCTGAAGAAAGAGGAACTTGAACCGTAGATGCTTCCGCTATAGAGGTTGCCACGGCAGCTCTTAAGGTTGGAGCATGAGCATCCGCCATCGTCGGCTCCGCCACCACCGCTGGCGCCTTCTCCGACGCTGGCGGCGGAGATTCACCCTCCGCCATTGCGTGCGGTGGGTCGCCGGTAACCACCTCCTGGATGATGCGATCGAACGAGGGATCCTTCTCGGTGGCCTCCAGTATGTTCTTTACCAGGCTGTCCAACACAGCGTCGCAGCTAACCGTCGGATTGTTCACCGTCACCGTTTGCAGCGCCATGTTGATGTTGTTCACCAGAGTGTTCTGGAAGTCCTGGTTCTTGATGATCGCACTGGCCAGCTCCTGAAAGAAAACAAGTACGAGTGGAAGGTATTATCGCCATGGCTTTAAAATACAAAAAAAAACCTCTTGCCCAGTGTATCTAGCCATCCCTTCCTGCGCAAACTAATCACCAACAGTGGCAATTGCAGGAAATGCCATGAATCCGGGCAATCGAAAGCCTGGAGCGTTTCACATATAATTGCCCGGACCTCTCAAGGGCAAGAACAAAGTAGCCAGGTGTCCCGTTACTGGCATCTGTAAAAGAAGCCTCCAGGAGGACACCGGGTGAATTGTCTTCACTAAGAATCCCTAATCCCTAAGAGCCCCATAAATATTGGCAAGAGCCAAACCTAATTCCTCAGCTTAAAGGCTGTATATTTGGATGAAGCATTTCAAATGAATTTCTTTCTGTTGCAGGTAGTATGTAAGTCGGAACGGGACGGATCGGGTGAATATATATTACAATACAACAAGACAATACAATATTACCACTAAAGGGATTAAAATCTGTTGAGTCATATGAAAGTGATATGTGTTTATCCAAGCTTAAAGCGAGGGAGATCACCTGGAGATCCCAGGTGTTTATGCTCCTTGCGCTGCCCCAGGAGCTATGAGAAACCCGATACCAAAAGACTTGTGTGTATAAGAGGCACATTAACATGGCTAAATTTATGAAAACCTTAAATTAAACAGGGAGACAGGAGAATTAGATGACAAATGAAGGCAAATTTTGCAAGAAACATGTGGAACAACACCCACCTGTGCTGCCAACACAAATTTAGATGTTGCAGAAGTCCTGCATGCACAGAAACTTAATTGTTTAATAACTTCCATGCTTATCATAATATTTTACTTAAATTTACACGCCGGCACAATTTTATTTGTTTTATATTAATAATTAATTAAGTAATTTACATACTCCATACCGAAAATCACGACTATTGCTTTGTCATACATTTCTCATGAGATCTGTTGTTTCACACGGATGGACAGAATGGCATGGCCAAATCGACTCGGCTGGTGATGACAAATAATGCTCATACTTTATGGGTTCGGGGATTCTAACTTCTGTCTGTTATATACTCTCTCGGTTGGCACTAAGCTATGATTACCTTGTTCATGAATACCGAATACAATTAATAGGAAAGCGATTTCGGATTTAGATATTACCGAAATCGGACGACTATATCGATGCAGATTTGCAAAAGTATCGTGTGTATCAAATATCAAATTTACCAGAAGCTCTTTTCTCATTTATTCCGCAAAGATTTACCAAATAGTTGATTGTTCGAATAGTCGAATATGTTCAGTTTGCGTGGTTTTAGCTGAACTAACTAGTGACAACTTTGTGTCAATAATTGATTTAATTTCTGAATAAAATAGGGATATTTGCAGCTCAAAGCAGATACAAAAATATATTTCTTTTGCAATTACAAGTAAAAGGAAAGGAGCGCAACAAAAAATTATATAAGCTTTGTTGCTTTCCTTATTTTTTCGTCACAATAATCTTAATCAGTTTAGCACTGATCCTTAAGGTGTGAAGTGCACGCGAAATTATAAAATTGTTTAGGGCCTTCGAAAAAATTCGAAGTGGTTGCTTTTTATAACCCAGCAACAATTGTTTTAAATTAGGAGTCTATTGAAAATTAGTTCGCGTTAAATTTGCTCACAGCTCCCTAAGTGTGCCTCTCCCTAAGATCTATGTGATTTAAGAGCTGGAATTAAGTAATAATGTGAAGTCAATGGATCAGCAAAGACTTGAAATGAATAGAAGTTCTCTATATATTTTAGGAAAAATTCAATAAATCTCTCGAAGCTGCACCTTTAGTTGCCATTCTGAAAAGTAAAGAAATGAAATGCCTAATTTTAAGAATCGGCGCCTTCCTTACAATTTTCTAAAAATTAGGGCTTCCTTTAAAAAGAAAACTGAGCCTGGTTTGTTTTCAAATACAAATTATTATTTAATTGTTATCGGATGTGTGCGTGTTAAAAGGCGCACAAAAAAGTGGCATAAACCCCTGCGGGCGGTATGAAAGGCACTCGGGCTAAAAGCTACAAAATATATGTACATAGTTAAGGAACCTGTGAACAATTGTAATACTAATCCTTTCAACAGTTTCCGAGAAATTCTGGTTACCGACTTTCAAGATTCAAAATTTCTTATTTTGAAGACATTTACGGCACTTTGTAGTCCTAGTTTTATGTAAGTACAGTATGGTCTGAAGAAGAACAGAGTTGGTGCATCCCTTGTGGCAACACTTACCGGCATGGATTGTGGTGTGAGCACCAGTGGGCTCGCCGCCGCGGCGTGGCTCTGGCGCGGAGTGGAATTGCTTCGTGGCCCTGGACCATTGACTGGCGGCAGCTCCTCCTCCAAGTCCTCGGTAGCCGTAGAGCTAGTCTCCGCAGTCTCATTATCCTCATGATCCTGCCTAACCAGGAAGCTCAGCTTGGGCTTATCGCGGTTGCTCAGACTGCAATAGAAATGAGGCGGCAGCAGGCGCGGCCGCTTGCTGATGGAAGGCCACGACAAGCAGTTCACCGGGGATTGAGTGCGTCTGGGAAAATGGGAAGGGAGGAATATAGATTAGCCTAATGCTTTTGTAAAGATGGAAAAGTCTATAGTTACAAGCGCCTCCGCTTGCGATGCGTCTGCGATGTGCTGGCCTCATTGCCGCCGCCGCCGGGTGTGCTGCTCTCGTTGGTGGAGATGGAGCTCCTATCCAGCGTCGAGGACATCTTCATCAGTTCGTTGACCCGCTCGGAAAGCGTCAGCTGCTGCAGCTGGTGGCGCGACTCCAGCGGCAACTTCTGCAAGGCATTTGCCACTGCAACGCAGATGAATTTTAGTGAGGAGAATCGACTGGCTGCGTGTCTGTAAGACTTTACCCAATCCCGTGATCTTGACGTGCTCGCAAATAATACCCTCCAGTCCGCCGTTGAGGAAGTTGTGTGTCTGGAGGCCTTGCTTGAGGGCCATAAACTCGTGTTGCAGGTACGGCGATGTGCGGCAGAGGGTGTGGGCCGCTCGCCGTAGATTCTGGTTAACCAAGTAGCCTGCAGGCGGGCATGCGTTTTAGCAGGCAAAAGAAGGACTCCCGAGGAGACTTACCCAGTACTAGACGCGCCACATCCGAGTGCAGAACGATTGAGTCCATGATTGCGTTTTCCGGGATCGAGCGTCCCATCAACATCCGAGAATTCGCAAAGCAAGCGAACGCTGCTTGTCTCTACCTCCTCGATTTTCCTTCTTTTTAATTTTATTTATCTGCCTCTGTCCGCCTTCCTCGTTTCTATTCATCGATTGCGGGCTGCCAGTGGTAATCACTTACTAGTTAGTAATACTTGGAGTCGTGTGTGTCTGCACGCCTGCAATAACATACTTTTTCGCCTATTCGCCTATTATTTTCGTTTGTTGTTGCCGAATTAAGCGGAGCACTGTACAGTACAAGGCGACACACACACCTTTAGCATCTGTTTGCCGCCCGCCAAAACAACTAAACAGAGCTGTCGCTGCGACTGTATATCGATATTTTGGGTTTGAAATATCGCGCGTAATTGAAATAACGAACACGACAGACCGTTTCCAAGACGAGAGGAACAGTAATAATCGTAGAATTTACTTAAATATGGTTTGCAAATAAGACAACTAGATATAACCCATTACCGAAATTCCAATTTATAAGTCATATGTTCTAATACAATCGCTCCTCATGCAAAAAACGAAATTTGTAAATCTATTTCGCTAAAAAAATAATCAAATATAATGTAGAATCTACGAAATTAACCTAGCACCTAAAATATAAACTATTAGACAATATAGTCGGAGGTCTCCACCAGCACTCTTAGGTACATACATGACATGGAAACTTATATTATATTTAATCGTCTTAAATTAAAACAAAAACGTAATAATAGGGAAGTATTTTGGGCTGAAGAGAATATTTCAGTTAATTGAGAAAATTAAATATAAAAAACTACTTGTACCTCAGAAAACAACTTCCAAATTAAATATCGATACAAGACAACCAATCGACTTATCGATACACACATTGCAAATACCGGACATCCCTGTCATCAATAGCAAAGCGGCGTTGCCAGATAAAGAAATTTCCACGGTAAAACAAGTTACTAGTTGCGATTAAACATTTGCACAATTTTCAGCTAGAAATGGCTGCTAAAAGAGCCGAAAAAGAAAGAGGCGAGGGCCAGGAGCCCTCCGCCTCATTAGAGAACAAGAATACTCCGTATTCTAGCGAACCAGCCGGAGAGACGGCACATGAGCCCGAGGAGGTGGTGAGCGCGACGCCGACTAAACGTGATGGAGGACGCAAACGGAAGCGGCATTTGCTTAACTCCATCCGCAGCCAGATGGAGTTTTATTTCGGTGACGCCAACCTAAGCAAGGATCGTTTCCTACGACGATATGTCGACCAGGATCCCTGTAAGTAACAACCAGAAAACCGGCAATCAAACCAAACCAGCCACTAAAAACGCAAATTGTAGATGTGCCGCTCGATGTATTTCTCACCTTCAACAAGATCAAGACACTCACACAGGATGTGCAGCAGATTGCCAAATCGCTCAGCAACTCTCTGCTCCTGGAGCTGGACGAGTCTGGCCTAAAGGTGAAAAGGAAGACAAAGCTGCCGAAGCAGCGCGATGTCAACGATAAAACGCTGTATGTTGAGGCCTTGCCGGCAAATGCCAGCCACGATTGGCTGAAGGAGGTGTTCAGCCGCTACGGTCCGGTGGCCTATGTCTCCCTGCCCCATTATCCTGGGACCAAGAAGATTAAGGAGTTTGCCTTTATTGAATTCGAGAAGGCCAGTGCCGTCGAGAAAGCGATCAAAGCCTTTGTTCAGATTCAAGGCGTGCTCTCTATTGAAACGGATCCTAGCGAGCTGGCCAGCGTCCGCTCCTTCCAACAGCATCAACAACAACAGGAGCATCAGCAGCAGCAGAAGGAGGAGGTCACAGAATCGGAGGATCCCCCCAAGAGGAGCCTGAAAAGAGAAATCATAGACAAAAGCGAGGACGAAGGGCATGAGGCGAAGCGAGCCAAGCTGGAGGATCAGCAGCCCAACGAGATCCCGACCGCAGAGGAAACAGGCAGCGAAACGGATGCGGATGCCACGGCTGTGACCTCCGAGCAAGACGACAAGCCAGAGGCGGCAAATGCCAAGAAGCGACGTCGCAAGCGCAAGAAGAAAGTGATTGTGGACAAGCCGAACATAGACCCCAGTGCCTTGGAGCTCAAGGTGCTGCCCAAGACCAGCTGGAGCAGTCTGCGCAACAAATACTTGAATCTGCAGCGTCGCCTTGTCAGCGAGGCTAAGAGCAAGCAGTGGCGTGAGAATCACTCGCAGAATCAGCAGCAATACCAGCATCATTATCAACATCATCACCAGACTCACAGTCACCCGAATCCGCCCCAGCCAAAGCCAGAGGCCATTAAGGAGGAGGAAGCCAGTGCAGAGGTATTAAGTGACGGCGGCGGTGAACCTGGCAGCGGCAGCGATGCAATGCCAGTTCCGGAAAAGCGCCGCAAGGCGGTGCACAAGATGAACATGAACTTCTATGGCGCCGGTGGCGTAGAGTCAACTAAATCCGAGGAGCCTTCCCAGGAGCGTACGCCGCTCTTCAAGTATGAGCCCGGGCTGATCATCGAATGCACTCTCCTTGAGCCCTGCACCAATGTTAAAGAGTTTAAGGCCGATATGCGCCAGTATCCGGATATCAAGTACGTGGACATCAAGGAAGGCGATCAGATGGCCCAGCTGCGCATGGCCACGCCCGCGGCCGCCGAGGAGCTGGTGCGCCAGGTGAGCTGCGCGGAGCGCCAGCTAAAGGTTCTGCGTGGTCAGCCGGAGACGTTATACTGGCGAAAGATCGAGCAGGATCGCGAGGCGAAGCTGTCGAAGAAGGTGCGTGTGCAGCAGAAGCGCGGCAGAGAGAAGATCTCCAAGCTGCTGGCCAAGCACATCAAGTTCGACGATGGTGATGTTGAGGGGCAGGGGGGCGCCGTCGATTGAATCTCCACATGGTCGTTGGGGTTTGGGTGGGGTTATCCATTAGATGTAGTCAAGGAACTAAGATCTCTTCCCACAGCGGGTAAAGAGGAGCTTAAAAAACAACAGCCAAGGCGTCTGATTTGTTTTATAAACAACAGAGCCAATATAGGTGAATATATATGAATATATATATGGTTTATAAGTGTGTACATACATACATATATCGTTTTGAAAAGAAATGTCGGGACAGAAAATAAAAACGGAAGTAAACATGTCTATTTATGGATTACCTATAACGAGACGATTGCACCTGCAACTGCAAGCAATTTCAAATTAGTTATTAATTAGTTTTTTATTCGGCACGATGCTTTCAAACTGCTGTTTAATTACAAGAATCCGCAGCCAGACGGGCTACCTCGCAAGCGCAAGAAATGATTGTGGACAAGCCGAACATAGACCCCAGTGCCTTGGAGGTCAAGGTGCTGCCCAAGACCAGCAACAAATACTGGAATCTGCAGCGTCGCCTTGTCAGCGAGGCTAAAAACAAGCAGTGGCGGGAGAACTACTTGCAGAATCCGCAGAAGCACCAGCACCATCATCAACATCATCACAGTCTCCCGAATCCCCCCCAGCCAAAGCCAGGAGGAGAAAGGCAGGGCAGAGGTATTAAGTGAAGTAACTTTTCTGGCGACGGAGGCGTACAGCCGACATGGTAGAGTCCCAACATGGAAATTATTGTATGGCTCTTACTTAAATACTTAATTGTATTGCACTTTGTTTTACTCCTCCGAGGATTCCATCCAGTCTAACACACTTTCCCACCATCTTTTCATAATTTAATGGCTATTATTTGCTTACACAATTATGGAAACATTTTGCTTATAGTCTAAGCTTTTGCGTGCAGTCTTCCCCATCTTCTGGATCTTCAAGATCCCCCCGAAATCAAGCTAAATATACAGCGACCCATCCGCTGGTCCCAAGTAGTGCATCGAGATGAGCAGTACATCGATGATCGTCCAAACGCCGAGTCCCCCGAAGCTGAACAGCTTGCCAATGCCCTCCTGCCAGTGGCCCAAATAGAAACGATCGGCCCCGAAGCCGCCCAAGGTGAGGCTGATCAGCAGGGCGGTGCTCCACCGATAGCCCTGCGTCCAGTTGCAGCGCAGGTTGCGGGTGAAGGAGCGGTTTCCCAGGCACAGCACATCCTGGTGCACAGTGCAGTTGGTGCGGTAGTACTTGTCCGCTATGGAATTGCAGTTGGCGTGCTGATAGCAGTTCTGCTGCCACAGCTCCGTTTGGTAGCAGAACCGGCAGTTCATCTGGCGCTGAAAGCTCCGTTCGCCCTGGCACTGCACGCTGCCGATAATTTCGCAGGTCACGTTTACATCACGGCCGTACAAACAGGCATTGTTGTAGGCACACCGAATGCACGGAAACTGCAGGCGCTCACAGGGCGTGTCCTTGTCGTACGGACACAGCATATTGTTGTTATTCCCGTTGCTGCTGCTGTGGGAGGTTGTGTTGTCCATACTGACAGCCCCGTTCTTGGACACTAGCGGCGTCATGTGCACCTCGTTGT